>JAHLJT010008756.1:67926171-67941171 GCA_031308135.1 Acheta domesticus
GACCGTGCCCTCGTCTCCGGCCGACACCGCTCCATAAAGTTGGCCGGCGATTGGCGTTTTCATCATTTTGAAGAGCACGTGGGAGCGGGCGATTGGGCGGGTTCGCAGAATAAATATCAGCCGTCGACGACGGGGGACGGGTGATTTAGCCGGAACCTACATACCGATTGCAGAAGTGTCCGAAGAGAAGGGTTGCGCATCTTCTCGCTTTCACGAGGGCAGCGCGTCTGTACCTCGTCAGCTCCTCAAACGGCGACCGACGTCTCAAAGAGGCGGCGGTTCTTCACCCGTGTTACACATTCCATGGGTCGGACACGTGCACCCGGTTGCCGGCTGGCATAGGTCAAACGTCTAATGAGCATCCACAGTTGGAATAAAAGGTTCAGATGGTGTGTTCTTCACGAAGGAAATCGGTTCAACATTTGGACGGTAAAAGCCGCTTTGGCAATCTCAACCAGACATTTCTTCTTTCTACTGCAACCTGAATACGTACTATAGTAGCCTCCAGAAGTCGGATGTTCGTACTTGTTACGTGACTACAGGACCACAAGGAAAATGTAAGAATCCTCATTTAATAGCTTCCATTTGCTTAAAATTTATAAGCAAAATACATTATATTGATTTTCGAAACTGGAAACCCGAGTAAAGTAAGAACAGATAGTAAATTATCTAAAGAGTTATAATTATTTTTCTGATAATTTAATTTTCAAGCATAATCAATCCTTTTTCTCCTGTAATCGCTATTTGTGCATGTCAAGGTATTAATTTGTAGTATCTCAATACCTTCCGTTATCTTTATTGCTACCGGTTTTGTTCGTAACGTTATCTCTCTTTGTATATCGCAATTATCGTATACTCTTGATTGCTATGAAGGGAATCATTTACTAAGATACGGTGTAAAATATTTATGCAATAAGATGTAAAATACTATTTTTTTACTACGTTACATGCATATTTAATCGATCATTTACAAAATATCTATTTGGAAAACAAACTAGATTTTGGAAGTGGAAGGTGGTGTAGCTGAGATCACATTTCGTACATCTTTCCCACACCACATGTGTGTCAGCACCTGAATAATTTGTATCGTATAAGTTTTGCAAATAAGTAGTCAAACACATAGAACCTTCCATTTATTTCGGGAATTACTTTAGGAAGACTTTCTGTAGAATGATTCAGTAAACGAAATGGGCAGTTTTCTGAAAACAAAAACTTTTCTTTGCGCAAAAAATTTGAAGCGTTCGTAATTGTTATGGAATTCATTTCTTATATTCACAATTTTTATTTAACAATACAGAAAATATATAAATAGTAATATTTTTCTTTATGACTTATTTACATTCGCTGAATAGTAAATAAAATTCACATACTTAGATATTTAAAAAAAGTCCAAAATTTGTAAATGTATTATTTTCTGTTTCCGTAAGAACAGATAATTCGCAAAAATAAACGTTTCAATGTGTTGGACATTCCGCTTCGAAAGTCTGAAATCTCACGTGCGGAGAGATGGTGACGCAAGGGGCGCGCGACTACTTGTTGGTGCTACTGTAGTCGCGCTTCCGCACCGCGCTCTGGCCGTTTCCCTTAATCGCGGTCGGGATCGTAACATAACGCGATTAATACCGTGGCGGGAGTTAAGTGTAGGCGTTGGCAGGGACGGCTGCCGTCGTGGATCCCGGCTTGAAGGGCACAGTTCGCGGAAGTCGGCCGGGCGCCCGGCCCGGCCCGGGGCGGGGCGGGGTACGACTTGGACGGTGCGGGGCAGGGTGGGAGGGGGTGGGTGGATGCAGAAATCTCAGCGTTTACGACTGCCTCGGAGCAATGCGCCGCTGATCGAACGGGCTTCTTGAGCGCGAAGACGGACGTAACATTGCGGAGTGAGATTGTCGTATTCGTGTCAAAGGAAAAGAGGGCAATAATTAAGTGAATTTTTGATAAAAGTTTTCATTTCAATTTTTTAGACAGTCAGATTTTCTACTTTCGTTTTATTTCATTTAGACAAATGAAATTGAACGAAAATAGAAAATCTGATTGATTAAAAAATGATTTGTACAAATGAAATAAAACGGAAATAGATAATCTGTCTTAAATACAAATTGTCTCAAAAATTGTTTTGGAAACTTTTATCAAGAAACGAATCAAGAAAACAATCATTAAGCAATATAAATAAGTGATTGATGAATAAGAATTTTCAATATGATTGTAACAATGTATTTAATTCATGACTAACTCGCTTTAGGGGAACGGTACAGTACATGTGGTTAGTAAGAAAATGAA
This sequence comes from Acheta domesticus, assembly GCA_031308135.1. Taxonomy (NCBI): domain Eukaryota; kingdom Metazoa; phylum Arthropoda; class Insecta; order Orthoptera; family Gryllidae; genus Acheta; species Acheta domesticus. Next base: position 67,928,449 of record JAHLJT010008756.1, read on the forward strand.
ATTTATCATACCTTTCTTTTAGTATTATTTCAATTGATCGACTTTTACATTGAAAATTACTAAGTAGAAGTTGCAAAAATTGTTATAGTTATGCTGTTACATGATCGGACTATATTGTTTGGTTGCAGATTTCATACGCACCCTATTTTAAAAAAATATTACGATTATAAAATATTACTTTATTAAAAACAATGTTTAAGTACATAATTTTACATACATTGTATTTAATACACCATTTAAAAGTAAATGATAATACTAGATTTATAATTAAATTAGTTACTTGGTTGTACCATTATTGATACCGTTATATACAAATTCATAATTAATTCCATACCCTCAAGAATATTTACATGCTTATATAGAAACATGCGTAATTATAAAAATATTGATTAATTCATTCATTCACACATACATAGTACATTTTAAGTGTCCCACTATGTAAGTCAAACATTCAACCTTTCACTCATACATAGATCCATGTGTAAATCTTATTCCGCCTTCACATCTGAAGTCATCCTCTTGCTTGTGCCGTGGCGGCGAGGGGCAACGCTCAGCCGGAACGTCGGAAGCAACGGTAGCAGCTGGCGCTGGCGCCGTGGGCGGGGGCGGAGGCAATGACGGGGCGCGGGTGTCGGGAGCGCATCGGATGCGTAATGACGGCTCGGCCGCCCCAAGTGGAGCAGGCGGCGCCTGGGCCTCGCGCCCGGGGGGGCCGCCTTCGGGCCGCGGGCTCTGCCGCCGTCCGCCGCCGCCGCCGCCGCAACGGGATCCAAATTACGCAGACATGCCCTCTGGAAGAGCGCGGGCGGTTATCGTGGATGCGGTTCTGTTGCTCTCTTCTAGGGTACAGACTGCGTCAAAAGGAACTTGTAAGAATGCGAGAATATTAACCACTGAAGGTGTCGGAGGTTCACCGGTGATTGTTTTTAATAGGCTAAAATTTTGGCGGGAAATTGAAAATCATCGATGTTGTTTATGATGTGTTTTTTCTTCAAAATATGTTTATCACGAGATTTCGTAATAACGTGAGGTTCTACGGCGTCTTCGACTCTAGGGGAAAAATAGGGGCAAGTTCTTGTGAAACTGAACAACCTTTGGAAATACTTGTATTACTTCAAAATTTGAAATAGTACAGTACATTATTATATTACGAAGACATTTATTGGCCTATATTCGACATAAAAATATAACAAGTTTTCTCATTAAATACAAATATTGATTTGACATTGTTAATTCTTTTTAATTTGTAGAGACGGAAAATGAATAATCTTTTGCTGAAATCAGTGTACATGTATACTATTAGTGAAATAATTTTAGTACTTTATCAAAATCGTCAAAAATCAGTAAATTAAAATAAGCGATGAACTCCGGTTACCGCTTCCTCCCCTCGCTTGGTAAAGCACGGAACCATTTATACTTTGGTGCTGCTTGGGTTAACTGCTCTCGACGGATAGTGATAGCTCAGGGGTGACATCATTGCGTCTGGACCATCGTTAAGCAAAATCGTTAACCAAAAGTTTCTAGGATTCGACTCTAGATGGCGGGGAGTGTTTGATGGAACAAACTACTGTGTGGAGGTGAATTCTAGTGGGCATCTGCTCTGATCTTTTCTCCGATCAGTACCAGGAGAATGCCAGAGCAGTGTCCTTAAATATAAACCATGCACCGCCCATAATATTTCTCACCTTCTATTTAACCAGACTTCTTACCTTACACACACACATACACAGTTGCATATAACACTACCACGTATGATGGGAGACAGCCGGGAGCACAAAGCACTCCCTGCATTCCGTGCTGCCCTGGTGGCGGAGGTATCTAGAACATAAAGCTCAGGTCTTTTCACGTAGTGATTATTTTCACGTAGTGGAGAGTGAAGGCAATCCACCACGTACCGAGTAAATATAAACTTTATTTGTTTCCATTTCTAATAAAGAGAAGATAGCTTCCAAGCAGTTGTGTGATTGATTAGTGTTTCTGGGTGCGTCAACTGCTATGGTCATTAGTACTGTAAGTGTGTGCATGTTTTTTTTTCTCGAGAGGGGGCTGTGATCTTCCCTCACTTGATGGTGAGATCCGGCGCCGACCTACAAGTCGACTTGCGGGTTTTCCCTAACCAAGTATCACCCACAAGCGACCCCCCACCGATACAAACTCTAAACTCCCAACTAGGTTCCAAATATGTGTGGTAGTATAGCTCACGCAAATGTGTGTGTGTATGTGTGTAAGAGGATAAAACAAGAAAGAGGAAGGATATATCGCGCGCGGTCCATGGCCCATTTGTTAAGATACTGCTTCGGAAATCGCTTGGTGTTGATCGGAGAAACCACTGAAAACTATCGACCAGAGCAGCCGGTCGCTAGAATTCTTTTCAAGACCGATTGAATTCGATCTAGCAATGCAGCTAGCGTCGAAAATATTGCTCCCGTGAACTCTAGAACCTCCAGGCCAGAGGCAATGCAGGCCAAAGCGAGCCACTGGAGATTGTTATACTCTTCGTGAGTTCCGCGGTGTTGATCTCTTAGTAGGGTACACCGCGCCAAAAACACGTTCTGAATATACACTTGTTTTGAGGGGGGATTCTTTATTATTTACCAAACTAGCTGACTTTCAGGGTTTCTAATAACATTTCACAATAATGTTTGTTCAAAATTATTCAACAGAAATTCTCTCACCATTTTTTGTGCTGGTTTCAGTCTTAAGTTTTGAGAGAATAACATTTGTATTCAGTGCAAATGATAGAAAATTCATACTTGAAACTAATCATTGAAAATTATTGTCGTCAGAAGTAAATACTATTTGTTACTAGTGGGTCCGGCAATGCTTCACTATTGTACTGTATAATACACATCACGCACTACTGGTCACGTGATCGATAATCCGATAATCACGTACTACGCTACGCTATGCAAAAATTCTAAATGATGAAAGACTTTTACTAAGTATGAGTTTGTTCTGTCCTGCTTTGGTCATGGTTGTCAAGTATCCTATTGTTAAAACGTTCTCCCTCGAGGTTGGGCATCTTGGAGAACTTTGATTTACTTGTCCGAGATTCAAGTAATTATTTCGGCCGATATTTTACAAAGGCAGGGACAGAATACTTGCACGCAGTGAACACGTTCTTAATCCTTAACTGTGCGGCTGGTTGCGTAGAGTTCAGGGGCGCTTGAGTTGCTTCATAAACGAATAAATCATTATCAACAACGTCCCCATATGTGCGAGTTTTTACTTCAAACCACTCCTTAAACACTTCCATTATGAATAAGAACAAAGTGTGAAAATTTCTGTGAAATCGGTCGAGTAGTTTTTGCGTATATATGAAACACATATACCCACATTCCCTTTTATTTATACAGTAATCTCTCAACATTCGCGAGAGTTGGGTTCGCAAAAAGTATCGCGAATGCCAAATCCGCGAATGTTGAGGCTATCTTTTAACGAAGAAAGGTGAGTTAGGTTCCTGGATATCGACAAACAATTGCAGTAGAACTGAATAAACGCTACGACAATCAGAATTCACAATTAACATCCCATGATGAAGAAATAAAACAATATTTGAATCTTATTTGAAAGATTAAAGTGATTGGGTATAAGATTTGGTTAGTTTTTGTTTCATCACCCTCCTCATTGTTCTAATATTCAAATATGGAAGAGTTGCTGCTTCTATTTCTCTCTTAAATTTGAAGTTATTTCTATGTTCGCATCACATTTCTATCAGAGCTTGTTGTTGTTGTTTTAGAACGCCATTAACAGTTTTGACATTGAAGTTGCTCCAGGATGCAGATTCGCTTCCGTTACTTCATCATTATGTTCGAGGAGGTTTTCTTCACTGATGATTTCCCCAAGCTTCTGTGAAGCTTCTAGTGAGAGTGGCACAGATCTTGAATGGCTTTTCTGTTCATGTGGCCAAAACCCTTACCTCCAATTTGAATCAACTAAATATAATTATTTTACAACTGTGTTATTCTATTAATGAGAATTGACAATTAAACTTCGACATTTTTTCAGAACGTGATACATCGAGCTCCGACGTCTGTCGAGATTGTTTCTCAGATGATGCTGATAAAGGAAATAAAAAGTGGCAGCTTTAAAAAAAAATGTAGGACCAAAAGAAGGACTCGCGAATGTTAAAGTCACGAATGTTAAAACCGACAGCATTTCTCTAATCGCAAATGTTCGGAACTCGCGAATAGCGAATTTCTGGATGTCGAGGGATTGCTGTATTTAGATTCGATGATGGGAATTATCGTTCTAAAATGGTTTATATGTGTCTAAATTTGTCTTTTGGAAAATCTGAACAGATTCCATTATTTTTAGGTACTTTATGGCGAGATTGAAGTAGAGGGCCATTTGAGATTCTGTAAGGAAATTGAAAACTTACGTGATATTCTTGGTATGTATCCTTGTTTTGATAATATTAATATTTATTTATGCTAATGTGTCTTACTAATGAACCAAGAAACTTTAGATTTTTTAAGTACTTTTTTGTATGATTTTGCAGTTTTTAATTTATTTTTGCTTCATTGCTCGGTAAGCATACATAATAGCCGTTATATTGATTTGTAAATCAGGCTGCCACATTCAATTCTTACAGCTTGATTTAGAGTTTATCTGAGGACACAGTTTAACAAATAAGCAGTTTAGCAAATTTTGCAGATTTTATTTGTCTTCAGTTTGATGTCTTTCCCGGTTAATTTAGTACGAAGCGTCAATCCTAAATATTTATTTGGGATTAGCTTGGAAAGCCATTTTATTATAGCACTTCATATTTAATAAGAGTAGGTATCGACGATCAACGAAGAATGAAGACGTTTGCTTGAGATTTGTTAGAATTTATTTTGATTCTTCTCTGTTCTGTCCAGAAAATAATAGGTTTCTATGTAATAATAGGTTTAATTTAGGTTGTTTTGTAGGTCATCGTAAGCATAAAGTATATACTCATGAGCTGTGAAGAATGCAGTGAAATTTGCAGTAAGAGCTGTTTCTGAGTTATTTGGCTTTAGAATATTCGATAAATAAAAACTGAATAATAGGGCATGTCACCGGTACTTGTTTGATAGTGATTATAATTATTTAACACATGAAGTACTTTTATTTTCTTTCCCTGTTGAGGCAGCACTTCTCGATATGAACACTGCAAGGTTAGACAATTAGGAACGCGAAAATCTTTCTTGTTTAGTGTGTAACGCTCCGGACACGAGAGTAAACTTCTATGTAAACACACTAACTATTTACATTCATATTTTGTAGTATGTAGTACTTTGCAAAGAAAACTATTTGAATTGACCTAACTCATGTCAGGACATTTCACTAGAGCTGTTCTTATTCGCTATTTTTAGCGCTTGGCTGCGGTGTGAACTTGCAACGATTATGTTGGAGCTGAGCGCTACCATTTCCCAGGGGGAGCCGAGGATTATTCTTAAAAAGAATAATCTTTATATTTTTGGTTTTTGTCGGTTCTACGACGGTTTTACTGTGCAAAATACGTCATCCACATGTTCAAATATTAAAATGGATTAGCGACGCGAAATCTTATTGTACTTACGTTGTTTTGCAGAAAAACGTTTAGTAGTGTTAAGACATTTACTTCATTTATCACCCCTATGAAATTTCATACCTTTGCTTAAAAGAAGTTGAAAGTTAAAAGTTATGCAACAGTTTGTTCCGTTCATTAAGGAACGTGTATAGTTCCGTCTCTGTCCGGTAGAGCGCAGATAGAGTCAAGAGTGTTTTCTTTTCCAGGAACATTAATAATATTATTCATTGCACATTAAGAAATGTGATATTGGAAAGAAATCTGGTAGTAATGCCCTTTTGAACGCATTCAAGAGGACATATGTCCTTTTGATCTGTAATATTCATTAAAATATTTTTTTCGAGAACATATGACCTTCAAGATAGATAACTGTTATTCATAATGTAAAATTATTTTTACGTTGTTAATCGGTATTACGAGATTCCATAATTCAGTAATTCTTGCGACTACAAATTTTGCATCTGATTCAGACGTTTAGGATCTTAGGATAACCCGTTTTGTCACATACGCTATACGCATTCTAATACACGTGTAGTTACGAAAGTATTTCGTTGACCCATATCGCAATTCCTCGTATCAACCCCATTCTACCGCAATTTAACTCATGTATCCTTTTTTACAACATTTCCAGCCTTCAATTGGCAGACGCTCCGCTAGCACACTTCACAAACAAATTCATTTTCTAAATAAAATTACTTCCCCCAATAAGACCAAGAAGACAAATATTAATACAGCGGTAATATAATTAAAGTCTAAGTCACTCAAATAGATTACTGTAAGTTTCTATTGTAGCAAGCAGCGTAGTATTCATAGTCACGAGAATATATGAAACAGTAATTTTACACAGAAATACAAAACTTCAATAACACTTAAGCATATTTCTTTCTCTCCGGCGCGGCCATAAGAAAGCAGACAAGCGCGCTTTGTGTGGGGACGACGTGGCGTGTTGGCGGCATTGTCCCGGCGCGGCGCGGTGCCGCGCGCGCTGCCAAAACCCCCCAGTGGGGGCTGCGTGGACATTAAATCACGACGTCCGCGCTTCCTGGGAGACTGAGGACGAGGACGAGGAAGCACGGGGGCGGGCGCGGGGACGGCGCCGTCGAGGATAAGTAACGGCGACGACGGCGTCGGTGGGCGCCTCGGTGAGGACTTTCTGTACTTTCACCTGTCGGCTCGGCGTGCTTCCCTGTGCATGAGGGGTGGTTGACGATTAATGGCTGCTGGCGACTGCAAGGTGCATTGTTGTGAGGTTGGGGGAGTGAGGAATTGCACAGTGGAAGGTGGCACATTTTTAGGGGTGGGGTGGGACCAGTTTGAATGTAATGAAGTTTTGGAATGTAAAACAAAAATGAACGAAAAGAAATACTCCTGGATTTGTTTGTTACGACATTTCAGTAGTGGATAAATAAGTAAGGAAGAATATTTAAAATTATTTAAAACAGAAAAGTAGATGGTTTGATTTACTCAAAGCATCTAATGCAAGCATTAACAAGCATATTTTATTATTGTACTAGGTTATGTACTTAGCGTTGCCCAGAAATTATGAATCGAAAATGTCTATTAGAATGGAAAGAAATGAATTCTTGTTCTGTTCTTCGTGTATCGCCACCTTATCTTACCCTGCCTCTTCCCTTCCCTTCTCACGCTCGCCGGCTGATCTCGATCTGTCCTTCGCGTCCGGCTCCAGCCTGTCCTTCCTTGTGGTACCCAGTGTTGCCAGGTGGTCTTAAGCATTTCCCATTAGATAGCGCTGCAAAAACCACCGAAACGTCAAGAAAACCACCAAATTCAGAAATATATTTCTTCATGTTTAAAATACATGAGGAGACATGGAAATTAAATAAATATGAAAAATATTATGCCTAGAGTTGCGTTTTCGCAACAAGGTGCAACAAAGTATACTTTTTATTTTCATAATTTCTATGTGTGGCAACATTGCATTCTAAGTTGTATCCTTAAATTTAAAGGTTTGAAGAACAAATTGGTAAAGAGTTTTGGTCGTTATTCATATAATAGTTGCCTCAGGGTTAATTCTATTATCAATGATTTTGATGTTGTTGCACCTAGCCGGCAGCAACATTTTTTTTCTTCAAGAAACGTACTACTGATACAATTTTAGCGTATTGTGGAAGAGAATTTGAAGACATTTGAAAATTCTAATAACTTTGATGTATTTTTTGCTCCTCCTAACATTAGGATAGAGGACAGATAAGTGTTCTGATGAAGATCTTGGTGGGATATACAATTTGACAGGTAAACAGTTAATTGCCGAAGAAGAGCTGATGATAAATAATAGTAAAAATATCAAATTGTTTTTAAGCCATCTGCGCATCAGCTTCTCACAAAATGAAAATGAAGGAAGAAATATCAAAATCAGTGATTATGGTTGTAGAAAATGGAAGAAAGAAGATCTTACAAATAAAAATGAAACGAGGAATCAAGTAAATGGAAACGAGTCAATGATGTTGAGACAAATGTTTATTGATTACCCTCAAACTCTATTCTCTACTGAAGCTCTTTAGTCTATTTGTTCAGACGATCAGTTATAATTTATAGTAAGGCAGAGCGGAATACACGCCATTAAAAAGAAAACAGTTTGTGATTCATTTTTTGTAGCATACTATTTGAGAGAAAGAGATTGTTGCGACGAACGAGATGGTCTGAAACACATCAAGAGCAAACCAATTCGCTTTGGTTATAAAATTCAGTGTTGTATTTTGAGATTACATTGAATGATTGATTGATTGTTTGTATGTAATTCCGGGCACGACAACTACTAAGATCATTAGTCCCGTAAGTATAGAGCATGTTTTTTTCCTTGGGATGTGCTTGTGATCCCTCATTGGATGGCGAAATCCGACCCGAACCTACCGTTGGCTAGAGGGGTTTTCACAACCAGGTATCTCCCACTAGCGGGGCACCGCCCCAGCCGGGACAAGCTCTAAACTCCCGTCTCCCGGCAAGTGTGGTAGAGTAGTGTGTGTGTAAGTAAGGTGAGGATAGGGCAAGTAAGGGGAAGGAAAGATCGCCCGAAGTCCGTGACCCGGTTGTAAGAGTACTGCTCCGGCATTCACCTGATGTTGATCGGAGAAACTGTGAAAAACTACCGGTCAAAGCAGCCGGCCGCTAGAATTCTCCTCCAGATAGCCACTGAATTCGATCTAACTAACTAGCTGGTGTCGAAAATACTGCCATTGTCCGGACTCGAACCTAGAACCTCCCGGTCAGAGGCACTGATTTGTAATGATAACTTAAGTTTCGTACTATTTAATAATGTTTATTGCTTATTTCTTACGCCACAATCAAGGTTATACTACATGAAACGTGTTTATTTGCAACAGTAGTCACTTTATCAAATAAGAAGTATAAAAGTGGTGGTATATGCCCAGTGTTGCGTTTTCGCAACAGTAAATGTTTGACCAAGAGAAACACTTGTTTTTCGTATATTGTTATCCTACACATTTCTAATCATTATAGTATCGTGTTCTGTAAATATGAAATGATGTTTTGGCAACAAAAAAAGTTCTGGGCGTATATGGCTTAATTATATGTGATGGTATTTCTATTTTACAGTAAATACCTACATTTGTAATATACACAAATACGTATAACAACTATTTATATAATAATCTGCATTACACATTACACATTACATTGTTTAACTTGTGTTTTAAGAAGTTGCACACCGTGTACGAGTTACGAAACGCAAGAGGTACCTTTGTCTCACTCATTGTATGATTGAAAAGGATCTCTTTATAAAAACTTTTCTTCAATCGAAGTTGTTGTTTGTATTTCTTGTTTATTGCTGTGATTTGTTCATTTTCATCACATGTGTTGCTCTCTTCTACCAATTGTTAATTGTGACAAATAACTGACCAATAATAAATGATGGAATTCATTTAAATGACCTTTCATGCCTTTAAGTGTTTTTACTACGCTTAGTTGGACGTGAATAAATATACCTGCAATAATCATACGGAACTACCTTTGGGTTTTGTGATTTTGTTATACCAATATATATTTTTTTAAAAATTAACATTTTAAAATCTCAACGACCCCCCCCCCCGCACACACATACACACACACACCTTAAATAAAGTTTTACCCTATAATATCCACTGAACACCAAAAAATTGAATTTAGGGGGAAAGCCCCTAGCCTAGCAATACTGATTCTACCCTGCTTCGCTCAACGTCATCTGGCCCGCACTGCCCCGCTACGCCCTGTTTCATCGTTACTAAAGGTAGCTGTAAACAGATGCATACTCCCGGCAAATTCACAGAAATAATTTTTATCTTCAATTTCTAAAAGTTTGATTAAACTATTGAAATGAATTACTATGCTTTCAGTAGGGAATTTTATGGGTTTTCAGAAAATGTATTAGATAAAAACTGAGAGAGTGCACACTTAACTTTTTCTGTAAGGCGTAGGAAAAGAAGAAGGAGGTTTTATCTCGTGTGAATAGTAAATTTTCTACTGTCTTGATGTCTGACATTTCATGAAGATCGAAAAAAAAAATACAGATTTGCGTACGAAAATAAAGAAACAAATGTTCTTTGTATAAAAGGAAATAAACATTTGGAAAAAGTAGCCTATGTTACACTCTGCTATAATTTTAAGTGAAAATTGTATTTAAATCGATTCAGCTACCCTGGACAGACAAAAAAACTCTTAAAAACAACTTAAGTTGTTTTATCATCTAAATAAGCATATAATATTATAGAAAGGCAGTTATTTTGAAATCGCAGACGGATACTCCCATTTTATTTAATGCATAGATAATTTTGTATGTTGAGTTCTTTTTTGTACTTCTGACACAATTTCTATCGTATGTTGTCGGGGTGGGGGCGTACCTTTATCTGCCCTATGTGACTACGCCTTAGATTGTTGAGTTTGAGAAATATAAATCCTTTGGAGGATGAGAAGTTTTAGGTTTTTAATTGACAAAATAATGTTTCTCTAAGAATAAGGAATAAGAAAATGGTCCAAGTGAAATGAGAAACTGGAAACATATTTACCACCTGTAAACGAAGGAATATCTATAAATAGTGTAAAATGGATCGAATATAAATAATTTGAATCTAATAAATATTCGTTTTGATTAACCATAAAAATTACAACGCTACAAAAATGTTTCATATTGATTACATGAAGAGCATAACTAATATTTTCTTGTAGAAATAATGTAATTAATTTACTACTTACATTCTCAACCCCATTTCTAATTTTTCCTTACACTTCCAAAACAGTTTCCCAATTCATTAAACTTCGTTATTTACAATTTTCAGTCGAAGTGCATGATTGTCTTCAAGTAATCCAATCCGTTTCTTTGAACATGTTTCAAGTACTTGATCTGGTTTTGTAATGGAATCTTTGTCAATAACTTAAAATTCTCTTTGGACGAAATAATAGAATATGTACAACAGTTTGATAATGAATTCCCTTCATTTATATTTCATTTACGAGATGAATACGTTCTTACCTAAGCTTAGCTCATGTGCGTTGCCAAAACATGAGGAACATATCCTCGTAGATCATGTAGGATGTCTTTCCTTATAAACAACTCTTATTTCACGCATCGTCTGCTTTGATGCATTTTATGTTCTCTAATTATGAATTGAGCAAAAGAGTAAATTCAGAAAAAATACCAAAAATCTGAATTGAAATATTTTTTTCATGTTATTCATATTTACATGCTAGAGAGACGGAGCGAACTGCTGACTCAAGCAGTTCACATCATAAGCATTACATTTGATAAATTTTCGTGCAATTTATAGAAGCAAATTGCTTGTAATTATTTCAAAAGTTTTGAATTTTAACTCTAATTGTATAACAGTAGTTTTATGAGTGCAATTATTTCCCAATATGGCGGCGCGTACTGCAAATGGTACATTAAAGTCTAACCTTATCTATGAATATGAAAGCGGAAGATACAACGTCATGAGTCGTGACCTATTATGTTTATTATTATCCGGGCGTTTCCTATTGAAGTTGTGGACCTCCCCAACCCCTGCTAGAGTAACAGGTCTCGGGATCCGAACCTTAGACCTCTCACCGACCAGCCGGGTGGTCGATTCTACGCATGCACTGCCCATAACGTTAATGACCGTTTGGAAAATTGAAGAGAACCCGACAAAATTAAACAGCCCGTTGCATTGTTTCTGGTCATTAGGTGACGCAGTGTTTAAGTCTTCCAGGTTTCGCGTTGCTACACCCATCGACGCCGCACCGACGAAATGGACAAAAAAAGCTCTCAAATTATGGCCTTCCAGAACACAGGAAAGTGTAACGAAGGCACGAACTAGCTTTGAGAGGAAAATATACACGCTTTGTTAGCCCATTAGAAACTAACGAAGATAACAGATGTTTTGTTCATGGTAAAAAATACATTAATCGAAAGGTTCGACCGTTTAAAAATTGAATAAAATATTTCATAAATAATTCTAAAAGTATGAAATTCCTATTGTGCGTTTTCATTTACTTCCATGCTATCATGCTATGGTTTATCCTCGGACAAGATGAGGAAACCTAGATAGCTCGCGAGCGCATTATTTGTTTTTTAAGTCCGTAGGGCGCCACCAGGGATATTGAGTGATGAGTGTTATATATTTGAGCGACGACGAAGAAGGTTAATTAGTGTCAACGTCAATATTTCATGTAAAGAACTATCTATTAATTATTTAAAATGGAGATTATATCTTGGAAAAATTGGGAAAGTATTAATATTGAGACCCACGATTTCTCACTTACTCCTAATTTTACTTATTGATTTAACAATCAAGCTATTTGTTTTGCCGACATCGGCCTAACTCAGTATTTTATTATTATTATTTCAGTATTTATCATTACTTCCATTACATTTTGGAGCTGAATCGCTCATTGGTCTAACAAAACGTTATAATATATAGATCGACAGATTTATTTTTACAGGATTTCAAGTTGTGAATATTGACGTAGGATTTTTTTCATAGCAATTTCGAACTACATGAATAAAACACTGTATTTACTCCAAAATATTATAATTTGCTTTAACATAAACTTTCTACGGAATATCTCAGCTCCACTGTTGGCGCTACAAATAAAAACAATACATATATTCTTGACTTTCATGCTATTTTTACAACACATTCATATAATTCATCATTCGCCCGATATCTATTAATTTCACATGTCTATGCTGCCCCCGA
>JAHLJT010008756.1:67946171-67967972 GCA_031308135.1 Acheta domesticus
GGATCGGGGTCGGTGGAGGCGGTGGGACGGGAAGCGGCGACGCACGTCATGGTTGAGGCAGTTGACTGGCAGTCGGTTTTGGTGGCGACGGTCGTTGTTCTGGTGGAGGTGGTGTTGATGGTAATGGCGGCGGTGGCGGCAGTGGAGGCGGTGGCGACGCCTGTGGTGACGATGGTGAGTGGCGGCTGCGTTGGCTGCGGAGGTGGTGGCGGCGGCGGTGGTGACGGCGGAGATGGTAACAGCAATAGCGATGGTGGTGGCTGCGGTGACGGCTGTTTCGGGGATGGCGGTGGCGGTGGTGGCGGCGGTGGCGGCGATGGCGGCGGTGGGGGCGGCGGCGGCGGCTGCGGCCGCGGCGGCTGCGGCGGCGGTAGCAGCGGCGGTGGTGGCGACAGTGGCGGCGGTAGTGGCGGTGGCGTCAGAGGTCGCGTAGCTCTAGCGATGATGGCGGTGCGGCTAGTGGCATAGACATCAAAATAACCGGAAGGGGTCTCAGGCGATTATTGGAGAAGGGGAGGCGAAGGCAATAGCAGTTGGACATCAGTCACTTCGGTAGTGTGTGTGTCGACGGCAGCTGTAGCGTCCCGATCTCGGTGGGAGCGTCGTCAGCAGCGGAAGTGTGTTCAGTTATGCTGGCGGTGCTGGAGCGCACCATGGTGAGTAGAGCACTGGGACGGTTGTGGAAGACGTTCGTCGCAGGCACTAGTTTCTGTGTCCACGGATGGTGTCGGTGGAGGTGACGGCGGCAGGGGGATGGGGAGATGGATATGGCAGAGATGAAGTGGATGTGGTCGACGGAATTACGGCAGAAAGAGGTACTAGAAACGAAAGTGGTAGAGGGCAGCAAAGTGGAAGGAGTTGCATGGGAAGGTGGGAAATGAAGGAATGCCAGTGACCGAGTATTTTAACAACTTTGGTAATTAACCCCATAGGTGTTGTGAATGTAATGCCCTTGGAGGTACCAGTTTTACTCCTCCGCTGGAACGTGAGATCCAACTCAACTGTATAAGACAGCTTGAGGGATTTTCCTCCTCCAAGTGTCACCATCAGTGAGGCGAAATCCCAGCCAGGACAATCCCTAAGCTCGTATATGTGCGGTCTCCCAATGTGTGCAGTAGTGCATGTAAATGCAAGTATGAATGAAAGGAGAAAGCGTAGAACGAAGAAGTTGAAGGAATGATCGCGCGGGTCCGTGGTCCGTTTGCATTGACTGCTCCAGTATTCACCTGGTATTGCTCGGAGAAATCGCGGAAAACTACCTGTCAGGGCTGCCGGTTGCTTGTAGTATAATCCAGATAGCGGCTGTGTAGGTATTGTCGAAAATTCCCTATCGAGAACCATACGTCCTACCGGTTAAAGACACTGCAGAGGCAGTCATTGTTCACTGGGCCATCTCAGCTGAAAAAGACACGACGGGAAATGTCATAGAGGGCCATGTTGAGGGGATGTGGAGCGCGATAGTCGGAGGGGGAGGTGACAAAGTTGGATGGGATGGAAGAGCAAGACAGAGGTGTAGGGGACGGAGCTAGTTGGCGCAGTGGTCAAAGAGGGAGGTGAAGGGGACGCGGGCCCAGTGAGCAGAGAGCTCGAATGTTGGAGAGGGAGGAGGTAAAGCGGAACACTCGGAGAGGGAGGCGCAGAGTGCAATGGGATTGAAGTGCAAGGCGGATGAGTAGGCGAGGAAGTTGGTTGGCGGGGGTGTCAACGAGGGAGGCAAAGTGGTTGTGGGCGGAGGCGGTGACTGAGACTGCGTGACGTCATAGACTATGGACTATACATCTTTACTGTATGGTGACAGTGACTGCGGGGGCGGGGCCGAGTGGGAGTGGCCGGCGGCGCGGCGCCTGCGCATGCGCGTGGAGCGTAAAGGGCCTGGGAGATCTGCGCGCGCAGTTCCCGCGCGGGGCGAGGACGGGCGAAAGTGGACGCGCGCCTTCACTTCACGTTTGGCGTCATGTGTCAGAGGGCGCTGGGTCGTTGCTGCGAGACTGCAATGCAACAAAGGGGCGCTGTCACCCTTTTTCCTTCAGTTAAACAATAGTTATAATAATAATAATAATTATTATTATTACAGATACCACAATTTCGAACAATAGGCCAGATATGATAGTTTGAAACAAGCTCAAGAAAACAGCCATGATCATCGATTTTGCAATCGTCAACAATAACAATCCAGAATCTGTTCATAGCTTGAAAATTCAGAAATATGTACCGTTGACTCAACAGCTTCGCCACCAATGGAAACTTCAGAATATCGGCATACAACCGATAATAATGTCCACCACAGGATTAGTACCAAAACATACAATGCATGCAATTCAAGTGTTGGAGTTACCATTCTCATGCGTGGAACAAATGCAGAAAGCAGTAGTACTGGATAGCTGCAGAATAGTAAGAGAATTCCTGGGATGTACGACTGATTGGGACACGATTGATTGAAATGTCAAGAGTAACATTCGTTCGTGTCTTGCCTCTGCGAGACCGACCGAGCATAGACCAGCAATGGTCAGGTGAATGTTCCTACACATTGTGCAGAGAGTGAAAAATTCGGATAATAATAAAATTAATAATTAGCTTGTCCAATCCTAGCCTAGACAATACTTGAAAAGACACGACAGGGTGTGTAGCTACCTCCACTGGCAGATCTGTACCGCCCTCGAAGTTCCAATCACATGCCCCAAGTGGTACGAACTCTCACCAAAACCGGTGACGTCTGTTGGATTGTGTACGATATTGTACGACAACAAATTCAAACTGATCGCACAATAGCGGCAAACAAACCGGATATAGTCATCCGGGATTTGGAGAACAAATCGTGTTTACTTGTCGATGTTGCTGTACCTTGCGATCAAAACGTCGTTACCAAGGAGGCAGAGAAACGTCTTAAATACAAGAGTTTTGAAATCGAGATCAGCCGAATGTGGGGAGTAAAAGCACAGGTCGTCCCGATAGTTATCGGAGCTCTGGAATTTGTTCCGCAAAATTTGAGTAAGAACTTGTCTAAACTCCCAGGTAATTCAAAAGACTGGGAATTACAAGAAATTGCTTTCTTTGGAACAGCCCACATTTTGCGCAAAGTATTGTAGAAGCACGGACAGTCACCAGATCTGCTCCTTAGGTAGCTGGTTGCAACCTGAAGTAGATTTTATATTCAGCCGACTCATAACATCTTTTGTCGTGATGTAATGGAATAATAATAATAATAATAATAATAGTAATATTTGGCACTTTAGGGTCGGATTAATCAAATTTTTGACATTAGCGTTGTTCTTAGGCCAGGACCCTGTCCTTATTTACAATCCACGCCGGAAGGTTGGGAGACATGTGGCAAGCATGACGCATTCCCTTCACCGTTTCTAGCATACGCTTCTAGCACAGTTTCTAGCTCGTACTTGGTCTGCCTGAGCCTAACCACTCTATGAATTTTCATTTACAAAAATTGCAGTTGAGTCGTTCGGTCGTAAGTAATAGTTGCTGACATTTTATGTTACAGAAGAAAAGTCAAGTTGAGGTTTCCATCTAAATGAAACTTACTGTGGAAGCTGTGTATTTTTATAATCTTGTTTGTCATTAGATCATGCGTGCGTGTGTGTGTTTGTGCAGGTAAGTCTTGACTACAGGAAATTGAGTTTTCAATAGTAATATGTGGTAGAGAAAACAAATTCTGGTGTTGGTTAAGGCATAAAAGAGATGCGTAGGGAAAAACGCCAGGGTACATCTTTTACATGAATGTAGTGTAACGATGTCGCGAGATAAACTGTGAAGTTATACCTACTTACGAAACATATACCTCGTTCATTCAAAATTCGTTCTCCAAATTACATATTTGGAAATATTTCACTAAGTGTTCCCTACATTTGACGCTATAATCTGGGCTATTTCCTTTCGGCAAGTTCCAAACAAATTGAAAGATATAAGACAGGGGAAAATCATAAATGCATTACCATGCAAGTTTTCGCTATGAAATTTTTTATGCCTTCTGAAAAATCTCGAATTTGTACTCGTTTGGTTCTTGTTAGAAACCCTTCTGTTGCACCACAAGGAAACAGTTTCGATTGAAATCAAGTAACTTTTCCCTCATTTTCTTTTTTTTTCTTGATTGTTTCGAAAAAGTGAATAAAGACATTTCACTACTTTCTAAAATTGACCTTACACGGCGAAAATTTACAATTTCATTTGTACATATTATAATAATAATCAGATTATTCGGCTTATAATGGGTGGTTCTCAGAAACAGAACGGTATGTATGAAGTACTGAGGGCCCAAGAAATGGGGATGGGCGAACTAATTTTCGTGTTCATTCGTGCGATGTGACCATAACACTCTCTAATGAAATGAGGTGGTGTATGAACCAGCTGAGAAATTTGGAGAGTAAAACTTGGCATGGAATTATTTCACTCGTGTTTCATTCAATTACATCACAAATACTACTTTAGAGGTCATTGAACTCAAAACCGAGGATTTTTTACATTTATTTCTGTATAATACTCGTAATATATCTTAAAAATTTATCATAACAAACATCAGGTGGAGTATTGATTTTGCGAAAACATCTCTAAACTCAATCCATAATGCTTAATCAAATGTTTGCTTGTTTTTAAAATAATTTTAAGTTATTTATATCATTTTTCATATATTTTGGTCATCTTTATGGTATGTCATTGACATATAAAAATCTATATTCTCAGGTTTCGTTGTTATCACTGCTTGACGAATATTGTGTTTGTATGAAAACAAGAATTTCTTAGGCATGTTTTTGATTACGTAATACATTGAGTAAATTTTCTTTAAAAAATCGTTTCCGTATTTATTTAACTAATGTGTAGACTACGAGAAGAGATTTGCAATTATCTGATCTCCGGATACTTGGGTTGACGACTGTATTTCATTCAGAAAACTGTCGTGTTGCCTCCTCCGTTGCCTTCACAACGTGAAAAATATATTTTTTCATATTTGAGTTGTGGTTTAGTTTAAGATAAATGAAATTTTACATTATTTCTTGCAAATATTAAGTAAAAATATTCCTTTCTTTCACTTCAATAAATCAAGTGTTCAACATGCATTCAGATACGTTTAATAAATTAAGCGATATTTCGCAACACAGTAATTATCTGTTTTCTTTTAGCAAACGCAACCTTTTTCATGGGAATGGAAACAAGTTCGTGTTCTCAGAAAGTGATACCTGAGCGTATCGTTCGCGAGCTGTACTACACAAAGCTAGCAAAACTACACAAAAGGCTGGAATACTACACAAAAAATCAAGTTTTGATAAATGATAAATGAGTTTGAAGTTTCCACCTTGTATTGAAATGCATCATTCTTGCATTCACACTTCTGCTAATTGTTGGTGGAATACGTACAACAAGATATGAGGGTGTTGCTGCAGAAGTAAGACCAATCTGCAAATCTGGAGAGTGCATTATCTCAATATTCGTATTTTTTGAATTGTGCCACTATTGCAGTCCACAAGCGATGTAATATGTAATCAGACTATAAATTAAAAATTCAACGTTCTAAACAACCTAGTGAATATGCTTTAAGCGAATGGATTTGTCTTTACTAACATTGTCTCACATGTCTTTACTAACACATCTCACCAATAGACCATTTATAAACTTGCATCCCTCGAACACATAAAAATGACGACATAATTGCCTGGAAGTTGATATACCTATCAAGTCAGTACGAATGCCAAGTAATAACTCGCAACTACTAGCACAAACAGGATTATGGAATCTCAGAAGCCAATGCAGTCAAAGAACATATCCACATCTCGAAAACCGACACAGGATCAAAGCTCCGCGCGAGAGGTCACCGTTCACCCAGGACTCCCCACTCCGCATCCAGCATTCGTTTCGTACGCCGCACCGCCCCTCATTATCGAACGGCGCACACAATAACGCACACTAATGCTGTTCGCATCGCGTAGAGAATCGGCGGGCACGCGGGCGCGCGGGCGTCGGAGGCGACGGGGGCGGCGAGCGGATCAAAGGGCGGCTCGGCGGCGGGAGAGGCGGTGGTGGCGTCGGTGGAGGTGGTGACGTTTTGGAGGAGAGGAGGGCGAATGCAGAGGCGTAGATGGAAGTGGTGGGGAAAACGAAGGGGTAGGCGGAGGTGGAGTTAATGTTGAAGTCAGAGGCGGAGGCGGAGGCGGAGGCTGAGACGGAGGCCGAGTCGGAGGGGAAGTTGGAGTCGGAGTCGGACTCGGACTCGAAGTCCGAGTCGGAGTCGGAAGTCGAGACGGAGACGGCGGTGGAGAGGGAGGCGGAGACGGAGAGGGAGACGGTGAGGGAGACAGAGAGGGAGACGGAGAGGGACACGGAGAGGGAGACGGAGAGGGAGACGGAGAGGGAGACGGAGAGGGAGACGGAGAGGGAGACGGAGGGAGAGACTGTGGGAGAGACGGAGAGGGAGACGGTGGGGGAGGACGGAGAGGGAGACGGAGAGGGAGACGGAGAGGGAGACGGAGGGAGGGACGGTGGGAGAGACGGAGAGGGAGACGGTGGGGGAGACGGAGAGGGAGACGGAGAGGGAGACGGAGAGGGAGACGGAGGGAGAGACGGTGGGAGAGACGGTGGGGAGAAGGAGAGGGAGATGGAGAGGGGGCGGAGTGGGAGGCAGAGAGGGAGGCGGAGAGGGAGGCGTTGAGGAAGGCGGCAAGGGAGGAGGAGAGGGAGGCGGAGACAGAGAGCGAGACGGATAGGAAGACGGAGAGGGAGACGGAGATGGTGGCAGTGGCGACGATGGACGGTGGCGACGGCGACAATGGTGGCAATAGCAATAGAGGTGGCGGCAATGGTGACATGGTGGTGGCAATCGCGACGGCGACGGCGACGACGGAGGTGGTGGCGGCGAGTGCACAAACGCCGGCTCATACCCACAGCACTAATACGGACGAATTCGGGCGGTACGGCGCAGGCGCCGCGGCCGCCGCCACAGCCGTCGTATCCGGTACACACCGGCCGCCGTAATTTAGCCTCGAGGCAGCGGAGGCAGAGAACGGTGGGCGGAAACGTTTGTTTCGCAAGACAGAAAGGAACTTGATTTTTCACTCATTCATTCCCAAACATTATTACTTTATTCTTCTTTTTTATATGCATCGTACTTTTGTATCGAATGCTAAGTTAATTCTTGATAAATATTTCTTCCTGCATCCTACTTTCAATAGTGTTATTGAAGCATTTCGTTTCAGATGAGTCTCATTGATTTCTTGAATACTTTGCGTATTTCTCATTCCAATAATAACATGTATTCAATGGCAATTCTAGACGAATGGTGCAGAAACATCGGTAACGCATGGAAGTATGAGAACGATGCCTTGAATAAGCTTTTGAGTTTAATAAAAGCTACAAAAAATTAATGTCCTACCTTTAGACCGTAAATCGAGTTGTAAAAGATATTGCGTACTACTTCGATCCTCACACACATCTCTGCAGAAAGTAAGCATGGTTAGTATGGTTTAAACGTTGGCCCACTAAATTTTTAACAAGTTTTTGTCTTATCAAGTCTTAAATTCATTGTTTTTTACAAGATAAACAGTACAAATAGTTATGGCGATTGATATTTTTTGGTTGAGATTGGAAATTTTCAAATTTTTCACTAACATTTGTGTCTCTGTGAGCTCAATATTAATTAATGACCTGTGATTGAGGTTCCTTCGAATTATCAGTTTCTATGCTTTATTTTCGTTCGTTTACATTATACTGGGGTATTGTATTGTAATTATAATTAATAATAATTGGTTTTTAAACAATCAATTGAATTCTAGCGTAAAATATTGTATCCGCCACATACTAATACTACATATATACTGTTCATGGAACAAACGTACGTTTTCCCGAAAATAGACCCTTAACAGATAAACTATATTCATAACAGATATATGTACTTATAACAGGTTTACTAAGATTGTATTTTGTAAGAAGTAAGACGCGATATTTATGAAAATTATTTAAAACACAGTTTAAGAACAAAACTTCCAAATGTAGATTGGAACTGAAGGATAAATATCGAGGAAGGTTTCATCATAATTAATTCAGTTTTTATGCTTTAAAATAAAGCAAAAATGAATACGGAAATTCCTATTTTTTGATACAAAATGTAATGTTTTTTGACCCTCCAAAGACAAAAATCGAGCGGGAAGAAAATACATAAAAAAATTAAATGACATGCAATGATTTTATAATTTCCCGAAAGCTACAATTCTTTAGTTATGTCGGCACCGAAAGAAATTTCCAAGTGAAACTCTCTGGCTTGATTCTGCGTCCACTGCAAACTCACGGCATAACGTAAGTCTGACTGCCTGTCCTCTGTCCGTCTGTCTGTCTGTTCGTTCGATCTGTTCGTCCCTCTGCCTGTATGTCCGTCTGTCCATCTGTCCGTCCGTCTGTGCTCAACGCCAACGCCTAAACCGATTAGCCGATTATCTTCAAGATTGGTGTTCTCCAATCGATCTGCATGAACTCAAGCATCAGTCATTTCAAATTGATGTTTTGATTTTTTAGGGCACGTAACATGAATCTTCAAAAAATGGCACCAAATTCTGCTAATGAAAACTTTGTCTTTGAATAGCGTACAAGGATGCTTAAGAGAATGGTGCAATTCTCTTGTTCGTTGAAATCCCAATTTTTTTTTTAATTGCAACAGAGCAAGCGTTTTTTCCTACAACTATCATATTGATGATACATTTTTCTTAATGAAACTGTAAACCTTAGTGATGTATCTTTAATAAGTTCATATTCAATTTTTTCGAAAATATGAGGGGTTGTCGTGTAATTTGGCGCAAAATGTAGGCAACTTGAAAAACATTTTAAACATTTTCGTTCTCAAAACCCTCCCTAAATTTTTCCTTACTTTTTTACACGCATAGAAGAAAGAATATTTAAAAGGGTTTCACTTTCGTTGAACACACTGAATTTTCGAAAATAGCAGATTTATAAATAAATCGAGAAAGTATGTGCTTTTGTAGCCACACTAGATTTTTTTTTTAATGTGCGTCACTTCTTGTATGGTTCCCGGGCACTATCCCCCCTCATTTTCGTCTGTATGGGAAGCAGTTCCCAAGCGAAGCCCTGCGGGTGTTGGCACAGCCTGGGCCCACTGCGCGGCTCGGCGCATCCTCATGCATGTACCTGCCCGGAACGCCGCGCGGACGCCGGCGCCGCGGCGTATAAGTCATGTCAGGCGCGCCGCAAGTTTCAAGAGGTTGATTACTGTTTGCGAAAATTGCTCCGGAACCAATTTGTGATCCCTCCCCGCCCCCCGCCCCCTCGGCCCAGGGGTTGAACCCGCGCGCCGCGCCGCTCCGGTGCTTGGATGGCGGGCGAGCCCCGACGCCGCGCCGCGCCGGCGCAGTATGGGAGCGCGTGAATGCGAGGGAGTGGGGGAGGAATAAGCTGGGGAGGGGGAGGGGTCGGAAGGGCGGAGTAAGGGGAGTGGAGGAGAGCGTATTTCAAAACTGATCTCGCCGCACTGGGGCTGGCGCGGACAGAATATGGAACTACAACAGCATGTATTTTGTCGCATTATTTCCAAATTTGCAATTTTCGGAAATTTAGAGAGTTCAACGAAAATGACACCTCATCATTCTTGTAAGAGTCCCTTGGTCTATTGTTGTAAAAATTTGAAGACAAGGGAAAGCGGTTCTGGACAAAATGATTTTTTGTATAATTTCCATTAACTTCAAGCAGAAATTCCACAAAAACACTCATATTTTCGAAAATTGAAAATGTCCTTATTTCAAGAAGTGATTGAGGAAAATATATCATTAAAAATATACCTATCTTGAATATTGTAGTTTTAGGGAGACGTCAAAAAATTAACTTTTGCAATTTTGGGAAAACAACAAAAAATAGATCTGCATAATTCATTTTAAGCGTCCTTCACTCTATCCGAGAACAAAGTTTAATCCAAAACTTTGGAGATATTTTTCAGAACATTTTTAACATGTTGAAACTTCATGAAAAGTACCCCTCAAAAATCAAAATATCCGTGTCAAACTGAGACAAGTCTCGATTCTCTTTACTTTGATCCAGAAATATCAATTTTGGAGAAAATCGGGTGAACAGTTAAGGCGCTAGCGTTGACCACAGATGGACAGACAGATCCATCAATTGATATCGGTGTCCGTCAATCGATTTTTCTGTATCAAGGACCCACACAACGTAGATTCTGACTACACATCGTGTTAGAGGAAGCAAGTTTCTATATACAGAAAAAAGATTTATCCACTTTTTGGGCACTAGGGCCCGGCAATAAGAGTTTGTCTGTCGAAAATTCGCCTTTTTGCGGCCCACGATTTCAATACTTCTTCTTATTACAAAGTAAGTACGAGAAGCTAAAAAAGGCCTCTTCAACTGCTCTCGACATGTGTGGTAGTGTAGAGGATATAAATGTGTGTGTATGTAAGTAAGGGGCGAGGATAGGACGAGAAAGAGGAAGGAATGATAGCGCGCGGTCCTTGGTTCGTTTGTTAAAGTATAGCTCCGGCATTGATAATCAGAGAAACCACGGAAAACTACCGATCGGCATTCCGGCACCCATCGACTTGAATTGTCCTCCAGACAGCGACTGAACTCGATCTAGCTGTCTAGAAAGCGTCAAAAATTCTTCCATTGCCGGGACTCGGACCCTAAGACTTCTCAGTCAAAGGAATTACAGCACTTCTATGCCGAGTCCATTTTTACACCCATGAAGTCTGAGATGATGGTGATGCACTACTGCCTCAGCGATCTCGGCTACCCGGATCGGCTGTTATTATTATTATTATTATTATTATTATTATTATTATTATTATTATTATTGCTCCATATCACGACTACAGATGTTACGAGTCGGCTGAGTATAAAATCTACTCCAGGTTGCAACCAGCTACCTAAGGAGTAGATCTATGGTCTGTCGGTGCCTCTACAATACTTTGCGCAAAACGTAAGCTGTGCCAAATAAAGCAATTTCTTGCACTTCCCAGTCCTTTGAATTACCTGGAAGTTTAGCCAAGTTCTTACACAAATTTTGCGGAACAAATCCCAGAGCTCCAATAACTATCGGTACGACCTGTGCTTTTACGCCCCACATTCGGCTGATCTCAATTTCTAAACTCTTGTATTTAAGACGTTTGTCTGCCTCCTTGGTAACGACGTTTTGATCGCAAGGCACAGCAACATCCACAAGTAGACACGATTTGTTCTCCAAATCCCGGATAACAATATCCGGTTTGTTTGCTGCTATCGTGCGATCAGTTTGAATTTGTTGGTCGTACAATATCGTACATAATCCAAAAGATGTCACCGGTTTAGGTGAGTGTTCGTACCACTTGGGGCATGTGTTTGGAACTTCGAGGGCGGTACAGATCTGCCAGTGGAGGTAGCTACACACCCTGTCGTGTCTTTGTAAGTATTCGGTCTTTGGTAGAACTGGACAAGCTGAGACAATATGATCAATGGTTTCTACTTGCTCCTGGCAAATTCGGCATTTGTCATCTTGGGAAATTTTGAGAACCGCTTTATCATAATGTCGTGTTCTCAACGCCTGATCTTGGACAGCTATTACAAGTGCTTCCGATTCTGGCTTCATTCTTCCCCTTTTAAGCCACATAAATGATTGATCTTTATTGATCTGCAACTTGTCCATTCTTTTTAGATATTGTCCATGGAGGGGTTTTTCCCTCCACGACTTCTTTAACACTTTTTGTGTCTCACATTCATGTTTAGTAGTACTAGAAGTTCAGTGTCTGTGTTATTTGACCTGTCTTGCATAGTTTTCTTTGCAATGCTTTTTGCTACACTAACAATGCCTCTGTTTCCCATTCTTCGGTCAGATTTCATGACCTGCCTCATTAAAGGGTCATCTTGATGACTGACTACATACTTTCCCATTCAAACGATTGCATTGTGCCAGGAGGCTTCAATTTGTCTGAGGCCTCTTCCTCCTTCGTTACGTGATACATAGAGTCTATGTACATCAGCTCGAGGGTGGGCGACATGATGCATTGTTAGCAGTTTTCTGGTTTTTTCGATCCATGATGCGGATTTCTTGCTCAGTCCAGTCCACTAGTCCGGAACTGTTCTCTACTACAAGCACCG
This sequence comes from Acheta domesticus, assembly GCA_031308135.1. Taxonomy (NCBI): domain Eukaryota; kingdom Metazoa; phylum Arthropoda; class Insecta; order Orthoptera; family Gryllidae; genus Acheta; species Acheta domesticus. Next base: position 67,958,253 of record JAHLJT010008756.1, read on the forward strand.
CCAGACTACCAATTGCAGATATTTTATTCCTGGAGTTCAGAGCAGACTGCAGGACAAATTTCACTCTTCTGTAATACTCCTTGCGAATTCTGTCTTTCATTGTGTCGTTCGAGATTGTCTCACATTCTTCAATGCCCAGAGTTCAGTAAGTTTATTATTATTATTATTATTATTATTATTATTATTATTATTATTATTATTATTATTATTAAATGTTAATTCTATGTACGGCTAAAATGCAGTCAGAAATCGTTGATTCGTTTAATGGAGTGAGTACACTGATTACATGAAGACAATAAATTCAGTGGCAGAAAGCTATTTTTATTTTTACTTTTGCGTTAAAAGAAATAAATGTTTGTATTCGTTTCGTTAGGAGTTTTTTAAGTGAGAGTAGAAGTAGAAGTAAGACAGAAAGTGGTCATGTAGGCTATGGGATGTAGGGGTGGGGCGTACGCTGTTTTGTGTAAGGCGTGGGCATAGACTAGGGTGTAGAGCTGGGACGTAACACGTGGGACGGGGACGTGGGGCGCGATGAGTAGGTTGTAGGGCTGTGGGCATTGGACTTGCGGGCGGGGTAGCGGGGTAGTGGAGTTGGGGTGTGGTTTCCATGTGCATTTAGTGAGCTCCTGCCTGATATAAAACAATTTGGCCAATTTTTGTACGAACGCAGGGGCTCAATATTTCGTTCCCACAGTGCATCTGCGCAGACGTCGCATCTCTCAGGGCACGGAGCTTGGGATGCGGAGTGCAAAGAGCAAGAAGTAGGCTGCTGGGGCCAGAGAACGAATAGCAGAGAACGGGGAGTACAGATCGAGGAGTAGAGAACGAGGAGCAGAGGAAGGGGATCAAAGTGCGTGGAGCACAGTGCGGGCAGCAGAGACCCTTTTTACAGAGAATGAAGAGCAGGGAATGGAGAGCAGAGAATGGGAAACAGAATGGGGAACAGGGCATGGAGAAAAGAGCATAAGGAACAGAGCATGGGGAACAGAGAATGGGCAGCAGAGAGTAGGGATCAAAGTGCGTGGAACAGAGAATGGGGAACAGAGAATGGGCAGCAGAGAGTAGGGATCAAAGTGCGTGGAACAGAGCATGGGGAACAGAGAATGGGGAACAGAGAATGGGCAGCAGAGAGTAGGGATCAAAGTGCGTGGAAGAAAGCAGGCAGCAGGGACTGGGGAACAGAGAATGGATAGCCGAGAGAGAGGATCAAGTGCGTGGAGCAGAGAGCGTGGCAGGGGCGTGCGGAGCGGGGCGTGGGGGGCGCCAGGCGCTGCCGTCGCCGCCGAGTGGGCGTGGCCGCACGACGTGCTGGCGCCTGCGCAGCCGTTCCGGGAAGACAGGGTGAGAGGGGGAGAAGGGGGCGGCCACCCCCGACCACGCACACTCACGCACACGCGCACGCGCATGCGCACGTGCGGAGCCACTGGGCGTGGGCGCGCCCGCGCGTGCGCAGACCACGGGACATTGCTTGATCGCGAGTGATGCGAAATGGTGTAGCTTCTGTAGCGGATTCTGAGGGTGGGGCATGGGAATCAACTAATTTTTGTAATTTTATTCAAAATGATTGAAGGGTGGCGCATTTTTTGTTTGACATCAAAAGAATGTTCTCATTATGTATATAAGTACATTTTTACTTTTCCTCTCTATTCAGTGAGATCAAGTATTGGAATCACCTCAAGGATACGATCTCATTTACATTTGAAGATGATTTGAATTGATAATTCATAAATATTTTTAATCAAGATCCTAACTGAAAAATTCCTTTCTTGAAAATTTTCTGTATTCCCCTCCTGTTACAACAGTACCATGTAAGAAAATCTCAAAACCGATGCGCCAAGATTTGATTGATATACTACGTGTCCTCCAGTCATATTTATCGATTGCCCCGGTGGACATTTAAAATTAGTGTTCTTGAGGTGACCGATTATTAATCACCAAGTCGTTATTCTCAAATGACTGGATATTGAATAACTACTCATTCGGTAAAGGGAGGTCGTCCGCTCCCTGGAGTGTTTCTCATAGGTTAGGTTAGGTTATGTTCTTACGCGGCGCATATTTGTATTATGGAAAATGATAACAATGAGTTTGCAGAATATTTTGAATTCTGTACACAACACATTTGGCTGGCCTGGAACTAAAGTGGTCTATGATTCATTTTCCCTAAAATCTAGAATTTGGTAAATTTGATCTGAACAGGTAAGCAATGAATACTTTCTAAGGTGATCTGTGTGTCATTTGTTGTTGTAGGTGACGCATAATAAAAGTACCCCTTATAGCAGATGGTTTTAATGTTAGTCAATTCTTAAGTGATCTAAGTCACATTGTACCGTAAGTACCCTAGATCACTTTAGTTCCACGCTAGCTACTTGTACTTTTGAAAGAAATCAGAAACATAAAGAATCCATTCGAAGTGTACAATTACGAACAATTTCTGATGCGCACAAATCAAAATTGTATCTCTTTGTGCGAAAAATAATGAGTTTGTCCACTCAGCGGACTCTTATCCACAAATTAGGTAGTGCAAATGACACGTCCCCACTTTTCCAATCTTTTAAGGAAGCACTCAATGCGTTCATTAGGAACATTCAGGAAATCAGACCTTATAAGTAACCACTTACTTTAAGCAGTCAGTTATTGCTTAAGGAGTTTTCGTTCTTCCTTATGTGTCGACTATGGATGCCAACTTTAAAGTTCTGTAATAACAAAATATTTATTTTATTATGAGGTGGATTGTATTTTAAGTACGAAAAAAAATGTGAAGTGTCTGATAGCTTATATTATAGCAAGAAGATTAAAAGGATGTAATACGATTCTAATGAATGAATGAATGAATAGCTCTCTTATCAGAGTAACTTTTGTCGTATTCTGCTGTCAAAAAGGATGCTGTCAAAGAAAGTGAATTTTTCTTTGCAGTCCTCTTTAACCCTTATTTCTCATCTCAGAGACTGAACTTCGAGTTAATAATTACGCAATATAACGTCGTTGATTAAAGACAGCCTCATATGTGAAGAAAACAATTTACAGGTGGAAAGAAAAACTTTTTGATGGTAATAATGTACAGTTGGCTAAGTTTAGGTATTCTACACCTTCTATATAATAGTATTTAATACTTATTTATTGTAATATTTTTCTGAAAGCACCGTACGAAAACCTCACATGTGGTTCTTTCACTACTTACGTGATATTCTATCATCAATAAATTGTAAAAGTCACATAGGAGGTTTTTATTTTCTATTGTAAGGCCAAAATTTCTAGTTTTATTGGGACATTTTCTTATCAAACTAAAGAACAAGCAAATTTCGAAGCATTGATACCCAAATGTAAAAATCGCCAATGGGTTGTCCATCATCAACGGCGATTTTCTCTAAAAATACTTTAATGACAGAGGTACACACCTTAAATATAATCTCCTCCGTTATTAATGACCTTTTTCCAAATGTTCGGAAGACATTGGCGTACACCATTTGCGCGTCTATTTCTGTTGATTTCTAATACTGACCGCCCTAAAGCATGAATAATTTATTCGGTGACATTGTACCAGGTTGTTTATAGTGGTTCTTTCATTTTGCTGAAGAGATCACAGGTACTCATATTGGGTGAGTAAGGTGGATGTTCCAGAATCTCTCACTGCCAGCGGCGCAAGAATTTCCGAGGGGGGGGCGTCCTGTTTGGGGGTTATCCTTTACATCATCTGTGCCTAATCTGAACACTTTAACTGTTCGTACGACTGTGGAGTTTGGCAATGCTTCATCGCCAAATGCTTCACGCAGTCCCTGAAAACATTCTTGCTTACCCCGACTTCATGACACTTCAAGTTTGAGCCACGAATGTTGCCCTACCTTTGTAAATATGACGTTAGGGTGCTTGCACTATTGCCATGAAGTTCAACGATTTACACACTGCAGTCGACGGACAGAGTACTATTCCCACTCGCTGCACACACTCGTCTAATAGTCTTTACTTTTGTCACGACAGATGGCGCGCCGATTCATCGGCTTTAAGTTACAGCAATATTCTCATTATTTTTTATCCAACGAATGTATTTATATAAGTTCCGTACCTTTAAATAAAGTTATCGAAAATATTGTGACTTCTCTGTTCTTGAAGGCGTCTCAAGCTGCGTCCGCCCACTTCAATTTTGAGTCACAAATGTTGCTCAACCTTTGTAAACATGACGTTATGACGCTTGCACTATTGCTACGATGTTCAACAATTTACACACTGCAGTGGACTGACAGAGTGCTATTCCCACTCGCTGCACACACTCGTCTAATAGTCCTTTCTTTTGTCACGGCAGATGGCAGCACGCCGATTCACCGGTTTTAAGTTACAGCAATTTCTCATTACTTTTTATCCAACGTATGTATTTATATAGGTTCCGTGTCTTTAAATAAAGTAATCGAGAATATTGCGAGCCTTGTCTATTCTTGAAGACGCCTCCAGCTGCGTCAGCCCACTTCAATTTTGAGCCACAAATGTTGCTCAACCTTTGTAAACATGACGTAACGACGCTTGCATTATTGCTACGATACTCAACAATTTACACACTACAGTGGACTGACAGAGTGCTATTCCCACTCGCTGCACACACTCGTCTAATAGTCCTTTCTTTTGTCACGGCAGATGGCAGCACGCCGATTCACCGGTTTTAAGTTACAGCAATTTCTCATTACTTTTTATCCAACGTATGTATTTATATATGTTCCGTGTCTTTAAATAAAGCAATCGAGAATATTGCGAGCCTTGTCTATTCTTGAAGACGCCTCCAGCTGCGTCAGCCCTGAGCCATCGGATGGCCTCTGGGCGTGGCGCCCGGATGGCGCCTCTGCATTCTGCCCCGCCCGACGCCAGACGATCCTTGTTAGCAGCGTGGAGAGCGATTAATTGAAAAGACATCCTTTCTAGGAGAACATTAATGACAGAAAGCTTGTATAGCAGAATAATAGTTCTCTTTAGAGACGGTCGTTAAACCTTAGTTTATAGGTCCCATTCTAAATTAAATGATTATCCTAGTCTAATAGGGTTCGATAGCGGATATATATTATGATAGCGTGAAGAACCTTGGCAATTACATTTACGGGAAGTATGCAATGTAACCTGTTGTTACCTTCAAGTCTCCATATTGGAAGAATGCTTTGTTTTTTTGCAATGGTTTTGGTCACGTGTGTAGAACAAACGTGATTGCGTCGATTCGTTAGTCTCTTTGAGGTAAATGGATTTGTATTTACTTATGCTAAAAGTCTTGATTTATTCTCTAATATGAATAAGGAAATCAGTTAGGGGAAGAAAGAGGGAAACATATTGACATGCAGTAACAATGCAATTTTGATTGATAACAATTGATTAGCAAACAAGCTAAGCTCTTCAATTAAAATATTACTATGTATTTATTAAGGGTATGTGGATTTTTCTTTCCAAAATTCAATGGTATTTTGTACATCGTATAACAATTCTGCGAATGTATGTAGTTGTGAAATGGAATGCAAAATGGAAAATAAAAGTTGAGATATTTTTAATGAATGCCTTCCTAGAATCACAAAAAGCAAGTTCTGAGAAAACTTTACACATTTGTAAATTTCAAATTCATTCCTCTAAAGATGTGCTTTTTAAATAAATAAAATGTTCCCATAGGCATACGTACTAACTTAGATTTAAGACATAACAATAACAAATTTGTCACTTAATGTTGAAATTTCAGCATCATAAACAGTGTACGCAAAATCTCAAAATCGAATAAGATGAGCTGTAGACCCAGGTGGTTCTCAGAATCTCCAATATATTAATTTTCAAACATTAGAAAACTCTAGAGTGCTTTAAATTAATTTATTTTAAAGAAAATTTGTATTTAATGCTAAGTTAATTTCATTTAACTAGATAGATTTCTTTCTCAGAAGAAAATATACTTATATCTCGAAATTTCTTCCCACCTCCGTCCTCAGAAACGATAACTGAGTCAGAAAAGGGGTGTGCAGATCAATTCATTACTCAAATCGTACCGGAGATGAAAATACCGGGAACTCACCAGGAACGCTTTCTTACCTCGGCATTTAACTGGATGCTATACTACAGTGGATATCTTTCTCTACTAGACGGTTTAAACTATCAAAGTAATCACTTCATTAAATTTGCTTTTATTTACTCCAATGGTACAAATCAAAATTAAAATTGAAGTTAAAATGGAATAACTCCTCTTATTTCTCTCTTTACAAAAAAGAAATATTACTGCATTTTACCATAAACTTTTTTAATGTCAGAAAAGAGTAGATGTAGATTTAATCAAAGAACTGGCCTTTTTTATCTATTGAGAAGTATTTACCACTGGGATATAGTGACTAGAAAACTATTACGAAATAACAGAAGTTCGTATATCAAACCGAACATTCAAAAAAAAGCATTTAACAAATGTATGCATGATATCCGTAAATTTAAAACACCGTTATTTCTGATTTCTATTCGTTTTAATATTATTCACACCAATGAAAATGTCTCAGATGCAAATACTTGCCTTCATTTAATGAACAATTAGTATTGATTAATTATTTCTATCGTCTTTGCAAGAAATGGATTTCCCCGCCTGGCGTGTGGCTCTAAATCAGCTCCGTCCCCGCCCTTGGGAACGGTAACTGTGCCAGCGGCGTGGGCCGCGTGGTCCATTACTCACAGCGCAGCGCAGCTGAAAACATAAGCGCCTCGCCCGGGTGGCCAGTCCCACCATCGGCCCACCCTTGCTAATTCCCGCGCGCGCGCGCGCTCTCGCGCTGGCACTCGCGCGACGCAGGCCGCGTGGACGCCGAGAGCCAGCACGCGCTCGCAGCGCGCCGCCGCGCCCCGCCATCCGTCACCCGCCGCTCGGGGGATGGAGGGGATGGGCGGAACGGGGTGGGGTGGCCGTGGTTGTCGAGGGGGGCGGGGAAGGGCGGAGCGGGGCAGAACGGGGCGGGGAGGGGCCGAGGGGGTTGCGGCAGAGCGGGGTGGGGTGGGCGGTGTGGGCGGGGCGGGACGGGGGGGACGGGGCGGGGCGGGGAGGGGCGGGGTGGGGTGGCCGGGGCGGGCGGGGCAAGGCGGGGGGGGCGGAGCGTGGAGGGGCGGAGCGGGGTGGGGTGGGCGGTGTGGGCGGTTGGGGGCGGGGGCGGGGAGGGGAGGGGCGGGATACGGGCGAGGTGGGCGCGTGGGACGGACAATGCTTCGGGTTTTCAATCGGCCCAGCGCGACGCGTGGCGGCGGCGGGCAAAATTACGACTCTAGGTCGGACCGTAGTCTCTCTGCTTGGCTCTGCTTCTTCCCAGTTTGTTTCCATGTTAGCCGTTCCATGTTCCCCGTCTTTGTTCCCAGTTTGTTTCCATGTTCCTTGTCTTTGGCCCAGTTTGTCCTCTTCTTTTCTCCCTCCTCTCCACGCTTGTCCCTCTGCCGAAGTTTGTCCCGCTTTGCCCCCATCCCCCTTTTTTGTCTTCCCTGTTTGTTACCCCCTTTTTGCCCCCCTTCTTATATAGCTCCCATGATACGAACATTGAAGAGTATTCGATAATAGTTCGGGAGCGAATTCGTGCTTAACAGCATAAGGTCATATACTATACCACTCACGTGGATAAAATGGCGGTTGAGGTGAAAGGAACAGTTTTAGGGGGAAAACGATGAGTGAAACGGTGAGAATTACCACCTATGTAAGAAGCAAAGAATATTCCTACATACCTGGGTGTGAAATGTTAAATGATACAATTATCACATACACGAATACCCTCCCAGGGAATATTCAAAATTTACACTCCTTGAAGGCTCCCAGTGCGTTGTGATTGTGTATGGGCTCCACTGGTGGGAGATGAGTATATCTTGTTTTGAACCATGGAAAGGAATAGCTAAGGGGACGGAGAGGAGGGGCATTACTACTTTAAATAATATTTTAGAGAACTATAATTATAATGTTCATATTTTAATAGGGATTCTTTTGCATTACCTAATAACCATATTATATCCTCTTACCAGCGACCTCTTGATATGTTTCTGGGTACGTAAATTACTGCGCTCAAATTTTGTAGCTGAAATTTTTACATGACGCGGCATGCCATATCGTTTCAAATCTTTATTTACTTATCTTGCTGTTAATTACTTTCAAGATTACACAAATGTTTACAAAGTATATTTTGTTTGAAATCCAAAGCGAACTAAAAGAAAGAAACACACAAATATAGAAGAGAAAAGTAAAAATTATAAACAAATTGACACGATGCTTATTCGATATTAATGAGTCATTTATCGCTAATATTTATTGTGTTGCTCAAAGTTTCAGCTTTTTTTGGTGCTTGATTACTTAGTACTTTGTAAACATTTAAGATTCCTCAGGGTTCTCATATAAGATTTTGTTACCAGTTATTCCTTCATAATAAATGTTGATGCAATAACTTCTGAAGCGCTCAATCAATGGAGTTGGTTGTCTTCTCTATTTTCTAGAGGATACTAAAGGAATTATAGACACACTCGGCTTCCCTTTAATGGAAGTTTTCAATTTTCGTGACGAGTGATCAGCTTTTCCTCGTTTCCTTTGGTTCCTAGTGCAAATGCTGAGATGCTTCCTTTTCTCTGAATTCATAGAACAAATACTTAGATGTTCCCTTGTTTATGGACAATTAGTTATTGTCCTTTGATAATTGTCAGATACAAACCAATTCGATTTCTTACTAAATTAATGTGACGCAATGGATTTTCATTTTTATTCAAGACGCTGATCACGTTTCAGAATACTCGTAGTTGTGTCATCGTTTTAGTACTCGAGGGTAATAGTTTTGAATCGACCTCTCTCACTTGTTTTTTTCTTAGCGTGATCAAATGGGGGCGGCTAGAAAATTGTCAGGATATTTTTGACTTTCAGGATTTTTAACATAAGACCAACTTACCTAAAAGTCTTAAGATATCGTAATTTTTAATTTTATTATGAAACGAAAGAAAATTATATTTTTGGAAATGTAGAGGTGGAGCATGACTGATAGTTCCCGTCTGTAAGCTACTGAATCATCAGATCCCTAGTTACTAACAGAACATTTTGTTGCAGTTATTTTACTATTCCGTGATTTCTAGTAAAATTGCATTCTTTAATGAATTTATGATAACTTAGTATAGCACCAGTACTCTGTTGAACATAATCCGAACCTACCATCTTTTTTATTTTTATTTTTTATTTAAGGTCGCATCAACAATTAGGTCATTAGCGACCACTATTGGATGTAACGTAATGGTATGAGGATGAAACGATATGGTAATGATAGGGGGTGAAAGGACGAACACATACAACCATGCCCGAGACGAGACTGGAACCCGCGACCCCCACTGTCCAAGATCACTACGGCACTACTGCTTCAGTGATCTCGGCCACGGGGCAGACACCTACCATCTTTGTTTCCAATCCATTGTCATTGGCACTTCATCTGGATTGTTAATTCCAGGAGGAATATACTTCGTGGGAAGGGGTGAGTTATTCATAACATTATCTAAAATTGCATTCATTTCTCTGACTCCCTCCGAGGAGAGACATTGAGCAGCGTCAAACACTCGAACCTAAAAGCTGCTGGATCGAGTTCATGGGTGTTTTACACCATGATATTGAGACATTCTCATACCCTGCACACCACATTTGAAAGCTCACCAATTGTCATTTACTCGCCCACTCCACCCCATCAAATTTCATTAATTCGTAATGATTTCCCTTACAAGCAACCATATGGTGGAAGG
>JAHLJT010008756.1:67968972-68147999 GCA_031308135.1 Acheta domesticus
AAATTGACCTTACACGGCGAAAATATACAATTTCATTTGTGCATATTATAATAATAATCAAATTATTCGGCTTATAATCGGCGGTTCTCAGAAACAGGACTGCATGTATAAAGTACTGAGGGCCCAAGAAATGGGGATGGGCGAATTAATTTTTGTGTTCATTCGTGCGATGAGACAATAACATTCTATAATGAAATGAGGTGGTGTATGAACCAGCTGAGAAATTGGTAGAGTAAAACTTGGCATGGAATTATTTCACTTCGTGTTTCATTCAATTACATCACAAATACTACTGTAGAGGTCATTGAACTCAAAACCAAGAATTTTTTATATTTATTTCTGTCTAACACTCGTAATATATCTTAAAAAATTATACGAAAACATCTCTAAACTCAATCTTTAATGCTTAATCAAATGTTTACATGTTTTTAAAATAATTTTAAATTATTTATGTCATTTTTCACATATTTTGGTTATATTTATGGTATGTAATTGATATATAAAAATCTATATTCTCGGGTTTTGTTGTTATCACTGCTTGACGAATATTGTGTTTGAATGAAAACAAGAATTTCTTAGGCAAGTTTTTGATTACGTAATACATTGAGTAATTTTCTTTTAAAAAATCATTTCCGTATTTATTTAACTAATGTGTAGTCTATAAAAAGAGATTTTCAATTATCTGATCTCCGGATACTTGGGTTGCCGACTGTATTTCATTCAGAAAACTGTCGTGTTGTCTCCTCCGTTGCCTTCACAACGTGAAAAATATTTTTTTTGATATTTGAGTTATGGTTCAGTTTTAAGATCAATGAAATTTTACATTATTTCTTACAAATATTGAGATAAAAATATTCGTTTCTTTCACTTCAATAAATCAAGGGTTCAGCATACATTCAGATACGTTTAATAAATTAAACGATATTTCGCAACTCAGTAATTATCTGTTTTCTTTTAGCAAACGTAACTTTTTTCATGGGAATGGAAACAAGTTCGTGTTCTCAGAAAGTGATACCTGAGCGTATTGTTCGTGGGCTGTAATACTAGCAAAACTACACAAAAGGCTGCAATACTACAGAAAAAATCAAGGTTTGAGATAAATGAGTTTGAAGTTTCCACCTTGTATTGAAATGCATCATTCTTGCATTCACACTTCTGCTAATTGTTGGTGGAATACGTACAATAAGATATGAGAGTGTTGCTGCAGAAGTAAGACCAATCTGCAAATCTGGAGAGTGCATTATCTCAATATTCGTATTTTTTGAATTGTGCCACTATTGCAGTCCACAAGCGATGTAATATGTAATCAGACTATAAATTAAAAATTCAACGTTCTAAACAACCTAGTGAATATGCTTTAAGGGAATGGATTTGTCTTTACTAACATTGTCTCACATGTCTTTACTAACACATCTCACCAATAGACCATTTATAAACTTGCATCCCTCGAACACATAAAAATGACGACATAATTGCCTGGAAGTTGATATACCTATCAAGTCAGTACGAATGCCAAGTAATAACTCGCAACTACTAGCACAAACAGGATTATGGAATCTCAGAAGCCAATGCAGTCAAGGAACATATCCACATCTCGAAAACCGACACAGGATCAAAGCTCCGCGCGAGAGGTCACCGTTCACCCAGGACTCCCCACTCCGCATCCAGCTTTCGTTTCGTACGCCGCACCGCCCCTCATTATCGAACGGCGCACACAATAACGCACACTAATGCTGTTCGCATCGCGTAGAGAATCGGCGGGCACGCGGGCGCGCGGGCGTCGGAGGCGACGGGGGCGGCGAGCGGATCAAAGGGCGGCTCGGCGGCGGGAGAGGCGGTGGAGGCGTCGGTGGAGGTGGTGACGTTTTTGGAGGAGAGGAGGGCGAATGCAGAGGCGTAGATGGAAGTGGTGGTGGAAAACGAAGGGGTAGGCGGAGGTGGAGTTAATGTTGAAGTCAGAGGCGGAGGCGGAGGCTGAGACGGAGACCGAGTCGGAGGGGAAGTTGGAGTCGGAGTCGGACTCGGACTCGAAGTCCGAGTCGGAGTCGGAAGTCGAGACGGAGACGGCGGTGGAGAAGGAGGCGGAAACGGAGAGGGAGACGGCGAGGGAGACAGAGAGGGAGACAGAGAGGGAGACGGAGAGGGAGACGGAGAGGGAGACGGAGAGGGAGACGGAGGGAGAGACGGTGGGAGAGACGGAGAGGGAGACGATGGGGGAGAAGGAGAGGGAGATGGAGAGGGGGCGGAGTGGGAGGCAGAGAGGGAGGCGGAGAGGGAGGCGGAGAGGAAGGCGGCAAGGGAGGAGGAGAGGGAGGGCGGAGACAGAGAGCGAGACGGATAGGAAGACGGAGAGGGAGACGGAGATGGTGGCAGTGGCGACGATGACGGTGGCGACGGCGACAATGGTGGCAACAGCAATAGAGGTGGCGGCAATGGTGACACGGTGGTGGCAATCGCGACGGCGACGGCGACGACGGAGGTGGTTGCGGCGAGTGCGCAAACGCCGGCTCATACCCACAGCACTAATACGGACGAATTCGGGCGGTACGGCGCAGGCGCCCGCGGCCGCCGCCACAGCCGTCGTATCCGGTACACACCGGCCGCCGTAATTTAGCCTCGAGGCAGCGGAGGCAGAGAACGGTGGGCGGAAACGTTTGTTTCGCAAGACAGAAACGAACTTGATTTTTCACTCATTCATTCCCAAACATTATTACTTTATTCTTCTTTTTTATATGCATCGTACTTTTGTATCGAATGCTAAGTTAATTCTTGATAAATATTTCTTCCTGCATCCTACTTTCAATAGTGTTATTGAAGCATTTCGTTTCAGATGAGTGTCATTGATTTCTTGAATACTTTGCGTATTTCTCATTCCAATAATAACATGTATTCAATGGCAATTCTAGACGAATGGTGCAGAAACATCGGTAACGCCTGGAAGTATGAGAACGATGCCTTGAATAAGCTTTTGAGTTTAATAAAAGCTACAAAAAATTAATGTCCTTGCTACCTTTAGACCGTAAATCGAGTTGTAAAAGATATTGCGTACTACTTCGATCCTCACACACATCTCTGCAGAAAGTAAGCATGGTTAGTATGGTTAAACGTTGGCCCACTAAATTTTTGACAAGTTTTTGCCTTATCAAGTCTTAAATTCATTGTTTTTTACAAGATAAACAGTACAAATAGTTATGGCGATTGATATTTTTTGGTTGAGATTGGAAACTTTTCAAATTTTTCACTAACATTTGTGTCTCTGTGAGCTCAATATTAATTAATGATCTGTGATTGAGTTCCTTCGAATTATCAGTTTCTATGCTTTATTTCGTTCGTTTACATTATACTGGGGTATTGTATTGTAATTATAATTAATAATAATTGGTTTTTTAAAACAATCAATTGAATTCTAGCGTAAAATATTGTATCCGCCACATACTAATACTACATATATACTGTTCATGGAACAAACGTACGTTTTCCCGAAAATAGACCCTTAACAGATAAACTATATTCATAACAGATATATGTACTTATAACAGGTTTACTAAGATTGTATTTTTTAAGAAGTAAGACGCGATATTTATGAAAATTATTTTTAAAAACACAGTTTAAGAACAAAACTTCCAAATGTAGATTGGAACTGAAGGATAAATATCGAGGAAGGTTTCATCATAATTAATTCAGTTTTATGCTTTAAAATAAAGCAAAAATGAATACGGAAATTCCTATTTTTTGATACAAAATGTAATGTTTTTTGACCCTCCAAAGACAAAAATCGAGCGGGAAGAAAATACATAAAAATTAAATGACAAGCAATGATTTTATAATTTCCCGAAAGCTACAATTCTTTAGTTTTGTCGGCACCGAAAGAAATTTCCAAGTGAAACTCTCTGGCTTGATTCTGCGTCCACTGCAAAACTCACGGCAACACGTAAGTCTGCCTGCCTGTCTCTGTCCGTCTGTCTGTCTGTTCGTTCGTCTGTTCGTCCCTCTGCCTGTATGTCCGTCTGTCCATCTGTCCGTCCGTCTGTTCTCAACGCCAACGCCTAAACCGATTAGCCGATTATCTTCAAGATTGGTGTTCTCCAATCGATCTGCATGAACTCAAGGCATTGGTCATTTCAAATGGATGTTTTGATTTTTTAGGGCTTTTACCATGAATCTTCAAAAATGGCACCAAATTCTGCTAATGAAACTTTGTCTTTGAATAGCGTAAAGGATGCTTAAGAGAATGGTGCAATTCTCTTGTTCGTTGAAATCCCATTTTTTTTTAAATTGCAAGAGAGCAAGCGTTTTCCTACAACTATCATATTGATGATACATTTTTCTTAATGAAACTGTAAAACTTTAGTGATGTATCTTTAAATAAGTTCATATTCAATTTTTTCGAAAATATGAGGGGCTGTCGTGTAATTTGGCGCAAAATGTAGGCAACTTGAAAAACATTTTAAACATTTTCGTTCTCAAAACCCTCCCTAAATTTTTCCTTACTTTTTTACACGCATAGAAGAAAGAATATTTAAAAGGGTTTCACTTTCGTTGAACACACTGAATTTTCGAAAATAGCAGATTATAAATAAATCGAGAAAGTATGTGCTTTTGTAGCCAGACTAGTTTTTTTTTAATGTGCGTCACTTCTTGTATGGTTCCCGGGCACTATCCCCCCTCATTTTCGTCTGTATGGGAAGCAGTTCCCAAGCGAAGCCCTGCGGGTGTTGGCACAGCCTGGGCCCACTGCGCGGCTCGGCGCATCCTCATGCATGTACCTGCCCCGGAACGCCGCGCGGACGCCGGCGCCGCGGCGTATAAGTCATGTCAGGCGCGCCGCAAGTTCAAGAGGTTGATTACTGTTTGCGAAAATTGCTCGGAACCAATTTGTGATCCCTCCCCGCCCCCCCGCCCCTCGGCCCAGGGGTTGAACCCGCGCGCCGCGCCGCTCCGGTGCTTGGATGGCGGGCGAGCCGGCGCAGTATGGGAGCGCGTGAATGCGAAGGAGTGGGGGAGGAATAAGCTGTGGAGGGGGAGGGGTCGGAAGGGCGGAGTAAGGGGAGTGGAGGAGAGCGTATTTCAAACTGATCTCGCCGCACGGGCTGGCGCGGACAGAATATGGAACTACAACAGCATGTATTTTGTCGCATTCTTCCAAATTTGCAATTTTCGGAAATTTAGAGAGTTCAACGAAAATGACACCTCATCATTCTTGTAAGAGTCCCTTGGTCTATTATTGTAAAAATTTGAAGAACAAGGGAAAGCGGTTCTGGACAAAATGATTTTTGTATAATTTCCATTAACTTCAAGCAGAAATTCCACAAAAACACTCATATTTTCGAAAACTGAACACGTCCTTATTTCAAGAAGTGATTAAGGAAAATATATCATTAAAAATATACCTATCTTGAATATTGTACTTTTAGGGAGACGTTAAAAAAATTAACTTTTGCAATTTTGGGAAAACAACAAAAATAGATCTGCATAATTCATTTAAGCGTCCTTCACTCTATCCGAGAACAAAGTTTAATCCAAAACTTTGGAGCTATTTTTGAGAACATTTTTAACACGTTAAAACTTCATGTAAGGTACCCCTCAAAATTCAAAATATCCTTTTGAAACTGAGACAAGTCTCGATTCTCTTTACTTTGATCCAGAAATATCAATTTTGGAGAAAATCGGGTGAACAGTTAGGGCGCTAGCGTTGACCACAGACTGACAGACAGATCCATCAATCGATATCGGTGTCCGTCAATCGATTTTTCTGTATCAAGGACCCACACAACGTAGATTCTGACTACACATCGTGTTAGAGGAAGCAAGTTTCTATATACAGAAAAAAGATTTATCCACTTTTTGGGCACCAGGGCCCGGCAATAAGAGTTCGTCTGTCGAAAATTCGCCTTTTTGCGGCCCACGATTTCAATACTTGTTATTACAAAGTAAGTACGAGAAGCTAAAAAGGCCTCTTCAACTGCTCTCGACATGTGTGGTAGTGTAGAGGATATAAATGTGTGTGTATGTAAGTAAGGGACGAGGATAGGACGAGAAAGAGGAAGGAATGATAGCGCGCGGTCCGTGGTTCGTTTGTTAAAGTATAGCTCCGGCATTGATAATCAGAGAAACCACGGAAAACTACCGATCAGCATTCCGGCACCCAACCACTTGAATTGTCCTCCAGACAGCGACTGAATTCGATCTAGCTGTCTAGAAAGCGTCAAAAATCCTTCCATTGGCGGGACTCGGACCCTAAGACTTCTCAGTCAAAGGAATTACAGCACTTCTATGCCGAGTCCATTTTTACACCCATGAAGTCTGAGATGATGGTGATGCACTACTGCCTCAGCGATCTCGGCTACCCGGATCGGCTGTTGTTATTATTATTATTATTATTATTATTATTATTATTATTATTGCTCCATATCACGACTACAGATGTTACGAGTCGGCTGAGTATAAAATCTACTCCAGGTTGCAACCAGCTACCTAAGGAGTAGATCTATGGTCTGTCGGTGCCTCTACAATACTTTGCGCAAAATGTAAGCTGTGCCAAATAAAGCAATTTCTTGCAATTCCCAGTCCTTTGAATGACCTGGACGTTTAGCCAAGTTCATACACAAATTTTGCGGAACAAATCCCAGAGCTCCAATAACTATCGGTACGACCTGTGCTTTTACGCCCCACATTCGGCTGATCTCAATTTCCAAACTCTTGTATTTAAGACGTTTCTCTGCCTCCTTGGTAACGACGTTTTGATCGCAAGGCACAGCAACATCCACAAGTAGACACGATTTGTTCTCCAAATCCCGGATAACAATATCCGGTTTGTTTGCTGCTATCGTGCGATCTGTTTGAATTTGTTGGTCGTACAATATTGTACACAATCAAACCGATGTCACCGGTTTTGGTGAGTGTTCGTACCACTTGAGGCATGTGTTTGGAACTTCGAGGGCGGTACAGATCTGCCAGTGGAGGTAGCTACACACCCTGTCGTGTCTTTGTAAGTATTCGGTCTTTGCTAGAATTGGACAAGCTGAGACAATATGATCAATGGTTTCTACTTGCTCCTGGCAAATTCGGCATTTGTCATCTTGGGAAATTTTGAGAACCGCTTTATCATAATGTCGTGTTCTCAACGCCTGATCTTGGGCAGCTATTACAAGTGCTTCCGATACTGGCTTCATTCTTCCCCTTTTAAGCCACATAAATGATTGATCTTTATTGATCTGCAACTTGTCCATTCTTTTTAGATATTGTCCATGGAGAGGTTTTTCCCTCCACGACTTCTTTAACATTTTTTGTGTCTCACATTTCATGTTTAGTAGTACTAGAAGTTCAGTGTCTATGTTATTTGACGTGTCTTGCATAGTTTTCTTTGCAATGCTTTTTGCTGCACTAACAATGCCTCTGTTTCCCATTCTTCGGTCAGATTTCATGACCTGCCTCATTAAAGGGTCATCTTGATGACTGACTACATACTTCCCATTCCAACGATTGCATTGTGCCAGGAGGCTTCAATGTGTCTGAGGCCTCTTCCTCTTTCGTTACGTGATACATAAAGTCTATGTACATCAGCTCGAGGTTGGGCGACATGATGCATTGTTAGCAGTTTTCTGGCTTTTCGATCCATGATGCGGATTTCTTGCTCAGTCCAGTCCACTAGTCCGGAACTGTTCTCTACTACAAGCACCGCCAGACTACCAATTGCAGATATTTTATTCCTGGAGTTCAGAGCAGACTGCAGGACAAGTTTCACTCTTCTGTAATACTCCTTGCGAATTCTGTCTTTCATTGTGTCGTTCGAGATTGTCTCACATTCTTCAATTCCCAGATATTTGTAAGTTTATTATTATTATTATTATTATTATTATTATTATTATTAAATGTTAATTCTATGTACGGCTAAAATGCAGTCAGAAATCGTTGATTCGTTTAATGGAGTGAGTACACTGATTACATGAAGACAATAAATTCAGTGGCAGAAAGCTATTTTTATTTTTACTTTTGCGTTAAAAGAAATAAATGTTTGTATTCGTTTCGTTAGGAGTTTTTTAAGTGAGAGTAGAAGTATAAGTAAGACAGAAAGTGGTCGTGTAGGCTATGGGGTGTAGGGGTGGGGCGTACTCTGTTTTGTGTAAGGCGTGGGCATAGACTAGGGTGTAGAGCTGGGACGTAACACGTTGGACGGGGACGTGGGGCGCGATGAGTAGGTTGTAGGGCGGTGGGCGTTGGACTTGCGGGCGGGGTAGTGGAGTTGGGGTGTGGTTTCCATGTGTATTTAGTGAGCTCCTGTCTGATATAAAACAATTGGCCAATTTTTGTACGAACGCAGGGGCTCAATATTTCGTTCTCACAGTGCAGCAGCGCAGACGTCGCATCTTTAGGGGCGCGGAGCTTGGGATGCAAAGTGCGAAGAGCAAGAAGCAGGCTGTTGGGGCCACAGAACGAAAAGCAGAGAGCTGGGAGTAGAAATCGAGGAGTAGAGAACGAGGAACAGAGGAAGGGGATCAAAGTGCGTGGAGCACAGAGCGGGCAGCAGAGTCCCTTTTTACAGAGAATGGAGAGCAGGGAATGGAGAGCAGAGAATGGGAAACAGAATGGGGAACAGGGCATGGAGAAAAGAGCATAAGGAACAGAGCATGGGGAACAGAGAATGGGCAGCAGAGAGTAGGGATCAAAGTGCGTGGAACAGAGAATGGGGAACAGAGAATGGGCAGCAGAGAGTAGGGATCAAAGTGCGTGGAAGAAAGCAGGCAGCAGGGACTGGGGAACAGAGAATGGATAGCCGAGAGAGAGTATCAAGTGCGTGGAGCAGAGAGCGTGGCAGGGGCGTGCGGAGCGGGGCGTGGGGGGCGCCAGGCGCTGCCGTCGCCGCCGAGTGGGCGTGGCCGCACGACGTGCTGGCGCCTGCGCAGCCGTTCCCGGAAGACAGGGCGAGAGGGGGAGACGGGGGCGGCCACCCCCGGCCACGCACACTCACGCACACGCGCACGAGCATGCGCACGTGCGGAGCCACTGGGCGTGGGCCTGCCCGCGCGTGCGCAGACCACGGGACATTGCTTGGTCGCGAGTGATGCGGTGTAGCTTCTGTAGCGGATTCTGAGGGTGGGGCATGGGAATCAACTAATTTTTGTAATTTTATTCAAAATGATTGAAGGGTGGCGCATTTTTTGTTTGACATCAAAGGAATGTTCTCATTATGTATATAAGTACATTTTTACTTTTCCTCTCTATTCAGTGAGATCAAGTATTGGAATCACCTCAAGGATACGATCTCATTTACATTTGAAGATGATTTGAATTGATAATTCAAAAATATTTTTAATCAAGATCCTAACTGAAAAATTCCTTTCTTGAAAATTTTCTGTATTCCCCGCCTGTTACAACAGTACCATGTAAGAAAATCTCAAAACCGATGCGCCAAGGTTTGATTGATATACTACGTGTCCTCCAGTCATATTTATCGATTGCCCCGGTGGACATTTAAAATTAGTGTTCTTGAGGTGACCGATTATTAATCACCAAGTCGTTATTCTCAAATGACTGGATATTGAATAACTACTCATTCGGTAAAGGGAGGTCGTCCGCTCCCTGGAGTGTTTCTCATAGGTTAGGTTAGGTTATGTTCTTACGCGGCGCATATTTGTATTATGGAAAATGATAACAATGAGTTTGCAGAATATTTTGAATTCTGTACACAACACATTTGGCTGGCCTGGAACTAAAGTGGTCTATGATTCATTTTCCCTAAAATCTAGAATTTGGTAAATTTGATCTGAACAGGTAAGCAATGAATACTTTCTAAGGTGATCTGTGTGTCATTTGTTGTTGTAGGTGACGCATAATAAAAGTACCCCTTATAGCAGATGGTTTTAATGTTAGTCAATTCTTAAGTGATCTAAGTCACATTGTACCGTAAGTACCCTAGATCACTTTAGTTCCACGCTAGCTACTTGTACTTTTGAAAGAAATCAGAAACATAGAGAATCCATTCGAAGTGTACGATTACGAACAATTTCTGATGCGCACAAATCAAAATTGTATCTCTTTGTGCGAAAAATAATGAGTTTGTCCACTCAGCGGACTCTTATCCACAAATTAGGTAGTGCAAATGACACGTCCCCACTTTTCCAATCTTTTAAGGAAGCACTCAATGCGTTCATTAGGAACATTCAGGAAATCAGACCTTATAAGTAACCACTTACTTTAAGCAGTCAGTTATTGCTTAAGGAGTTTTCGTTCTTCCTTATGTGTCGACTATGGATGCCAACTTTAAAGTTCTGTAATAACAAAATATTTATTTTATTATGAGGTGGATTGTATTTTAAGTACGAAAAAAAATGTGAAGTGTCTGATAGCTTATATTATAGCAAGAAGATTAAAAGGATGTAATACGATTCTAATGAATGAATGAATGAATAGCTCTCTTATCAGAGTAACTTTTGTCGTATTCTGCTGTCAAAAAGGATGCTGTCAAAGAAAGTGAATTTTTCTTTGCAGTCCTCTTTAACCCTTATTTCTCATCTCAGAGACTGAACTTCGAGTTAATAATTACGCAATATAACGTCGTTGATTAAAGACAGCCTCATATGTGAAGAAAACAATTTACAGGTGGAAAGAAAAACTTTTTGATGGTAATAATGTACAGTTGGCTAAGTTTAGGTATTCTACACCTTCTATATAATAGTATTTAATATTTATTTATTGTAATATTTTTCTGAAAGCACCGAACGAAAACCTCACATGTGGTTCTTTCACTACTTACGTGATATTCTATCATCAATAAATTGTAAAAGTCACATAGGAGGTTTTTATTTTCTATTGTAAGGCCAAAATTTCTAGTTTTATTGGGACATTTTCTTATCAAACTAAAGAACAAGCAAATTTCGAAGCATTGATACCCAAATGTAAAAATCGCCAATGGGTTGTCCATTATCAACGGCGATTTTCTCTAAAAATACTTTAGATGTGACAGAGGTACACACCTTAAATATAATCTCCTCCGTTATTAATGACCTTTTTCCAAATGTTCGGAAGACATTGGCGTACACCATTTGCGCGTCTATTTCTGTTGATTTCTAATACTGACCGCCCTAAAGCATGAATAATTTATTCGGTGACATTGTACCAGGTTGTTTATAGTGGTTCTTTCATTTTGCTGAAGAGATCACAGGTACTCATATTGGGTGAGTAAGGTGGATGTTCCAGAATCTCTCACTGCCAGCGGCGCAAGAATTTCCGAGGGGGGGGGGGCGTCCTGTTTGGGGGTTATCCTTTACATCATCTGTGCCTAATCTGAACACTTTAACTGTTCGTACGACTGTGGAGTTTGGCAATGCTTCATCGCCAAATGCTTCACGCAGTCCCTGAAAACATTCTTGCTTACCCCGACTTCATGACACTTCAATTTTGAGCCACGAATGTTGCCCTACCTTTGTAAATATGACGTTAGGGTGCTTGCACTATTGCCATGAAGTTCAACAATTTACACACTGCAGTCGACGGACAGAGTACTATTCCCACTCGCTGCACACACTCGTCTAATAGTCTTTACTTTTGTCACGACAGATGGCGCGCCGATTCATCGGCTTTAAGTTACAGCAATATTCTCATTAATTTTTATCCAACGAATGTATTTATATAAGTTCCGTACCTTTAAATAAAGTTATCGAAAATATTGTGACTTCTCTGTTCTTGAAGGCGTCTCAAGCTGCGTCCGCCCACTTCAATTTTGAGTCTCAAATGTTGCTCAACCTTTGTAAACATGATGTTATGACGCTCGCACTATTGCTACGATGTTCAACAATTTACACACTACAGTGGACTGACAGAGTGCTATTCCCACTCGCTGCACACACTCGTCTAATAGTCCTTTCTTTTGTCACGGCAGATAGCAGCACGCCGATTCACCGGTTTAAGTTACAGCAATTTCTCATTACTTTTTATCCAACGTATGTATTTATATAAGTTCCGTGTCTTTAAATAAAGTAATCGAGAATATTGTGAACCTTGTCTATTCGTGAAGACGCCTCCAGCTGCGTCAGCCCACTTCAATTTTGAGCCACAAATGTTGCTCAACCTTTGTAAACATGACGTAACGACGCTTGCATTATTGCTACGATACTCAACAATTTACACACTACAGTGGACTGACAGAGTGCTAGTCCCACTCGCTGCACACACTCGTCTAATAGTCCTTTCTTTTGTCACGGCAGATGGCAGCACGCCGATTCACCGGTTTTAAGTTACAGCAATTTCTCATTACATTTTATCCAACGTATGTATTTATATAAGTTCCGTGTCTTTAAATAAAGTAATCGAGAATATTGCGAGCCTTGTCTATTTTTGAAGACGCCTCCAGCTGCGTCAGCCCACTTCAATTTTGAGCCACAAATGTTGCTCAACCTTTGTAAACATGACGTAACGACGCTTGCATTATTGCTACGATACTCAACAATTTACACACTACAGTGGGACTGACAGAGTGCTATTCCCACTCGCTGCACACACTCGTCTAATAGTCCTTTCTTTGTCACGGCAGATGGCAGCACGCCGATTCACCGGTTTTAAGTTACAGCAATTTCTCATTACTTTTTATCCAACGTATGTATTTATATAAGTTCCGTGTCTTTAAATAAAGCAATCGAGAATATTGTGAGCCTTGTCTATTCTTGAAGACGCCTCCAGCTGCGTCATCCCACTTCAATTTTGAGCCACAAATGTTGCTCAACCTTTGTAAACATGACGTAACGACGCTTGCATTATTGCTACGATACTCAACAATTTACACACTACAGTGGACTGACAGAGTGCTATTCCCACTCGCTGCACACACTCGTCTAATAGTCCTTTCTTTTGTCACGGCAGATGGCAGCACGCCGATTCACCGGTTTAAGTTACAGCAATTTCTCATTACTTTTTATCCACGTATGTATTTATATAAGTTCCGTGTCTTTAAATAAAGTAATCGAGAATATTGTGAGCCTTGTCTATTCTTGAAGACGCCTCCAGCTGCGTCAGCCCACTTCAATTTTGAGCCACAAATGTTGCTCAACCTTTGTAAACATGACGTAACGACGCTTGCATTATTGCTACGATACTCAACAATTTACACACTACAGTGGACTGACAGAGTGCTATTCCCACTCGCTGCACACACTCGTCTAATAGTCCTTTCTTTTGTCACGGCAGATGGCAGCACGCCGATTCACCGGTTTTAAGTTACAGCAATTTCTCATTACTTTTTATCCAACGTATGTATTTATATAAGTTCCGTGTCTTTAAATAAAGTAATCGAGAATATTGCGAGCCTTGTCTATTCTTGAAGACGCCTCCAGCTGCGTCAGCCCACTTCAATTTTGAGCCACAAATGTTGCTCAACCTTTGTAAACATGACGTAACGACGCTTGCATTATTGCTACGATACTCAACAATTTACACACTACAGTGGACTGACAGAGTGCTATTCCCACTCGCTGCACACACTCGTCTAATAGTCCTTTCTTTTGTCACGGCAGATGGCAGCACGCCGATTCACCGGTTTTAAGTTACAGCAATTTCTCATTACTTTTTATCCAACGTATGTATTTATATAGTTCCGTGTCTTTAAATAAAGTAATCGAGAATATTGCGAGCCTTGTCTATTCTTGAAGACGCCTCCAGCTGCGTCAGCCCACTTCAATTTTGAGCCACAAATGTTGCTCAACCTTTGTAAACATGACGTAACGACGCTTGCATTATTGCTACGATACTCAACAATTTACATACTACAGTGGACTGACAGAGTGCTATTCCCACTCGCTGCACACACTCGTCTAATAGTCCTTTCTTTTGTCACGGCAGATGGCAGCACGCCGATTCACCGGTTTTAAGTTACAGCAATTTCTCATTACTTTTTATCCAACGTATGTATTTATATAAGTTCCGTGTCTTTAAATAAAGCAATCGAGAATATTGCGAGCCTTGTCTATTCTTGAAGACGCCTCCAGATGCGTCAGCCCTGAGCCATCGGATTGCCTCTGGGCGTGGCGCCCGGATGGCGCCTCTGCATTCTGCCGCGCCCGACGCCAGACGATCCTTGTTAGCAGCGTGGAGAGCGATTAATTGAAAAGACATCCTTTCTAGGAGAACATTAATGACAGAAAGCTTGTATAGCAGAATATAGTTCTCTTTAGAGACGGTCGTTAAACCTTAGTTTATAGGTCCCATTCTAAATTAAATGATTATCCTAGTCTAATAGGGTTCGATAGCGGATATATATTATGATAGCGTGAAGAACCTTGGCAATTACATTTACGGGAGGTATGCAATGTAACCTGTTGTTACCTTCAAGTCTCCATATTGGAAGAATGCTTTGTTTTTTTGCAATGGTTTTGGTCACGTGTGTAGAACAAACGTCATTGCGTCGATTCGTTAGTGTCTTTGAGGTAAATGGATTTGTATTTACTTATGCTAAAAATATTGATTTATTCTCTAATATGAATAAGGAAATCAGTTAGGGGAAGAAAGAGGGAAACATATTGACATGCAGTAACAATGCAATTTTGATTGATAACAATTGATAAGCAAACAAGCTAAGCTTTTCAATTAAAATATTACTATGTATTTATTAAGGGTATGTGGATTTTTCTTTCCAAAATTCAATGGTATTTTGTACATCGTATAACAATTCTGCGAATGTATGTAGTGAAATGAAATGCAAAATGGAAAATAAAAGTTGAGATATTTTTAATGAATGCCTTCCTAGAATCACAAAAAGCAAGTTCTGAGAAAACTTTAAACATTTGTAAATTTCAAATTCATTCCTCTAAAGATGTGCTTTTTAAATAAATAAAATGTTCCCATAGGCATACGTACTAACTTAGATTTAAGACATAACAATAACAAATTTGTCACTTAATGTTGAAGTTTCAGCATCATAAACAGTGTACGCAAAATCTCAAAATCGAATAAGATGAGCTCTAGACCCAGGTGGTTCTCAGAACCTCCAATATATTAATTTTCAAACGTTAGAAAACTCTGAGTGCTTTAAATTAATTTATTTTAAAGAAAATTTGTATTTAATGCTAAGTTAATTTCATTTAACTAGATAGATTTCTTTCTCAGAAGAAAATATACTTATATCTCGAAATTTCTTCCCACCTCCGTCCTCAGAAACGATAACTGAGTCAGAAAAGGGGTGTGCAGATCAATTCATTACTCAAATCGTACCGCAGATGAAAATACCGGGAACTCACCAGGAACGCTTTCTTACCTCGGCATTTAACTGGATGATATACTTGTGGATATCATTCTCTGCTAGACGGTTTAAACTATCAAGTAATCACTTCATTAAATTTGCTTTTATTTACTCCAATGGTACAAATCAAAATTAAAATTGAAGTTAAAATGGAATAACTCCTCTTATTTCTCTCTTTACATAAAAGAAATATTACTGCATTTTTACCATAAACTTTTTTAATGTCAGAAAAGAGTAGATGTAGATTTAATCAAAGAACTAGCCTTTTTTATCTATTGAGAAGTATTTACCACTGGGATATAGTGACTAGAAAACTATTACGAAATAACAGAAGTTCGTATATCAAACCGAACATTCAAAAAATTAAGCATTTAACAAATGTATGCATGATATCCGTAAATTTAAAACACCGTTATTTCTGATTTCTATTCGTTTTAATATTATTCACACCAATGAAAATGTCTCAGATGCAAATACTTGCCTTAATTTTAATGAACAATTATTATTGATTAATTATTTCTATCGTCTTTGCAAGAAATGGATTTCCCCGCCTGGCGTGTGGCTCTAAATCAGCTCCGTCCCCGCCCTTGGGAACGGTAACTGTGCCAGCGGCGTGGGCCGCGTGGTCCATTACTCACAGCGCAGCGCAGCTGAAAACATAAGCGCCTCGCCCGGGTGGCCAGTCCCACCATCGGCCCACCCTTGCTAATTCCCGCGCGCGCGCGCTCCTCGCGCTGGCACTCGCGCGACGCGGCCGCGTGGACGCCGAGAGCCAGCACGCGCTCGCAGCGCGCGGCCGCGCCCCGCCATCCGTCACCCACCGCTCGGGGGATGGAGGGGATGGGCGGTGCGGGGTGGGGTGGCCGTGGTGGCCGAGGGGGGGCGGGGAAGGGTGGGGCGGGGCAGGACGGGGAGGGGAGGGGCCGAGTGGGGTGGGGCAGAGCGGGGTGGGGTGGGCGGTGTGGGTGGGGCGGGACGGGGAGGGGCGGAGGGGAGAGGCGGGGTGGGGTGGCCGCGGCGGGGCGGTGCAAGGCGGGGGGGGGAGGGGCGGAGTGGGGTGGGCGGGTGGGGCGGGATATGGGCGAGGTGGGCGCGTGGGACGGACAATGCTTCGGGTTTCATCGGCCCAGCGCGACGCGTGGCGGCGGCGGGCAAAATTACGACTCTAGGTCGGACCGTAGTCTCTCTGCTTGGCTCTGCTTCTTCCCAGTTTGTTTCCATGTTCCCCGTCTTTGTCCCCAGTTTATTTCCATGTTCCTTGTCTTTGTCCCAGTTTGTCCTCTACTTTGCTTCCTCCTCTCCGCGCTTGTGTCTCTGTTTGCCGAAGTTTGTCCCGCTTTGCCCCCCATCTCCCTTTTTTGTCTTCCCTGTTTGTTACCCCCTTTTTACCCCCCTTCTTGTATTGCTCCCATGATACGAACATTGAAGGGTGTTCGATAATAGTTCGGGAGCGAATTCGTGCTTAACAGCATAAGGTATTATACTATACCACTCACGTGGATAAAATGGAGGTTGAGGTGAAAGAAACAGTTTTAGGGGAAAAACGGTAAGTGAAACGGTGAGAATTACCACCTATGTAAAAAGCAAAGAATATTCCCACATACCTGGATGTGAAATGTTAAATGATACAATTATCATATACACGAAAACCCTCCCAGATAATATTCAAAATTCACACTCGTTGAAGACTCCCAGTGCGTCGTGATTGTGTATGGGCTCCACTGGTGGGAGATATGTATACCTTGTTTTGAACCATGGAAAGGAATAGCTAAGGGAACGGAGAGGTGGGGGCATTACTACTTTAAATAATATTTATAGAACTATAATTATTATGTTCATATTTTACTAGGGATTCATTTGCGTTACCTAATAACCATATTATATCCTGTTACCAATGACCTCTTGATATTTTTCTGGTGAGGTAAATTACTGCGCTCAAATTTTGTAGCTGAAATTTTTACGAAGCGAACTAAAAGAAAGAAACACAAATATAGAAGAGAAAAGTAAAAATTATAAGCAAATTGACCCGATGCATATTCGATATCAATAAGTCATTTATCACTAATATTTATTGTGTTGCTCAAAGTTTCAGTTTTTTTTTTTTTTTGGTGCTTGATTACTTAGTACTTCGTAAACATTTAAGGTTCCTCAGGATTCTCATATAAGATTTTTTACCAGTTATTCCTTCATAATAAATGTTGATGCAATAACTTTTGAAGCGCTCAATCAATGGAGTTGATTGTCTTCTCTATTTTCTAGAGGATGCTAAAGGAATTCTACACACACTCGGCTTCCCTTTAATGGAAGTTTGAATTTTCGTGACGAGTGATCGGCTTTTCCTCGTTTCCTTTGGTTCATAGTGCAAATGCTGAGATGCTTCCTTTTCTCTGAAGTCATAGAACAAATACTTAGATGTTCCCTTGTTTCTGGATAATTAGTTATTGTCCTTTGATAATTGTCAGATACAAACCAATTCGATTTCTTACTTAATTAATGTGACGCAATGGCTCTTCATTTTTATTGAAGACGCTGATTACGTTTCAGAATACTCGTAGTTGTATCATCGTTTTAGTACTTGAGGGTAATAGTTTTGAATCGACCTCTCTCACTTGTTTTCCTTAGCGTAATCAAATGGGGGCGGCTAGAAAGTTCTCAGGATATTTTTGCCTTTCAGAATTTTCAACATAAGACCAACTTACCTAAAGTCTTAAGATATCGTAATTTTTAATTTTATTATGAAACGGAAGAAAATTATATTTTTGGAAATACAGAGGTGGAGCATGACTGATAGTTCCCGTCTGTAAGCTACTGAATCATCAGATCCCTAGTTACTAACAGAACATTTTGTGGCAGTTATTTTACTATTTCGTGATTTCTAGTAAAATTGCATTCTTTAATGAATTTATGATAACTTAGTATAGTACCAGTACTCTGTTGAACATAATCCGAACCTACCATCTTTTTTTATTTTTATTTTTTATTTAAGGTCGCATCAACAATTAGGTCATTAGCGACCACTATTGGATGTAACGTAATGGTATGAGGATGAAACGATATGGTAATGATAGGGGGTGAAAGGACGAACACATACAACCATGCCCGAGACGAGACTGGAACCCGCGACCCCACTGTCCAAGATCACTACGGCACTACTGCTTTAGTGATCTCGGCCACGGGGCAGACACCTACCATCTTTGTTTCCAATCCATTGTCATTGGCACTTCATCTGGATTGTTAATTCCAGGAGGAATATACTTCGTGGGAAGGGGTGAGTTATTCATAACATTATCTAAAATTGCATTCATTTCTCTGACTCCCTCCGAGGAGAGACATTGAGCAGCGTCAAACACTCGAACCTAAAAGCTGCTGGATCGAGTTCATGGGTGTTTACACCATGATATTGAGACATTCTCATACCCCTGCACACCACATTTGAAAGCTCACCAAATTTCATTTACTCGCCACTCCACCCCATCAAATTTCATTAATTCGTAATGATTTCCCTTACAAGCAACCATATGGTGGAAGTCCATAGCAAACCATCACTGTGACCGACTGTGCAGGAAAGGGGAAAAGAGAGTCTTTGCCTACGCTAGGGTACCAAGAATGGCATTCTTTATTATTACCTGTATTTGAAGATCTAATCTAATGTCTTGACTACTAAGATCTAAAGACACCACAATCCGCCATAGGTCATTTAAATACCTGGTGTGATCGTTCTCAATCGTCGCGAATCCCCACCTCTCTCTGCCATATGTTATCAGTCATTAAGGCAGCGCCGAACCCGAGTCGGGTCGCTCATACCACGTCACCGCCGCCGCGCCACCACCACCGCCACCAACTCCGCCACCTCCACCACCGTCGCCACTAACGACACTGCCGCCGTCATCACCACCGCCGCTGCCACCGCCGCCACCGTTGCCCCCACTACCACCACCACCACCGCCATCGTCACCGTCCCACCACCACCACCACCACTACCACCACCACCGCCATCACCACCACTACCGCCATCACCACCACCACCGCCATCACCATCACCACCACCACCGCCATCACCACCACCGCCATCACCACCACCACCGCCATCACCACCACCACTACCACTATCGTTACCACTGCCGTGACCCTCGTCGCCACCGCCGCCGTAGCCCCATCACCACAGACACCACCCGCCGTTGCCGCCTCCGCTCTAACGCCACAGCTGCCCTCGCACCCGACGCCGCCACCACACTAGACGTCCCCGACGCCGCCCCACCGCCACCGACACTGCCAGCGCCAGCACCAACCCCCTTACCTCTAACACCGCCCTCCCCCATCTGACATCACCTCCGTTTCCGCCGCCATTGCCACCTCTGCCTTCACCTCCTCCGCCTCTGCCGTCATTGCCCCCACCTACGCTATCCGGACCACCGCCTTTGCCACGGCGCCGCTGCCGCCTTCACCGCCCCCATCGCCGCCGCCGCCGCCCTAATCCCGTTGTTTCGCTCGCCGTATTAAGACGGCCGTTTGTTACCGCCCCGGAACACAATGTCGACTGGCGCTGCGCTCCGCTCCCGCCGATCCCCGGAGCAGCGCTCGTCGCGCCGAACGAATATATCATGCGCGCATGAGCGCGGGGCCTTGGCGGGATATTACTCCTCCCGCCCGCCCCGGCCAGCGCTTCAGGTACTGCTTGGCCAACGCATCAGTGCTCTTCGGCGAATGTGATCCTGGAGAGTACAAGCGCCGTCCAGCTTATCTTATTTATTTTGTGATCGTAAGAAGGCGTGCAAAGGTGAATTTTGAAAACGTAATTCTGTGTTAAAAATTTAAGCTTAAGCTTATGTTTTATTCGTAAAATTTAAGCTTATGTTTTATTCGTATTATGCAATTACAGATTAAATTGTACAGGTAAGCTTTATGTGAGCACTTGGTGGAAATGGGCGTATTACATGATATTTCATAGTTGGCAAGACGACTTAATTCGAACTGTATTACTTTTCGGCTGTCCGGGTGACGCCGCGTCGTTGGCAGAGGTGGTCACCCGGACAGCCGAGAAGTAATGAACTCGAGCCGCGGAAGCTTGCGTGTAAATTCGAACTGTAGTTGGTTTTGTTTTGGAAAGCAAACTCATTTTTACAAATCTGTGTGCCGGAAGGACAAATGAATTTGAAGATGTAGATGAACTCAAATGATTTTGCAAACCTTCGTTTTCCGAAGTGTAATAGTAAGGTCGTGTAGTATTGGCCTAACTTCATGTAGCGTCGTGCATCAATTCTGCAGTGTCCCCGGTTTCTCTCCTTGTCTGTTTCATTCCATTTTTGAACATGCTATCAATTATATTAAGTAAAGTAACATTTTTACGCTGGCTATTTAACATTATTATTGCATAATTTTTTGTAAGATATAACAAATATTTTAATATATAAAACAAAGGAGTAATAACAGTATTTGGGGTTGGTGGCAAAGGGTTCTAACTGAAAACGCGAATTTGGGAGATGAATTCGGTCTGAATTTTGATCTGATGTCAAGCGCGATAAGTGCTGAAACGCTTATAAGATTTAAATCTTACCAGCGACGCCGACGAAAAATGCTGATGGGAACAGGGTGATCAAATAAGTGTTCGCTCTTTCCAGTCTTACCAATTATAATTTTCTCCTCGTGAAGTTGTCAATGAAAGCAATAAAACGTGAGTCTGCTTATCTTCAATATGAATATTCCATTCAGTATAATTTTAATGTTTTATTTCCTTGTCTCTGTTTCTTTTTTTATTGTAGAAAAAATGATTTATCAAATGTGTTGCTAATAGTAGATTAATAAGACTACTCTGAATCGAAAAATGAAGTAATGATTACATTTGGTGACAATTTTGACTGTCTTTGTTGTACAGCTAAGATCGTTTCGAAAACAATTTCTTGTAATCTCATTTCTGTAAAATTATTGTTGTTTTGAAAAATATGTTGCAATGTTAATCTCAATTGTCTGTCCTCTTGGGGATTTTGATTTACAGTAAATAAAAAGAATAGTAATTTCTGTAATTGACGTACAGATATGTATCGTTCAAAGTCATGCTATTTTGGTCGAGGTGTATTCGTCTCTCGTTCGAACATTATTCCAGTCTTGTAGTGACCGTAATATTTCATTTGACGCCGAGCAAGTTGCAGTTTCTCCTTGCGCGTGTCGACTGTTTCTCGTGTGTCTTGTTTCTCGATGACGTATTACTTCTAAGTCTTTTCCTCTGATTTGTGACATACTGCAAGTTTAAAATAATACATTTTTCGGTTCTGTTATGAACTAATGGCTTGGGAAACTAAATTAGACGTAATTGCTTGTTATTTGTGTGTTGAGATCTATGAGAGGCGACATAGTTTAATATTTTATTTCAAAGAAATAGTGAAATATTTTTTTGATAGTTTTATTAATATGCTGATCAAAGGTATGTATAAATATCTGCTAAGACATCATACTTTGTAAAAATGAGACATATTAGTTTTGTAAACGTGAGAATTATCAGTTTTGTAAACATTTGACGCCTGTATATGGACTGATAAGTTGTAGTTTTGTAAATATGTAATATACGGTCGTTAGGTTTGTGAATACAAAAAGGCTCAGCTTAATTTGAAAAGCATGAAGTGAATTGTTAAGGTGACTTGATAATAAAAAATAACTGGACCATGATTGTCAAGTTAAGAGACGACAGAAGTTATATATTCCATAGCCATGAGATTACGTGGTGAGGTGAAACACCAATCAGAACAATTTCGGCAGAGATCTCATGCAGATGTGTTTTTTGAAGTCTAGTGAAAGTTAGTACAGTGAAACGATATTTAAGCGTTTACCAATATTCCGGCAATATTTGGCCTTAATAGAGATGAGGTTGCTTGCTTAAATGAAAACTAATTGTGCCAGTAGCTATAAAATATGTTATTTTTAACATTTTTTATTATCATAAAAGACAAAATACAATTTAAACAAAATATTTACGATCATTTGGTTCCTCTCGGCTAATATCGGAACACCTTTCACGTGAACACACTCATTCACTCTCCTATTGAGAAACTAACTTTCCGTCTGATTCATTACTCCTATTGAGAAACTAACTTTCCGTGGCCTGCTTCATTACTCCTTGACAGATTCCCACAGAGGAGCAGTAGAGTTAACAACCCATAGGAGTACTGTGAAATAGGAAAAAAGAACGTATTGCTTGTTTTTATATTACATGCTAGTGGACATGACAATGCTTCACGTATGATGCTTCACATGGCAATTCTTCACAAACTCACATTCTCTTTTATTAATATATAGATAGAATATATATTTTTCTTTCGGAAATCCATAGTGTAATTACACTTTTTCATATGCATTAGTTGGCTTACAACTATTCTTATCGCTTAATTTTAAAACTAACTCTAACTGTAGCAATTGGTAGGTAGGTACAATCAGCACCGAATGTTAACAATTGTTCGCGAATATGTTTAGAAAGGCGTTAAATGGGTATTGGTTTTTGATTCGAGTTGGAGTATGGTGTAGTGAGGCAATTTAGCGGATTAAGTATGGTATAGAGTTAATGTTTGAGTAAAAGTTTTCGGAAAGGTGGGCAAAGTGTTGGATGTTGTATTCAGTTCTTTGTGCAACAGTTTGTTGGATATAAGTCATGGAGCGTGAGTTGCTAATCGGATAAATCTATTTGTATTACTTGGGCGTGCGTTCGCATTAAAAAAATTGTTGTAGCTGATGCATTAATCCAAATGGGGCATGCGTATAACATTAAGGGTGGTTTCTATTTACATAATGTGATGGCATTGTCTGTCGATAGACTCCTTTTAGAGTTTATGAGAGGTTTTAATTGTGCTATTTTGCATTTTGCTTCTTGTTGTTTTGATTGTAATTTGAGAATCCTAGTTCTGTTTTCTATCAAAATGTGTGAATGTCCTATCAATTAAAAATATTTTGTAGAGAGACTTCACAGCAGAACCGTCTGACGAAGGAGTTAGCGATTGACCTTTAGATCTGATTCGCGCACGTGGCCTGCGTCATTACTCCTTAACAGATTTCCACAGAGGAGCAGTTGGAGTCAACAGACCATAGGAATACCGTGAAAAAGGAAAAAGTTTAGTAATCACTACTATTCAGTAAGGCATGTAGTAAAGTATGTAATAATGTTCAGATAATCGGGGTCCTGAATTGTGGTTGGGTAAAACAGATCATTGTATTCAAGAAGTTTTTTTAAAAAGATATTGACCTCAAAAGCTGAAAAATTTGAAAGAGAGGTTTTGAAAAAATGAAATTCACATATGTTTAAAAAATAAAAATTAAAGTAACTTTTAAAAATAACTCTGCAAAATATTAATATTCTTTGTCACTGTGTTGAAAATCGTTTTCTTATTTTAAACTTAATGTAAGATTTCCAGAACGTTCAAAGATGTATGCAGTAAGTAACAGTTGTATATTTATTCTTAAAAGATATAATTTAAGCCTTTTCTTCAAGTACTCTACAATTAGCAAGAGCGAAGAAGAAATTCTGAACGAGCGATTCTTAGGCCCTAAGTACTCCAGCTCCCACAACTAACTATTCATATCTTATTCGTAATGTCAAAACTGATTCCTATCCCTCTGAAGCAGCGTCTTGCACAAGGTCGAAAATCTTCATCTTTATTCAAACAAACAGTTTTAATTGCCAAGCTACTGAAGAGAAGGATACAGATGTTCTAACGGCTCGCTTTCACTAGATTGAGGGGAGTAAACACATTTCGCAGGTTACAAGCCACTAGACAGCTCTTAAATTCTTGGAGGTCAATGTGATTAGCGTAGGCTATTTAAACTCGACATACTTGCATTTTCAGTCAGGAAACTGAAGATTACATGTAATGTCGCGCCTTGCAATATAAATTGCTTAAGTTACGAATCCTGAAATTGTCGAGGTCATGTCATAGTGAACGGTTGAGAACCTTGTAACTAAGTAGTGTTTGTATTCACTGATTTCTAATTCCTTGACTCTTTCAATTTTTTAAGAGCGCCTTAATTGTCCTCTGACAAAACTGATAAATTTATGCATGTTTGATGTGTCATTTTGATCGATGTATGTGCATTTGCAAAAGATTTTTTGTTGGTTATTCAAATACATAAAGTTCGTTCAATGGGTTGTGTCCTGAATACGATGTATTGAAAATTCGAAAATACGATTAATTGAAAAATACGTATTGCATCTTTGGGAAAGTGTATTTTTTTCTTAAAATGAGTTATTACCACGGTATTCCTTAAACTTTGAAGAAAAAAGAGAGAATTGTAACACTTTTTGTTGCACTCGAGTATGGTTACATCTTTGTGGCATTGCCACTTATGATCCACGTCCTTGGTGTTAAAACGTCATAGTAGTTAATTTCTCGCGTTATTTCACCAAGTGTGTATATGGGTCGTGGAGCCCTAAATTGAATTTCAGGTAAATATCACTTAATTTATTACTATGCTTGAAACAAAAGATCTAAAATAAATGAAATTCTAAATTCTCAATTTCTTGAAGAAAAAATAAAACTTGTTTCAGTTACTCAACGTGAAAAAACACTGCGGACTTTTGCGCATCCCTGACATATTTAATACATTTTATACACACGCGTCAAATGGAATTAGGAAAATTGTTATTTCTTCTACCTTCTGGGTTTGAAGTAGCAATTGAAGCTATAAGAGCAGTATAGCGTTTTTAGTGTATTGTTAGTGTTATAGTTTTGCTAGTGTATCTTTGAACTATGGGGACACATATGATTACTCAATGTGATTCATTTAACAACATTATGCATGACACGTTTTTTCTTTCTCATCTTTCTCTTGTGCTACTGCCAGCCTGATAACGGAAAAGTGGATTTTTATTGTTTCTTTACATAGTAAATTACTTTTTCGAATACGTAGGGTTGTTAGAATCTGTGTTTTGTTGACCCTTCAGATCAAAAATTGTTTGTCGGCAAATCCATCCGTCTCTGAACAGCACTAGCGCCAAAGGATTTGTACTAAAATTGATATTCCCCCATCCATCTGTCTGATGTGGCGATCCATATTTTAATTTTAGAGGGTACTCTACGTGAATCCTCAACAATTTTTTTTTAATTTTCTCAAAAATGGCTCTAATATTTTTTTACTCTAAAAGTGCTTTTCGAAATGGCGTATGTCAGAATGTCACTAAAACCTCTGACTTTCGAAAATTGTAGATGAAAATTCTTGGTGGGGGAACTTAGGCCTAAAAGTGACAAATTTCTGTGTTAACACAATTAACAATTATAAATCAGTTCTATGTATAAAATGAAAGGTAAATAAAGCAGAAGTGAATTAATAAAGTTCCACCTTGGTTATAAATAAATATTATTTTAGTAGGTCATTTGCAACCTCGCAGTGTGTGATATATAATGAATGTGGTGCAGCATGGTTTTAAGTTAATACTAATAGTACTTAAAAATAGTGTTAGTAATTTTTTTATAAAGTAAATAAAATAAAATGTTTACATTAGTTTAAATAATATAAAATTTGTATTATGTGACAAGGTTGGCTAGAAAGTTTTACACATCAAAGCTAGGGACTTGTTTGAATTTGAAACAAGAATTTGCATTAAGAAAGACTAGTGTACCCATGCGAGAACTCTCGCATGCTGTACCCCACCCTCTTCCTTATTTTTCCATTTCCATATTAAGCTTGTAATATATATTTGTCTTCAAGACCCTCACTTGTTCTATATGTCACCTTGTAATTGATAACAATATAATACACCCTTGTAGCGCAAACTATTCTTATTTAACTTTATTGTCGAGCAAAGCTGTACACACGTGTAATTCAATCGCATAGAATATGACTTAATAGAAATTTCACGTACAGTTGCAGATTCTACAGGCTGTGAACGGGTGGGATAGAATCGAGAAGCGTCAAACCAGCCAAAATGTAACAGAATGGTCAAGAAGATCTCATCCTGTAGATTACGGTGTGAGGAACGTAGTTTTAAAGGCCATAGAACGCTTCGTTTAGGAGTTATTTATCGATTTAGATGCCAAATTCATAGGGACATTGCGGGTTGCATTTTACATGAATATTTAGATACGTTTTTTAAACAAATCCTTCATATTTTTTTAAGTAAAAGTGCTATTAGTCACGTCTCCGTGAAATTCTATTTCTTTAGAGCCATCATTTATGAAGATAGGTTGCGTGTGAGAACCGCAAAGAAAAGGTACACTACTGAAATAATATAGGAGACTATAAGTTTGGGTAACCGATCATTCATAACGCATATATTGTTTTTTAAAGGCTGCTTATGCATCGAATCATTCATGAATGTGATGTGGTTAAACTGGTTTAATATTGATACATAACATAAAAATTCATATGTTATATTTTTAGGATATTGGCAGATTATATATTTATGCATGTTGCACAAACAAATATTAACGGACTACTTGTTGTGTGATATTTTCATGCACTGATGAGAAGTACTAATCAATAACACAGCATTCCCATAAGGAGAATATTTGGAAATAGACATGACCACATTGAACAACGGTATACTTTACCTTACTTCCTCAATGTTTTCACCAACAACATTTCGCTTCAACCTTTCACGGCACACCTTCATTGACGTCTATGAGATCTTTCCCTTTTGAAAAGGCGATCTTGAACAGAGCTGTACATAACACACACATGCCCGGATTCTTCAAACATAGATCTGTAAATAGCTGTAAACACGACTCGTGTGTCAGACGTATATTGAAAAATTTGTATTTAGTACAGCATTGACCGTTCTATGGTGCCAAGGTCCCTCGTAAACCTGGGCGGAAAAAAAAGGCATTGGGCCGCGGCAGAAAGCACCTTGCTCGGCAGGGCGTGCTAAAGGTTGCACGTCCGGATTCCGTCCGACGGGTGGCAACCAGTGAGGTGCAGAAACGCGTGGGAGGAGGTAGGTTTTGGCATAGCCCGATGAACGTGGGGACGATGACATAGAGGTGAAAGGAAAGGGCCGAAGTCATGGTTGCCTGCAAAACGTCTCGGTCACGACTAATATCACGTCAAGAGACACAAAGTTATAAACTCATGCTCATAAACAAATTCCTTAATAGCTTTTCAACAATGTAAGTGTAAACAAAAACTGTACTGACATGGACACATGGAGATTTGAGATTTTAGTGAAGTAGTTCTGACGTTTGTGATATTGAGTTCAATACTAACTTGCGAAGTTATAAGATTGTTAAATATTCTAGTGCCGTTTGTAGGAAGGCTAAACATCACATTGATAAAGATTCTACATTTTATTCTTTGAGTTAGGAAGTAATAAAATAATATCCTAAAATGTATATATGTATAATAACGATAGCCTTCTGGGAAAATACAAATTGCATTTGGGAACCATGTTGTTTTC
Source organism: Acheta domesticus (assembly GCA_031308135.1). Classification (NCBI taxonomy): domain Eukaryota; kingdom Metazoa; phylum Arthropoda; class Insecta; order Orthoptera; family Gryllidae; genus Acheta; species Acheta domesticus. The sequence goes on from JAHLJT010008756.1 coordinate 67,996,566, forward strand.
GTTGGTCAAAACTCCACAAATATGTCATATTTAAGAGGTGTGAATAAAGAAATATAAATTCAAAGAACACGATTGGTATGAGTGAACCGTAAATGCAGACTATGATTGATATAAGTGAATCGTTATTTTATGTCATTTGAGAGCAAAATCAAAATGATAGAAGCAAACCATGTGTGATAGAAAGGAGTGAGATGGACATTATTTTAATATTGAGCTGGATAAGTCTTTGAAGTGCCAAAAATGCAACGAAAAGAATGTGAAGATCTACGATTATTATGCTGTTTTAATGAATTGATGCAAATGTTGAAAAAATCCTCAACATTGGTAGGCGGTACTTTGTAAGACTGTAAAACTGTAAGACAACACAAACATTACCTTTAGGACGAGATTGTAATTTAAATTTTAAACAATTTTGCAGATACTTGCAATACGCTGTCGAAAATATGTACGAAGTACGCCCTTACTTACAATCAATGCGTTGCAATATGAACGGCTATTGTAAATGTCTCATGGATCCATTCAATCTGAACTTAGAACATTCTAGATTATCTCCTGGCTTAGAGAAGAAGGAAGAATACGAATTTGGTATCAGGCACGGTACAGATTTTTCTCATTAAACTACATTAATTAGTGTTAAAGTTGTAAAATTATTTCTAATCATTATTATACTTATTTGATGGGTACAAAATGGTTAGACGCGTCAAACAATAAACGTTTACGAATTTACTTGGTCTCTGAAAAATGTATTTATGCGTAACATTGAGACGTGAGGCAGACCATGTCAATTACGATGGGTGTATACAAAAGCATCTGCATGAATACACTAATTAAACATTAGAACACTATAATAGACAAACGTATTATTTTACTTAGCACTATGATGAATTTAAATGAATGAAAAATTGACTAATAGCACCAGAGATACTATTTTCTTATTTAAATAAGTGTTAACGTTAATTAGTTTTTTACTTTCTCTTTTCTTGGCTTATAATTTTTATTTGGTTAAAGCATTTTCAGGAAACATTATTTTAACTTACCAATTGCGGGACCTTCGTAATTCTGTATTAAAGTAAAGATGCAACCCACAAAGTCAACCAAATGGGAATCGATTGTATCAAGCAAACCAATCCGACCAATTCCAAAATCCAATGCCAAAAATTTCGAGCCATACAATAAAAATAAAATTGAAAATCTGAACTATTAAAGTATCACTTCTACCCAGTGTCATAGAACAGCACACGTTGTGTGGATGTTTGCTATTCTTCACATAGTAATTTCAATCAAACAAAATTCCGAGCATATTTCGACATGACATGTCTGATTAACAGCATGTTAGTGTTGGTCACCCGCTGAACCACCTGTATTTCCTTCTTCTCCCCATTTTTTTCAGGAAAATACATAGTTAATTGAATGCAACTATTTACATGTATTTACAGACTTATTTTCTAATTTTAAAACAAAACGAGAGTAAATCTCATTTTGGGTCCTAAGTCTGGATCGAAATCAGCAAATTTCTTCCGAAATATGTGGTATGGATTTTATTCTGGATTCGTGTTTCGTAAGTGTGATTTTGGCAAGATTGAATGGTGATAGATAGAGATTTGTGGTAGATTGCGATACAAGTTGGTGGCCTCATTTGCATTAACGAATCGTCTTTTGCGAACCTTTAATATGGGCCCGTGGCTGCCGGAGACGACCGCGGTGGCTGTGACGACGGCGACGGCGGCGGCGGCGGCAAACGTGGCCGAGGCCCGCCCGTCCTCGGGCTGTCCTCAGACCGTCCCCGCCCGCGTCGTGCCGGGCGCCGGCTCACGACGGCTCACTCGGCGGCGACACTCGGCGGTCATCCACCCAAAGGCAGCTGCGAATTGCGGATTTAGCCACCGTGAAATCCGCCCGCCCGCCCGGCTGCTCGTCTCGCCGCCGCGGCCAGACGGCTGGCCTTCCGTGTTGATCCTGCACAGCCGCCCTGCGGAACGCCGACTCACCGCCCGCGCATAGACGTGGGACAGTGGCCGTCGGGGATTTTTATTGGTTTAACTTTCTTTTGGGCGACGAGTTACACAGATTTTGGTACGGTTTTTTCCAGTGTTGTCAAGGTATATTCCATGAGCGGGAGTCGGTAGTACGAGTGCCATGACGAAATCACCCCTCCACGCAGTTCATTATCCTGCTACCAGAGACAACGCCATCCCTATTGTAAAACAGCGGAGGTACTAATAGTTCCCTTTCCCGACGCTAGTAGCGCAGAGAAGCTTGTGGCATGCTACGGTGCTATGACGCGTGCCACAGCCACCAGTAGGAGACCTTGACACCACTGATTTATTCCCTTGTCGAAGTGGCATCTGCCTTTAAATATGTCCCATCCTTTACAATATCTTCCTGAACAATACGTAGAATTATAAAAATTTACAAAATCAATTAAAGTAAACAATAAACATAAGGTAATTCGTTTTAATTTTATTGTCTCTTTCTAAACAATCTGTGGAATGGTCTTTGAGAAATACATCTCTTGAAGTCATCAATAAATAAGTTTAGGTAGTAGGAAAAATAAACTCTGAAAAGTAAAGCATTAGGAAATAAATTTTTTTCTTTGCTTCTTGCAAGTTTCTGACAATTTTCGCGTCCATTTCTCAGGCAGTTCGGCAGATGACCACAAGTCGACTCACGCAGTTCCAAAAGCTATCTCTGATGATGTCCTGTCGATGTGATGTGTGAATGAATATCAATGTGAACGAGTTATTATGCTTTTGTCACGATAACATTCATTTATTTTGAGGGCATGAGGTACGTAGAGCTCATGTGTGTTAAAGATTTACTTGTTTTGGATGTGTGATTTTTCTCGCTGAATTCTTTTATGAATGACAATACAAAACACGTATTTCGTTGCCGTAACTGTTAAATTATAAATAAATTAAATGTTTTATTCTGCATTTATACTATTTCCTATTTTGTTAAAACATGTATAAAATAATTTAAAACGATATAAACAACATTAAATGTGTAAGACATATATCTTTATTGCCGTTTGCACAGGCAATGATATTTTCCAAAACATTCAGCCATTCTTTCATTTGCAATCATTCATTGTTAATTAGAAAATTAAAAGTGAACTTATGGAGAAGCTTCAATATTTCCTTTGAAACTCTAAACTTCTCTTGGTATAACGTCAATGACTAAGATATTCAGATCTTAATAGATTGTATTGGATATACTGTAAGTGTAAAATAAGATTGAACCCGACTTCTCTACACTCAGACGATTCTGCCACGCGATCATGAACTTCTGTAACGTTTTTCTTAAAATTTTCCGAGAACCTCTACGTCTGATTTCATAGCGGCGCTCCGCAATTCAATCCCGTGCGACCACGCAGGTTTTATAATGGTTCCGTGCAGGAGCACTTAGTTGTATTACGAGTGCTAGAACAAACAGTTAAGGCCTTTTCACGAGAACCGTTGTGAGTCATGCTCGTATCTCCGCGTAAATACAAATTCAGACCTGGTATGATTGTCAGAATTCTACGTCCAGTTTTTTTCCCTCGCTTCGGCTTCTGTTTCCGACGGCGCCGTCCATCGCCCTTGGTTCCCACACGGCGTCCACACGGTGCGTTCAGTGGAGCGGACCGCCTCCGCCGCTGCGGCGCTTGCTCTTCTTTTGTTGTTGTTAGTGCGTCGTGTCACCGCGCTTTGCTTCCCTGGACAGCGGGAACCGACCAGTCACGATACCCTTCTTTAAGCGATATTTAGGATTTTTTTGCTGGGAATTTGTAATATAATAAGTAATGTTCACTGTGAAACTGTCACGTCTATTTAATATTTCTTTAATTAGTTTGCAGAACAGGAGGTCATAGAATTTGTTTCAAAAGAATTATTTTTACTATCACATCAAGCAAGGTTTGCGCAAATTTAGACAAATAATAATAATAATAATAATAATAATAATAATAATAGTTATAAATTGTATACATTTTTGGAACTTTGTATTTGCTTATCAGTAATATCTGCTTTTGCTTTTTCATCTGCATTAGTAGTGAGATCACGAGATATGATCATTTCTTTTTTCTATCTTCGACAGTGAGAGGTTGTAAATTTCTCCTGGAATATTATGAGGTGAATTCATTTCAAGTAAATAAACACTAATGTACACTACAAAAATATGCACACTAAATTGAATTCAGTAAATAAAGAAGATAAACATAGAATATTAACGTTACACTCATACCGTCGAAGTGTACAACTAAGTGTCAAGGTATACAACTGTAGACCAAGCATGATTGTATACAACTGTAGACCAAGTAGGAGAAACGTATTGTTTTCAATAATTCTTCCATATGCTTCGTAAACTTTGAGAATACTAAGCACTACACACGATATTTGGTGTGCTTGTCAGTTACCACTGAACAGTTTATAACTGAAGTACTGAGTTTATTTATGTTTTAATTAAAAGTATTATCATCTAGTGTAATTACTTCGATTTCTTTCAATAATAGGATAAGTTGATATTTGTTACACTTACCTATATTAACAAAATGAGCACGTCGATGATTTCAAATAACGCTTGTTTTATGTGTGCTTATCAGCATAAAAAATCGTAAGGTTGAGGTACGAAAATAGTCTACCACCCACAAAAAAATCCTCTAGATATTGGGTGTCGATTGAGTGAAAAAATACACCTTCGGGCAGAAGGTTAAACGGGGGGTACTTGGCTGTCCAGGGGAGGCGCCGAGTCCTAGGCACAGGTGTCAATGTTTCGACCGCCATTATATGACTTTCCACAGGACAAAATGGATCCTGAAGAAGGTCGCAGAATGGCGCTCAGAGCGAAATTTACCCTAAGGGAGGTTGCAGAGTGGCGGACGAACTGTTGGCATCTGTACATAGGTCGCGACGTCTTCGGACAGTCAATCAGCTACTGACTCCGGTCGCGGAAGCCCTGAAAAAGTTAAACCGTCTTTCGAAGTCCACTTTTAAAGCTGTTTTGTATCAATGTATTCATTTTACAACTGTTGTGAACAAATATTTTCATAAAAACGTTGACTACTTACAAAATTATCTTTCTCATCAGGTGGTAGATACTGCGCGCGCGATCTCCGACTGTTTGCGATCTCTTGCTGTGTATCTGTTACGGCGGTGTCACGTATGCGGCATTCAATGAATACCGAGCGGCTGCTCGCTAAATCCTCATCAGCCGAGGTGATCGGCGGATATTCCCTTCCCATGATGGGCCACAAACGATCATCACGATGCGGGTAGAGCGAAAGATCGGCGGTCGACAAAGAGCAAGCAACTCATCCCAACTTCTCGGGAGTCGCCAAGAAGTCGCTGGGAAAAGCCGCATTTGAGACGCCGTGCGCAGACACACTTTCGCACGCACCCAGACGGCCGCCACTTGGAAGACAATAAATCACCTGAAACGCGAGCGCGCTTCGTTTCCGAAAAAAAAGAGAAAAACGCAAAAACAAAAGACGGCCTGCATACGCGGTGACACGTCAAAACGCCGACGCACCCGTCGCGACACCCAGACGCCACCTCCGCTTTCGTAACGAACCCGAGGACGCTCCGAGAGCAAAATGCGGTGAGTGTGCACCACTATTGAGGCGGTTTCGTCCTCTCACTCGCCTTGAGCTCGGTGACTCACGGCAGCGGGGCTTCCACACACGTCTCCCGCCGTCTCTCGTCCCTCGTGTGTTTGTCTCCCGGAATCAAAACACGGCTTGTTTTATGGTTTGTTGGGATGTACAGAAACGTGATCGCCATTGTACCTCGAGGTAAACAGCGTGGCTGGCGGCGAAGTAACCGGTTGCTCCTTGTATGTTTCGAACATACGTTTCGATGTGTAGTGTCGCGTCTTGTCTGCAACCCGGAAGCAATGCGACGCGGACAAAGATGTCGGTTGTTTGGGGGGTGAAGTTGAGCTTTTGTGCCGTTTGCCGGTTCACTCCCGTTTCGTTTCAGTGGAGATACAATGCAACGATTCTTGTAGCTTGGAGAGGAGTTCTTGGTTAAATATTCTGCAACAAATAGGACTTGACCCAGACCAAGAGATTCTTGCGATTCTTCCTACGGTGGAGGATTTAACTATGTGTGGTGGACAATTCAGAGTTCAGAGTATTTCAGCAACGTCGTTTCCGCAAACAGCATTAAACAATGTATTCTTCTTTTCATAAGTAGCAACGTGGGATCACAGTAATATCTCAATGGGGCTAAAGCACAGAAGGAAATATATTAATTTAGATAAAAAAAGATATCTACTCTTATGTGTATCGACGCGAACTTATTCACCATCGTTTACATTCTGATACTAGTGAATCATTTTTGACATATTTTACTGCACGTTAATGATTGATGTAATAGAACAAATAAATGGTATCAATTACTGTTATAAATATAAAATATCCATGAAGTGCACCTCTCAGTATAAAATATTGCAAAACATACGAATTAATTTTCAATATTTATCAAACCTTACGTAGTTCCTGCACTATTATCAGAGGAGGACTTTGCAACCAAGAAACAAAAAATAGCCTAATACTGATCGCTGATACACTAAACCTCGAAACTTCGGCAGGTTAGCTGTAACGATTAAAGTACACGATTCAGTGCCTATTATCGGCTATTGATGTTCATTTATGCCCCATGTTCTATTAAATAGGTTCCTCCGTTACATGCCTTCGCTGTGTTTTATGAAATAAGCTCTGTCGCTATACCCGTAACACGCTAACGATCGTTGAGTAATTGCCATTCGAACATTAGGTTGTATATAGAACTAGTTGGAAATCCAGCTAACGTACGTTCTTCCCTGCCGCAAAACCGTTTCACAATGTGGGAAACACACATTAGCTAGTGGAACGTGCTCTTAAATGCAGGAGGACCCTTGGGTGTGCTGGGAGCCTCCAAAATACATTTTGCAGAATGTTAACTGTATGAAAACTACTCAACATCTTTGTTTTATGCTAAACGCAGAAACCGGTGTAATGATTTCAATGTATTATGCCAAAAGGGGTTTAATGCATTGTGTATTTGTCTCTAATATGTATCAGTTCTAAAATGAGGTGGTCGGATACTAACGAGATTAAGTATTCGTGATTTATGATGTAAAAAATGTATTTTGATTTCGAAGTTCGACTTTAAAAAGAATTGTAATTATTTGCAGAAAATATTTCAAAATGAATTTTAATGTAAAATAAAAATCATACGGGAACTCTAGTAGAACTACAGCATTGAAGATAACTACTGCCAACATTACCATTGAGGTTTTTTGGAAAATAACTTCTCGGATTTGAATTTTCTTTTATTTAATTACAATAATTGCTCGTAATATAGAGAAACTTTTGTAATACTTAGTAATATAATGTTATTGATTTACCGTATGGCTACCTCTTAAGGGTCTATGTTTCGATGTAAATTTATTCGTTTTTCGTTGCACATCCTTTATAGATGAATTGAAGAACTTATTTCTAAAGAGACGATTCTCCAGTTCCATGTGTGTTCAGTTTTTACCAATTTAGTATTCTTAGGACGCTCTCCGTCATGCAGCGAAATGTTGTGTTCAAAAGTGGAGTTTCTCCTAAATTTAAATGGTATACGAAGACCTTTCAATCTAGTTATGACCCATGACGTTGAATTAGGTTGCTTTCTCTTCCTAAAAAATGTATTTCTTGGAGATGTGTCTCTCTGGAAATAAACTTTTTAATTTTACATCGGTGACTAAATGTCCCTCAAAGAAGAGAGGGGTTATACGTTCCTTTTTTAAAACAGAACTTCACTAAACACGTTTTGGGGATAAAAGGCTTTCAGATGTTGATAAATCTGTAATAGTCTCTTGTTCCATTATTATTATAAACAACATCTCAGTAATGATAGAGTCAGGATTGATCAATGAAGGGATTTTTTGGACTGTTGCAACAATATTCTAGACATCTCGCAGACTGATATAATCAATGTAAATGAATATTTACATTGCTTGGCATTAGTGAGGATAATCTTTTGTTTAATAGAAACAGGACCCAGTTCATCAAAATCTTCTGAAATGTCATTATTTCGAAAATGAAATAGCAGGTCTTCCATAGTTCACAAAACAACAAAACTCATTTACGTAGGTCTGAGTTACCCCCGTTCATATAATCCAAGTTCATTTATTTTTCACATTCATTTCATTTTTTTCTAAACTATGGGTCTACCTACTACTTATAGCTGTGGGTCTACTTTCAGAACTCCTATTTCTTGTTTCGTTATTCCAAACTCTAGGTAACACTGTAACAAGTACATTACGGAAACATGAAAATATTGGATTATTCATTCTCAATCGTTGTTGTAATTCATATTAATTATAGGGACGCTAATGATGATGATAATAATAATAATAATAATAAAGTAATAGTAATATATTTTCGCTAAGTAGCAGAAATTATGTAAAGATGTAATGGTAGGGATGAATAAACAACGTTAGGTGTTTAGGCGAAAACAAGGGTCCAACACAGACAGCATCTTCTCTGTAAATCGCTGCGAAGCTGGGCGGAAATTACTATCGAAAAGATTGTACATTATTGAGAGAGTCCTACACAAACTCTTGATCAAATCAAAGGGCGATACACGAAGGGCATTTCACAATTTTGGGAGAAACGCATTAGCTCACTGGACGCGCTCCGAAAGACTTCGGAGAAACGCCGATCGTTTTGCTCTCATAACATCGCGGGCTCTCGGAGCTCTTTCGGCAAGTGCTAGCTGACGATGAAATGTGCGGAAGGGAAACAAACACGGAACTATGGAGGCCAAGGGTTTGAAAGACGCGCGATATACTCAGAATCAATTAGAGGCGAAAGTATGAGTGTCGGAGTGACTCGGCAGGAAAGACGTTGACGAGACAGGTTCACCCAACGCCGTACCTCAAAGGATTGGGGGCGTGGAGAAGAATCCGAGGAGAAATCGAATAGGAGAAGAAACACAAGCTGCGGACGTAAAGTCACGAACTATTACGAGACGATGTGTGCGCCTTGGGGAGAGCATTATGCCCGTAAGAGCTGCTTAAAATAATCTAATGTTTCATTGGCGCGTCCTCTACCCCAAACTAGCTTTCACTGACTTTGTCTTATTGTTATGTGGTTTACAAAAAAATGTAAATGAGCATTGCAGAAGTCAATAATTTACAATAACAATCCAGGGCGCTGTTCTTCAAGATGGACAACTGGTGATTTACCTCGAGAACGACGAATCAATGGGAAATGAGTGACTCTGTGCACAGCTGTTCTTGATCTACCACTAGTGTCGCATATAGAGGAAAGGTCTTCATAAACAAGAAGTAGAGAATGGAGTACACGTCTTTTAGCCTGCCGGCTTTAGTTGTAGGTCAAGAACTCGGCAATAGTTACTCAAAAATCTGAATATTCAGAATACATTTTGGAAATATCTGTAGTATTTTCAGTCTGTAATGAAATGAAATACATTGCTATGTTATGATGGTACATCGGCGGTGAATTATTTGTCATTCGACATGTTTTAAATTGTTGAACTTAAAATGGAAACATGCTTTTGTGTTACTGATTAAACAAGTATATTTCGATATTCTTTACTAGTAAAAAATGTCTACCACTTCAATAGAAGCATAATTTAAGGGGTGGGCTTCGGAGACCCCCACCTCGCGGGGGGACCATTTCACCTTGACAATGCTAGAGTTAATGCCTTTTCTTATTTATTTCTCGTTGGACAGGCTTTGTTCTTCGAGGAGGTTATAATATACACTTACAGTTTTTTGCGTTTTGGAAATGGACTATCCATAAGCAGTGGTTTTTATTACTCATAAGAACGTAAACATTGTGCTAAAGAAATGAAGCGAGATTGGAGACTCAGTTTTTAGATCAATTGACAGTTATGACGGATTACGATGATTTGAATTGGTCTTTGGGATACCTAGATTTAATACGTGGGTATGCAGTATTGCGACCTAGACTGATGATTAAGTAGAATAGGAAAAATGAAGGTTATGATTAACAAATTTGAGCTATTTGTGTTATGTGGTCACTTAATCAAAGCACTTTTCCTTCTCTGCGAATCTGGATGTTTGGAATGAACCAGGGGGCATGTAAAGTTCTTCTTAAAAATATATTTTAAATGGCTGTTAAGTTTAGTAGATTGCTTGGGGCAGCACATGCTCAAACTAGACATGCGTAAGTCGTATCGTTGGTATAATTAAAGATTTAAATTTTAACAGTTGACACTCAGCTTTCAATGAAGAATGTGAAGTAATTATAGGGAAGAGTTTTGATATATTTGCAGATAATTTGTTGGCTATTGAATTTATGTGAGGTTTTCAAGTTAATGTTTTGTCGAGCAACAGTCCCACGGTGACAAGGCCCACGGAATATATGTATCGTGAAGATTTATTCGGCAGGATTTTTGGGGTGACGTAACGTGGACATTTTTGTTTGACATTTTAACAGTTTTACTTTTATTCTCCACTGTTGGGTACAGTTAAAATACTCGTTTAGTTTGTTTTGGATACCTTGGTATAAGGCAATGCGGTCCTTGGCTACAGCAATGTTGCCGCTGAAGAGGGCGATATCATTTGCGTACAGGTTTGACGTCTAATCTCTCTCCAACTCACAAGGCTAAAATAAACATTAATCTTAAAGTTCTAAGTCAATTACTTTTTCAACTTTAAGGAATATGTTAACGTCTATTATCTCATTTAATAGAAATATTTTATTTTAATAAAATGTCAGTGGTAATAGTACTTTATTTTAATAAATACTGTAGTTGAAGACGTGTGTGAGCTCTTTCCCAAGAAATATTGTTCAATTTACATAGAAGAATTTCCCTAAGACAATGTTTGTTTTCTTTTACTTATTAAAAATGAATTAAATTATTAAAATTATCTGATTTAACAAGATTTTCTCAGACTTCACGGCATCTGCAGCAAGTCGATGAATAACTATATCAGAACACATTGCGTTTGAAGACAGCGTTGACCATTTTCAAACTGTGTTTTTGTTTTCCGTTTGGAATCTTTGTTCCTTTTAGAAAAGCGTTCCTTCTATAACAGTGTTGCATAACATTCTTTTGTTTTTAGCTTTTTGAGTCGATAAGGAGTTTTCAAATTTGTACGAACGCAATAAAGCGACATTATAAACACGTTGCATACGTTATTTTTTTGTGTAACAGCATAAGATAATATATTTTATGTAATAGCATAAGAAAATCAAAGTTAATTTTTGGAAATAACTTTGTGACGTCACGAGTATTTGACATTTGTGCGAAAAAACCCTGTACGGCTGTTCGGTTTACAACTCCATTTACGGCACTCTCACTGCGATTTGCTGAATGTGTGATGACGTCATCTTCTGCGCCACAAGATTTCATTTATGAACGATTTCTTGCAAATTAAAAGGTCGTTCTTAATGTCGAAATGACAAAAAAAATATGATTTATTTCGTATTAATTTTTATTGACTGTTTAAGAAATTGAAAGCATATTTTCGCCTTTGAGGTGCTTATTTTAGACTCTTAAAATATGCCACTTTACAGGTTAATAATTCAAACTCTAGTGCTAACATTCAAACTAAAGCTGCGAGATCTCTAAAGATCGGACATAATATTCGACCAGATTACAGCTAGACGTATTTACCCGGGAAGGTTCGGCGAGGCGAGCCGGGGCGAAGCGTGCGATCCGGAGCGCGTGCGGCGTGACGTCAGCGGCGAGCGTGCTCTCGTTAGGCGCCGGAGATCGATGCGTCGTCCTTGGGCGGCGCGGCGCGGCGGGAGCGGAGCGCCCGCGAGGGGCCCGTCCACGAATCACCGCGCCTCCCCGCCCCGCGCCTCGCCACCCCGTGCCCCGCGCGCGCGGGGTGATGGATTCGGCGCGCCTCCGCCGCGGACGGGCGCGCGCCTGCGGAGCGCGGCTCTCGCACGAGGCGCGGGGCGGCGCGGGCGGCGCGGGAAAGGGCGCTGGGATGCGCGTTCGCTCCATCAGCGCGGACGGCCAGCGATAGGACGTCGGAGAATAAGGCAATTTTTTTTGTGAGCCATTCAGACGTTTGGAGTTTTCAGTTTTTTAAAATTATTCCAATTATTGCCTTTTCGAATCATTGATGCGTATTTTGAATAATTGCTTTGTATTTCTTCGAATTATTACTTCGTATTACAGGGTATTGTATAATTCTACAAACCGAATTCGGGTTATTCGACTGTTTTTTTTTAAATTTTAGGCTAGAACTGTTTTTCTTCATGGCGATTCACTGGAAGATGTTAGGACGATATCAATCTCTTTTGTGGTCATTCATGGTTCCTCCAACGCACTGACTTGGAGTGTATCTATTTCTCCCAACCTTGGGTTTTCTGCTCCGGCGACACCTCTATTCCATTCATTTTTTTATTTTCTGTTCTTTTTCTACTCTTCAATATTTTTGAAATACTGGCTAGCTTCATCAACTATGTTATCTACTTTTTTGAATTATCAAATATTGGCTATTAGGTATTTCGAATTATCAATTAATTGAAAATGAAACAAACATTATTTCTATCGACCTAAAGAGTTATGGGGAATACAGCTAAACATATTGTGATTCACTGTTACATGATTGGATACAAAGTATGAAATCATGTGTACTTGAAATCTTCCTTGCTGAAATATGATTCTGATCAAACGTGTAAAATGGTAAAGCCCTTGAGGACGATGTGTGATTTCAAACCATTTGACTCATGATCCCAACATGATGTTTAGCACTTTATTCGTGCATGTCAAAGAATAATTTGTTTCCTCAAGAAAACTGCCATTCATTAAATGCAGACATTTTCTAGGTAAATGTTACTTCGAATTTTGCATATTTCGAAGTCCATGGAGTTAGAATTGAAAAATATTCACCATTATACATCATAGAGATTTTCATGAGTCTGCAATAGTTATTTTGCTTAAAAACTATTTTATTTCTGAAATCGATGAAACATTTCTATTTCAATTGTTTTCACTCGCTAAGGATAGAAAATAAGCTTTTTGTCCTTTCACCATGATCGCTGGGGATGATTTCGTAAAAGTAGTAATTAATTGTTAACAATATTTTGCTAGATCGAGCGGTTTTGAAAAAAAAACTCCAGCAACTCTGGCAAGAAACTTTCGTCAGTAGTGCCGTTGTTGGTACAAATAGAGAATTACAATATAACAAGAATTAGCTCCAAAAATGATCGTAATAATCAAAAGCACATTACAAAGAACGTGACATACCAGTAAGAGTTGTCATGAATATTCAAATGGCCACCAAGTTTTTTTTGTTAAATCTTTGCAGACCCCCTTTGGAATCTGTTTTAAGATTAACAATAAAGGAATTGTTCTCTCGAAAAACAAACCCAAGAATGCCAGCGTTGAGAACACGAGTACCTTAACACACAGGGTCCTCTCGACTGTTGTCGTATTAGCTCTCGAGACAACCGGATCGCATTCTTCGAGCCGCTGCTTCCCACAGGGCAAGCGCGATCTGCCAACGCGTGCGCGTGTCCAAGCGTGTGTATGTGCACGCGTGTGTCCGTCCATCACATCGGCGCCATGGATCCTGCCGCCTCAACCCCCGCGTTTGCCAGGTTTCGGTTAGAGATGCGACATCAATGCTTTTTATAAAATCAGAGATGTATTGAACATTCCTTGGGTGATGTGAATAAAATGAGATATTACTTCTTTCTTTAGTTTTCAAAGCAATTGCTTCAAACTGTGTGAATAATGGACGTGAGTAATTGCTCTCATTTTGAGCTCTTTCTCCATAGTGAGTAACTGCTCGGCCGTGGAGCAATTGCTTACTTTTTGTTTGAATAAAATCAAGAATTTGCTTCTACTGCGAAGCATCTACTTCGATTTTTGGAGCAACCTCTGTAGGTAACTCAAATCGTTTTTAATGAATAGAAGGTAGGTTATGCACGATTGCTGTGAGCTGGTTGTAAGGTTTTAGGTAATGAGTGAATGTATGATGGAAGTCTTCCTACGATTTCGCCAACAATCCACGTCAACTGTATTACCTAAGGCCGACACCATTAGGATCAACCACACGTCGCGCGGTAACGTAGACAAACAAAACAAACGAAAAGCGATGAATCACAACAGATCAGTTTGAGCAATTCCTCAGAGAAAGAAGTACATGCTACATATTTTACGAAACTTATTATCCATATGAAAAGAAGCAATTACTTATGAGAAGAAGTTTTCCTGCTTGTACTCCTGAGCAATTGCTCTAGAGCAATTACTCATTTTTATTCATATCACCCCTGGACTCTACACTGATATGATAGAACCGAGATATATCCGCCTTGTGACTGTAAGAACAGAAATATTTCTGGAATGTAATCTTTCTTTCAGTTATTACAAACTTCTTGTAGCAGTATATAACACACAATACATATTAGAATATACTAATTTTCTGATAAACAAGCCTTCAAATTACAAAATGGCTACCTATCTCTACTGTTTTGTTATTTTTGGAATGACACTCTTACACTCATCCTTTCAAATACAGCATTAAACACAAGTTGCTGTGAGCTCCGAGGGCCCGACAAAATCCTTGGCTACTGAAGGGAAATGCATGCCCGCCCAGGTTGACCTTCTCGCCCACTGTACAGTGTTGGCTCCCCTGGCGCCGTCATGGCGTACCTGGACCGCAACAATGGTCCCTTGTGACCACAACTCTGGTCCATTAGCCACCGTCATCAGCGCAACCACCTCCGCGATATGGCCAGGGCACCTTCGACTCCCATCCAAGGACGTGTCAGCAACGCTACCAAAGCCCTGTATTCGCGCCGTTTGCTCGCCTCTCCTTTTGCTTTCGAAGTGAACCAAAAAAGTGCCCTTGATCTTCAAGAAGCAGCATGTGCGTGACCCACATTCAAGGTAAACTTCTCCGAGTGCTTTTGCCTTCAGTCAAGAGAGCTTCCAAGATAAAGTTCAAAATTTGTGGATAATGAGTACCTGTTAATTTATTTTCGGGAGTAATTTTGATACTAATTTAATCCTTACAAGAAATGACTTAATTTACAGCTTAGAAATAAAATATAATTCACACTCTCTAAAGGGAACTATTCTAAAACGAAGTTTCTCTGCTTTTTCATCTTGGATGAAATAGATTATTCCTGAATGGTTTTCTTCTTTTATTTTAATGAAGAGGTTGAAATATTTGTTCGTAATTCTCATTTAGCGATACTTTAACTATAAATAGATAGTTACATAAAAATAATAAATGAAGATTTTATTAATTGGTTTCCGGGCGTCAACTGTTAAGGTTAATAGTCCCGTTAGTGCTGTACATGTTTTTTATTGCGGGAGGTGGCGGTATCTTTCCCCGTTGGATGGCAAGATCCGGCCTAGACCTATAGGTCAGCTTGTAGGGTTTTCCCCAACCAGGTATCTTTCACTAGAGGGGTCCCATCCCTGCCAAAACAAGCTATATGCTCCCAACATGTGTAGTAGTTTAGTCCATGTAAGAGTAAATGTGTGTAAGGGGTGAAGATACGACAAGAAAACTAAAGAAATACAGAAATATCACAAGTGGTCCATGGTCCGAGTACTGCTCTGGCATTCACCTCGTGTTGATTGAGAAGCCACGGATCAGGAAAATTACCGTTCGGAGCAGCCGGCCGCTAAAATTCTCCTCCATACAGTGGCTGAATTCCACGTAGTGTCGAATGTAGTGAGTGTCGAAAAACTGTCGGGACTCGAACCCTAGGAACTTCCGCTCAGAGGTACTGCAGCGACATCAATTGATGTCCTAAGCCATTTCTGTCGGTAAACTTTTATTACTACTTTACCTTAGTTTTATAAAGCTGGAGTTGATTTTCAGAAAGATGAGAATGACTGGCAATGCACTCATGAACTCCTGATGCACTATTCGTACAACACGTAATTAATTAATGGATTTTACGAGAAATTTTTCCAATGCCAATTTCTCTTTCAAAGCATTTTATCATAAAAATTCTTGAATTCTGTCACAATTCAATATGGAGCTTTCTCGTTATGGATCTTTGTTTGCAAATAACTATTTTAGAATAGAAAATTTTATTTTTTTAAATAGAGGGATTAGTAAATCGACACCTTGACGATATGAATTCGTCCAGCGTTTATATACATCTCAGATTTGCATTTTACCGAATTTATAATGAAGATTCAAAAATCACGTATCTAATCATAAATTGGCCAGAAGCTTTGAGAACGATCCCGATCATCGCATCTACCGCCTATTTTCTCACCGCCTTCTCAACGTATCTTCTCATCGCATATGATTGATTAGTTTCCAACCGCGGTAACTACCAAGGCCTGTAGACCAGGAAACCAAGAGCGTGTTGTTTTCCGGGATATGGCGGTGTACACCACCTAGTTGAACGTGAGATTTGGAGCCAACGTACACGAATGTTTGCGAGGAATTTCTCTTCCAGGTATCTTTGCGGCGGGGGGCACTAGGAGGGACTAGCTCCCGCGTGGTCCCTCGATGCGTGTAGTGCAAGTAAGATTGTGTAAAGGGAGAGGACAAGACAAGGGTGAGGAAGGGAAAATCGCGCGCTATCTGTGACCCGTTTGATAAGACTGGCTCCGAAATTTGCATGAATATCAACGGAGAAATCAAAATAAACTGCTAATCGGAGCATCCACGGGCTCATATTCTTCTGGGGACGGTGGGAGAATTCAACGTACCTATAATCCTTCTCAGTCGGGACTCGAACCCATGGACATCTCAGTCAGTGAGGCATTCTCTTCGAGGCAAATGGTCGACAGAGGTGGCTCAGTGCATCACCTGATGCCACTTCAGCGCCTCTCACCGGGAGGTCCTAGGTTCGAGTCCCGACGGCAACAGGAATTTCGACACTAGCTTGTCAGCTACGTCGAATTTAGTCGCTGTCTGGAGGAGAATTGTAGCAGCCAGCTGCTCTGATCGGCAGTTTTCCGTGGTTTAACCAGTCAACACCAGGCGAATGCCGGAGCACTACCCTAACAAACGGGCCACGGTCCGCGCGCGACCTTTCCTTCGCCTTTCTTGCCCTTTCCTCACCCTTATACACACATACACACATATACGCACATACACACTAACATGCATTACACTACCACTTATGCCGGGAGACAAGTCGGGGGCTTAGAGCTTGTCCCGGCTGGGGCAGTGCCCGGCTGGCGGGAGATACCTCGTTGGGAAAACCCCGCTAGTCGATGGTAAGTCGGCGCCGGAACTCGCCATCCAGCGGGGGAAAATCACCACCACCTCCCGATGAAAAAAATACTACACTTACGGGACTAATGACTTCAGTAGTAGACACGCCCGGAATCACTAACAATCAATCGAGGCATTGGTTGGGCTGCCTCCAAGCCATCGTAGCCTCTCCCGACCGCCTATCTTCCCACCGACCTTCAACCCATCCTCCCACGCGCCCTCTGGCCGCCTCGCCCATTCACTCGTCCACTCGTGGGCCGGCCGCCTTCCGCCTCCTGCCTGCCCGCCCGCCCGCCCGCCCGCTCGCCCGCCGCGCCGCCGCCCTGCTCTCCACCCGCCGCCTTCCGCGCGTGTTTGCTCGCTACTCAGCCCGGGGTCGAGGTATGCGGGGGAACCGCAGGCTTCATTCTCTTCATGAAAAATCTCGAGGGCTTGAAAACATGCATGCTCCTCCGCCTGCACTCTTTCAGCGGCAGGCGGGGCAGGGCAGGGAGGGGATGGCAAGGGCTGGGAGGGATAGGGAGAGCGGGGAGTGGTGGGAATGACGGAGAGAAATGGAATTACCGAGGAGATGCGGGGAACGATAGGAACGGGAATGAAAAACACATAGGATGGCAAGGCGGAGAGATGCGGGGAATGACAGGCAAAGAAGGGATGGACAGGGGAAGCTGTAGGGGTGGGGAAGGGCCGGAGGGATAGGCAGGGAAAAGCGCAGAACAGAGTGGAAGAACGCAAAAGGGAGGGGCAAATGTGACAGTGCGGGCCAGAGCAGAAAGGTGCAGAGCGCAAGGGGATGAGAGGGACGGTGTGCGGTGGGTTTGGGGAAGGATAGTGAGGTCGGGTGGGACGGTCCGAGGTTGGGCGCGCCCGCCCTACCTTCGTATCAAGGTAGAGCCTCACAGTCTGGGCGCTAAGGGGCGGTTCATGGAATACGTTGCTGTTCGGTTTGTGGAAATGTGGAGCATTTCCGGGCAGTGAGGGATGGTTTGAAGAGAGTATCGCCCAGCAGAAGATACGAGGCTTGAGGTTGTGGTTCTGGACTTCGCAGTTCAGTATGTGAGGGAGCGGACCAGGATCAAGAATGTATCGGGACCGTACGTGTCGAAGAATAGAGCGGACGCAGTGGGGCGGAGAGGAGAAGGACCTAAGGGTAATATCGTGAGTCGGGGAGGTGGGATTCTGCTAGGTGGTGGGTTACCGAAAGTGGTGTGTATTGATTGTTTAATTATTAGTGATTCCGGACACGTCAACTAATAAGAATATTAGTCCCGTAAGTGTAGCTCACGTTTTTTTCCTCGTGAGGTGGCGGTGATCTTTCCCAGCTGATAGTGAGATCCGGCGCCGCTCTACCGTTGGCTGGCGGGGTTTTCCCAACCAGATATCTCCCACCTGCAGGGTTCTGCTCGAGCTGGGTCAAGCTCTAAGCTCCTGCCCAGTCTCCCGACGTGAGTGGAGTGTATTGCATGTTAGTGTGTGTGTGTGTGTGTGTGTGAGAGAGAGAGAGAGAGAGAGAGAGAGAGAGTAAGGGATAGGATAGAACAAGAAATGAGAAGGAAAGATTGCGCGCTATCCGTGGCCTTCTTCAGGAATTCTCGTCAAGACAGCGAATAAACTCGGCCTAACTATTTAGCTACGGTCAAAAACTCCTGCTACCGTCGGAAATCGAACCTGGGACCTCTCAGTCAGAGGCACTGCAGTGACATCAATTGATGCCTTGAGCCACCTCTCCCAGTAATGTGGTGTGGAGATGGTGCGGGCCAGTGCGTGGCCATTCAAGCGGAATGGTGGGAGGAGGGCTTGGCGGTTCGGTGCAAGGCAGAGCAACGCTGCAAACGCGTTTTGTTTTCGGCTCCTCTGTTCTCTGTCGGGCTTTCCCGCCTCCTTAGAAACACGCTGCTGGCCGAAAGCCAAGCGTACCGCGTAAACTGCTTTACTTTACGGAACGGTTCTGAGAAAGGTGATATTGGGAATTAGGCGTAGGCTTTAAGGGTTCCAAGGAATTTGTCGGACGTATGTGTAGTTCTTGATGACTTTGTGTGCAGTAAGTCGTTCTTGAGTATTACATTTCAAGCAGTAGTTTACAAATGATGTGAAGAAGATTTTTTACAGAAGTTGTCTGCAATAAAAGAGGGGAGGTATTATGAAAGGTTTGGAAATATAATGATCCTGAAAGACATATATAAGACTCCCTGAGTTCGGTAAATTCATCGGAAAACTGAGATCCTGTTAAATGAAACAATAAGATCTCCGTAAGGGTGAGAAGACAGAAAGAAAAAATCAAAAGGATGATAAATCTTGTCAAGCCATTCAATGGTGCTGAAGAGACGGACAGAAGCATGCGAGGAGACAATTATCCTATGTCAATTGTGTTAAGATAAATTAATGAGATTATTCTAATGACAAGGGACGAAGTGTCGACATAATGATTTGTGCCACAAATTTCCATTTTATAAACATTTAGTAATCGAAAAATATCTTTAATAATGGTTTACAAAATACCATAACGCTGGCATACAACAACAATGTTCCTGCAAACGTTAACGATGTTTTATTTAACTCGCACGTCAGTTTAATAGCGCCGAGCGCTCTCAGGCGCTGAGGGGGAGGCCTGCGCCCAACGCGAGGGCCCGGCGCGTGACGGGTGCGCAACGTGGGCGGCGGCTCTGACGTAGAGGGCGCTCGACGCCTCGCAACTGCAGCGGCTCTTCCTGCCACCCGCCGCGCCGCCGCGCCGTCAGCGCCGCCTGAGGGTTCTCCACCTCTCCTTCGAGCGACCTCTGCCGCGCCGACCGCGCCCGACCACCTCCCGCCCGCGCCACGGGAATTGCTACTGAATCCGGGAGGAGGTCGAAGGAGCCACCGGGAGAGGTGGCTCAGGGACATCGACTGATGTCACTACAGTGTCCTCTAGCCCGGAGGTCCTAGGGTGCCAATCCCAACGATGGTTCCAGGGTTTTTGAATCTAGCTTGTCAGCTAGGACCAATTCAGTCGTCCAGAGGAGAATTCTAGCGGTCGGCTGTTCTGATCTGTAGTTTTCCGTAGTTTCTCCGATCAACACCAGGCGAATGTCGGAGCAGCACCCTATCAAACGGACCACGGACCGCGTACGATCTTTCCTTCCTCTTTCTTGACCTAACCTTACCCATTTCGCACACACTTACTCTAACATGCACTACACGATCTCACATGCCTGGTGACCGGTCAGGAGCTTAGAGCTTGTCCTGGCTGAGGCTGTGCCTCGCTGGCGGGAGACTCCTGGTTGAGGAAAACCCCGCTAGCCGACGGAGCCGGCGGAAAACCCCACTAGCCGAGGAAAAAACATGCACAACACTTTATGGGACTAATTCATTAGTATTTGAAGCGCCCAAAACCACTAGCAATCAATCGAAGATGCATCGAAACGAATTCAAGCAAAAGTCCAAGAGAATCAGAATTGTTACACTGAAGAAATACGAGTGTGGGGGCATAAGTCGTGGCAACTGTTTTTTTTACAGAAATGTTATCAGATCACAAAATGTTTATTTCTCGCGTAAATGAAATGCTGTACTAATGTGTGTTCACAACAACAAATGGCTATGAGGTGCTATTAGCATAGAGAGCAGTGAGAAATCAATTGTCTATCACCGTGCAAAATTAATGTAACCTATTTTGAGCAGCGCTCGTACCCCAAGATAGCCGTTCTTTGTGGGAGAAATCCTCGAGAATGTCACAGATAATTTGTGAAAGCTATTTTGAATAATACCTTTCCATAGGTAGGTATTATGGGTAGGTATGCTTCTGGAATGTTATGAATTCGTGTATGATAAAATTTTGTGGAACACGAAATCAATACTGTCATTTATCTTATCTTAATAAAAATGAAGAACCCAACATTGGTGTGTCGTTAAATGACTCAAACTAAGTCTTGTTTGACGCATGTGACTGAAGTTTGAATGACTTTTCATTGATATTTTACTTTCATTGATATTTTCATTGTTGTTTTACAAAGAAAATGGAACGAATATTACTCTGCTAATCGAACCATTTTCTTTGCAAATAATTTTGCAAAGGGATATTCTTTATTTAATATTTCAGTTACTTTTGCAAATTTAATATGATCACAATTCATAGAAGGGTAATATCAGAACTATTAAATGCAAAGGAAAATGTAATATTGATTTGTCAACCTCCCAGCCTACTCGCAGAACTTGTGACTGTTAGAAACCTAATTACTTGATTTTTATTTTTCCCTTTGCCTATTGAATCGGGTCGGTTCATGTAGTTTGCTGCAAAAAATTGAAGTTTCCTTCAGGTTATGTCAATATCGCTCCTTACTTCATTCCTCTTTACTTCATGACACATCCATCCATCCATCGACATTTATTCAAAAATCTCAATTAAAAATTGGTATGCGTATTTAGGTAAGAGGAGACGCACATAAGTTTCCAAAACATCCTTTTCCTTCTCTTTCTCACTCACTTTCACGTAAATATACGCATGCACACCCGTACAATACTTACGTACGCACGTACAAACGAACCCTCACTCCACTCTCGCTTTCTTTCTTTTGTTCTCTCTCTCTCTCTCTCTCTCTCTCTCTCTCTCTCTCTCATAAAGTATTCTCATTGTCATTCATTCACCATCATTCATTCATAAACTCCTGCAAAATTCTAAGCAATTTAAGTACGAGGGGATGGTGCTATGTTGCAAAACACCATGTTCGCACAAATTAGCTTTCCCTCTCACTTTCTCTCTCTCTCTCTCTGCCTCTCTCTCTATTTATCTCTCTTCTCCTCTCTCTCTTGGACACTCCATTTCGTGTGCTGACGAGTGTCAAAAGAATCTCATTGGAGATCCTGGCGAGTGCTCTCTGCCCGCCTCTCAGGCCGCATCTTAATATATTATTATCATCTGTTATTATAATCCTTAAAATACATAAACATGACGGGGGGCTTTGGACGCGCGGGAACAAAAAGCGCGGTGTGGCGGCGGCGGTCGGATACAATGCGATAACAGTGGTTCGAAACAAAAAAAGATACTCCGCGTCCGCGGAGAGAGCCGCATTGTCTGGAGAGGTGCGAGAAAAGCAAATATTTGGACCCGCGAGGCTGCCGGAACTCAGTTCTGGGCTCAGCCGCGCAGTCCCGCCCGCGCTGCACACTGGGCCGAAAGGTACCTAGAAAGAAAGGTAAAATTAAGTAGAACTATATGATATGATGATTGATTACTAATGATTCTGGGCGCCCCAACCGCTAAGGTCATTCGTCCAGTAAATGTAGTGCAGATTTTTGCTCGGGAGGGGGCGGTGATCTTCCCCCAGTGCATGGCGAGATCTGACGCGGACGCAACGTCGACTATCGGGTTTTTCCCCAACAAATTTTCCCTATCTCTCACCAGCCGGACACCGCCACAGTTGGGGCAAGCTCTAATCTCCCGACCGTTCTCCCGGCATGTGTGGTAGTGGAATGCATGTGTCAGAATATGACAAGGAATGGGTAGGAAAGTTCGCGTGCGGTCCATGATCCGTTCGGTAGGATACTTGCTCCGACATTCGCCTGGTGTTGATCAAAGAAGTCAGGGAAAACTACCGATCGGAGTAGCTGGCCGATAGAATTGTCCTCCAGACAGCGACAGAACTCGACCTAGCTCTCTGGCTAGTCGAAAATCCTTGCCACCGTTGGGAAGTAGAACTAGACGAAAATTGTCAAAATTTGACGGTGTGTGTATACTCACTCGTCGTCGCGTTTAAAAGCACGCGTTGATTTTGTTAAAATACTGGCTGTCTCTAACTTTACTCTTTCATACTTTCAGACATCCGAAGATGGATCCTCCACAATTTCGATGACACACAGTTTAAGATAGGATAAACTGAAAGAGCCCATGGTCGCCATTATAATGGATAATTTGCGTGCGAGTTTCAGATCTGAAACTACATTTACGATCATTTTGGGTAAGTGCAACAGAAATAAAAAAGATAAAATAAAAAACTAAACTTTTATTTGTTTATGGATAAACTTTTGATATAGGCATTCTATCAGATGGCATTTTTCATTAACAATACAGATATGAACTGTTCACAGAAAAGTCAAAACAATTAACGTAATTATTTAAAATCATTTAATAAAATGGACTTTTGTCTTTTAACATTTACAACTAATTACTGATTAAGAAGCAACACAGGACATTGCTCTCATAATATTTGCCATTTTATTTCAAGAATATTTTCAATCAATGAAATAATGATGACCACACCGAAAAAAGTATAGTTATTCTAAACAACTAACGACTATCACATTCGCAACGATGTACTTGTCCATTGCAAAGGCGGCGTTCAAATTATTCTGAGACTGCAGCCCTCTCTGTGAGTCCAGTTTATTTCTATTCCAAAGCCGTTACCGAAGATAAAATGGCGCATGTGTTCTTCAATTGATAACGCACCATCGTACATCCAGTGGCGGATCCAGGCGGATCCACAACGACAATGCCGCCCCCTCGTAAAAAAGCCAAAGAGTTTTGGTTTGTTATCTTCCTTTATTTATCAAAATTGATTTAAATATTTATTTATGTTCAAATTATGTAATTATTTAAAAAAATATAGTATAGTATCATATATACACTACAAACATAATACACAATATAATTTTTTTTATTTAACAAACATCTATGTTTGTCTCTTCCAAAATGATCGGCTGAATCCGCCCCTGCGTAGGTCAAATAAAATAAAAGATGTGGATGACTTCATCTGGATCAAATAAAATAAGTGAAGATGGAGGTGTAGTTAGTCAGGCGCCTCGTCTTTCGCCGCCGGGGTTCCATCCATGTAGAGTTTATTGTGAACAATGTGGATTTTTGCGAGTGATGTGTCAGGTTTCCTTCGGGTTGTTCTGTTTTCCATGCATCTTATTCCACCATTGCTTAATGTTCATTCCTCAGCTCAGAATCAATACTCGTCCATCTAACAGGACAAAGAAGAGAGCAATAAAGGCAAAGGAAGAGACGATGTGGGATGGAAAGGAAGGAGAAAGGAAGGTTTTAATTAAAGGTATTTCCGTGGCTCTTGTATCACCAAAATAGAAAATAAAACGATGAAGTATCAGTAAATTATTTATTGAGACCTAAGAAAACGCTTATAGTGGCGAAAATTTTGTTTTGAGAATATCATTCAAAGCTTAATTGTTCTGTGGCTAATTGATTGTTTGATAGATTAATTAATTGAAAGCGTTGATTGTTTCATAATGTGATGATGGATTTACAGTGTTGTCGCCCTAACATTAATGACATTCTTTACACTACAATTTTTGTTCTTAACCAAGTAAAGATATTGATTTCAAAATTTATTTCGAGAAAGAGATCTGCGTACCATTCTTCTACAGATAACCTCAATTATAATATCACTTGTTTCTGAAGGAAATCTTCATGAATTCTATGATGAACAAATAGACCCCGAAATGATTCACTACTACATAATTAATAAATAATACATCCAAATGTTAGGCAGTTATGACTCAGGAATTTCTTTCGTCATTTTGATGGTTTTATACCACTTAAAAATTAACCCGAAGTAAATTAAAATACGATAGAATAACCTCAGTTATACATTTTATCTACATAATCACTGCTAAATGTTTGCCTTCTGGTCAATTTCATTCACATTTATTAAGTTTCTTTGGAAGGTTTGGAGAAGTTCTAGAGAAAGGGAAATACAAAAAAACAGCATAACCTAATGCTAAATACATAAACAAAGGCAGGCAGGAACGTAATCCATATAACTTAAGGTTAAATCATTAAATGAAGGCAGGCAGGATCGTTCAGTACATTGATGCATTATTTAATGTAATTTCTTTTCATAATTTCATTCAAGGCACAACTAGGAAACCAAATAAGCCTACAGAATCTTGTTCCCAAACTTGTGCGTAGGCTTCATGTACACCCACCTAGTCTCTCACGCACACATGTTCTCATTGAATGATATCAAATTATCACGATAACGAGATTCACATTACTGGCTAGACTGCAATACGTTTTAAAGGAAACCGATATATTTTCTTCACCCTAAAAATTCATTCTCCATTAAATCAAAAAATCTTATTTTTAAAATAGTATGGTAGTTATTACATAAATAAAAGGGGTTTTAAGTCCATTTATCTTTTAAAGATCAACAAAAATTAAGAACGCTACTATGTGAATGAACCTCTTCCTTCACATTGCATAATCTTTTTGACTGCTTATGGGTACTGTAGTCATTCTCCCGTTTAAAACTAGTTGATGTTCAAGTGTAGTTGGGAAGAAGAATTCAGAGTAAGATCTGTACTCGAAATGAGAAATGTTATAGATATTAAGAGTGTAACAACAAATACTTTGTAGGATAAAAATGTTAATTAGGAGATAAAATGATGTAATTGTCCACAAAAGTCATTTTCAGCGAAAGGATCGATGTTTATAAAGATTGTGACGTCAAGGAAATATTACATCACAAAAAGGGCTTCACGAAACTTTCGTTTTGTTCATTTGTAATTTATTTTTATGCATTTCACTTTTTGCGACTAAAAGGGAAGTATTCGTACAAGTTAAATTTGGACATAATTACCCATGAGATTGTGTTGTGAATGAATTGATTCGTCCTTTTTTGTGTACATAATAGAACAAGGTGAAGCTTGCTAAAATTCGATCCCAAAATTTAGACAGGAATACGCATTTCGGAAACTGCTTTGGACATATGGTTTATGAAAGATGTATTTCATAAACCATATGTCCAAAGCTTCCCCTTGTTATATATTTATACTCAGTGAATTACCATAGCTCTGCAGTGTTTGATCTCAATTTTTTCAAAACTCAATGAATTGTTTATCTGCTTCAAATTACGATTCCAAAATTAGTGTGGATCTTTAAATTTCCTGCATATTTAATTTAAAATAATATTTGTTTGCAAAGGAAAGAATATAGTTTGAAATAGAAAAAATAATTTCTAATACGCTACACGTCAAAACTTTTCAAGTTTTCACAAGTGAACTCAAAGAATAATAAGAAGGAGGAGAAGGTGAAAGCAAAGAATAAGCAGAAAGTGAAGAAGAATAGAAAAGAAGAAGAAAATGAAAAAACTAAGAAAAGGAAGATGTTTACGCAATAAGCGGAAAAATGTAGCAATATACATGAAGTAGATAAGCAGATGAACCAATGAGAGTGATAAAGTATGGGAAATAAGCTAGGAGAACAGAAAAATAACATGGTATTATTTCATGGTGTCGTTGATAAGGCAAATAAGTAATGAAGAGGAACTAAGTATGGTAGAACCCTGAGCCATCAGATACCATATTCAAACACAATATTCTAGATTCACATTTCAGAACATAATAATTAGATTAAATTATAAGAAATAAATATGTCATTCTCATTTCTTGAAGTTTCTTTAAACTTCTCCATTTTTACATATCATTAGTTCGGATGTGCGCCACACCGACTAGGATGGCCGAGAGGGCCATGTTTAAGTAGACGAGTAACGACTTGTGTCTCGGTCCGACGAATCGCAGTTCGAATCCCGTCTTGCGCATGCTGTTTCCTTTATTTGTCTGTGAGTGTTGTCGCGGAGAGTCGGGCGTCCCCCTTCCCGGTCCGACCGTATTGCGTGTTTGCGAGATGTATTTTGGCGTAAAAATCCCTCTGGAATTATGAGTTACACAGACTGAAAATCATTTTATGTAAATCGCAATTGGCGAATACAAGAGTCCAAACTCAAAAATGTGTAACGGGGCGCTAGCTGAGGTAAAACGATGTTACGATAGGTTTGGTGTTAATGTGTAAATAGAAATATTCGACTGACTGTGGAACTCTAAAGTAGTGCCTAAGTGTAAGTGTGCATGTGTAAGTGAAGGTGAGTAAGGGGAGAGTATATGTCAAGGAAGAGAGAAGAAAGAACGTGCGTGGCCCACGTGCCTTTTGTTACAGTACTACACGGCATCCTACTGGTGTTGATTGGAGAAACCACGGAAAACCTCCGTTGTGAGCAGCCGGCCGATCGAATTCTCCTCTTGACAGCGGCTGAAATCGCCCTCTCCAGCTAGTGTCAAAAATCCATTACCATTGGTACTCTCTAACTTCGTACCAAGAGAGGTGGCTCAGGTCATCAACTGATGACGCTGTAGTGACTCTGACCGGGAGGTCCTAGGTTCGAGATCCGACGGTGGCAGCATTTCCGACTCTAACCGAGTAGCTATGTCGAGTTCTGTCGCTTTCTGAGGGAGGCTTCTAGTGGTCGGCAGCTCTGATTAGTAGTTTAACGTGGTTTCTCCGATCAATACCAGACGAATGATGAAGGCCCATCAAACGGGCCAGGGACCGCGCGCGATCTTTCCTTTCCCTTCCTGTTCTTCACCCCCTTACTTACATACACTTACACTTGTATGTACTACTCTACCACACATCTCGCCTGTGACAATCTTTGAACCCTTCCCTCAAAGCTTGAGAAAATTTAAAAATAAATTAGTTTCCTAGCTATTTATCTATATTTTAGGTCATTGTATTATTGCTAAGTTTCTACTTTTAAATAAGTAGAATTTCCTATTAAGTAGTTTGTCTAATTTTTATTATTAGTAGTAGTTGTAGTAGTATTGACATTATTATTATTATTATTATTATTATTATTATTATTATTATTATTATTATTTTATTTCTAGTCGTGTAGTGCAGTGCAGTGACGTGAAGTGGAATAAAATGAATTGGAGTAAGGTTTGCACTGTGAAATTATGTACTATTATTCTTAATTATTTTTTTTCTAAATTAACTACTCTCTTGTAATTTAAATATTCTGCCACCAAGTAATGATACTTAATTGCAGAATTAATAATAAATTTAAAAAAAAATCTCGGGAGATCGGTCGGAAGCTTAGGGCTTATCCCGGCTGAAGCAATGCCCCACTGGTGGGAGGTATCTGACTGCGGAAAACCCCGCTAGCCGACGGTAGGTCGGCGCCGGATCTCGCCATTCAGCGAGATATTCGTTAAGTTTAACTGCCACTTCCTGAGCAAAAAAATCGTGCACTACACCTAAAGGGCTAAGGACTTTGGCAGTTGACGCGCTTGGAATCACTAATCAATCAATCCAAATCTATGACTTCTTGTCAAGATAAGTGCTGGCTTTCGTGCTCACACAACCTGCTAGCACCTTCCGATCCCAAACTGCCTCCCAGGCGCGCATTGTTTGTCGTTAGCGCCCACTGTGCGCGGTGAGGGAGGCGGGCGGCGAGGCGCTCTGGAGCGCGGGCGCCCGCCGACCGTCACTTCCGAGACGGCGCCGATCTCTTTGCGCTTCGTGCGGGGCGTGCGGCGGCGCCGCGGACGGGCGGCCGCGCCGGCGCCCGTGAGAAACGTAGGCTCTCAGCACTTCGTCTAGACTAGAGGTGGGATCTCAAAAATGTGGCTGGACCGCTTGTTGACAGTGGTCTAGTTTATGCATTGTCACACCTGGCGACGGGTAGCCGTGGGAAGCACAGAACGACGAGAGGAAGTCAGAATTTTTGTCTAGACTCGAAATGAGAACTGAAATTAGGGAGACCACTTGTTGACATGGACTAGTTTAGTTTTAATTTTCTGCATAGCTACTAGCAGGGTAGCCTCGCAAGAGAAGCATGAGACCCCTGCGAGACCTCAGCACTTAGTCTAGACTAGAGCTGTGGTCTGAAGGAATGTAGGTGGACCACTTGTTGTACGTGGTCTAGTTTACGCATTGTCACCTGGCACGGAGAGCCATGAGAAGCACAGAACTCCGAGAGGATGTCAGAATTTGGTCTAGACTAAAAATGCAAACTGAAGTTAGGAGATCACTTGCTATATGGACTAGTTTAGTTATAATTGTCTGTATCGCTACTACTGGACAGCCTCGAAAGAGAAACACAGGATCCCCGCGAGACCTCAGCGCTTAGTGTAGACTAGAGGTGGGGTCTGAAGAATGTAGGTGGACCACTTTGTTAACGTGGTCTAGTTTAGTTCTGTTTTTGTGCGTTGTGATCTGCGACGGACAGCCGTGAGAAACATGGAACCCCGAGAAGATGTCAGAATGCTGTCTACACCAGAAATACTCTGTGAAGTAACGGAGACCACTAGCTGATATGGACTAGTTTAGTTCTAATTTTCTGCATAGCTATTACAGGACAGCCTCGCAAGAGAAATATACGACCATGCGAGACATCAGCACTTTGTTTAGACGGTTCTGTATTGTTTCTGTATTGTCAATGCCGGCAGTCCGCTTCTTCTGAGGAACGGCATGACGCGAGAGTCATGATTCGCAAGTGTCTGAAATTTAATTTACTCTAACTACAGAAATGTCTATGGAAAACATCAAACCACAAACGTATACATATGTTTTGTGTTGTTTTTCTTAAATATTAAAATATTCAGAACACCAAACTAGTTTAGAGAGGGGGCTTCACCCTCAGTGGCAGTTACACAAGAATTTACAAGAATATTTTTTTAAATATTCAAGAATTGAGTGATACATGAAGTTATTTTTTAGAATACAAATTTAAAGTAAGAGTTTATCTAAGATAAAGTGTGCATGGAACCTAAAAGGAAGAATGAAAATAAGAGATAAAATATGCATAAAATATCCAGAGTAGTCGCCCCTTATTCTTTTAAACACTTCCTTTCAAGGAGGTATAAAAATAGGCAGTAAATAAAATGTCTTAAATAATTATCAGATCATAATATTCAACCAAGAGCTGAATTAAAAATTAATTGTCTAAAACTTCTACCATTATTCCTTCAGCAGCACGTATACCCTTATTTTCTTGCTCGTCAAAATCCATCTCATTGTTTTTCCATTGAGACAAAAACAGCATGACCTTCCATCCTTTCATTCTTTACACGATTCAACCTTGGATAACCTCGATCATATGCGAACATGGGGAAGGCCTCGCAACACTGAAGACGACGTTCAATAATAAGAGCCTTTCTTGGTTCACGAGCTCTCATCGTGTGAGTGAGGAGCGAAAGGGGATCGGCTGGATTCCAAACTTTTTGCTATATGGGGCGTGAGATTCTCCCGTCACTCTGATTTATTTATCGAAATATAATGGAGCCGGGCTGCGCCCGCGGGGAAAAGGATTAAAAAGCGCTGCCTGGATATTGGTGGCGTCAGGCATCGACAAAAGGCGCGGGCGTTCGTGAGAACGTGAGCTGGATCGGCCGGCCTCCTCGCCTCGCCTTGCCTCGCCACGCCGCACCTCTCTTGGGGGCGGGGCGCAAGGGCGGGCCCGCACGCCCTGGGTTGCGGCGGCGGCGGCTTTGGGGGCGGGGGCGGTGGTTGCGGAGTGGGATGGGCTGGTTGTGGTAATGGTGATGGTGGTGGTGGTTGCGTAGTGTGTGAGCTGGATGTGGTGGTTGTGATGGTGGTGGTGGTGGTTTCGGAATGGGTGAGCTGGATGGGGTGGTGGTGGTTGCGGAATGGGAGGGCTGGATGTGGTGGTGGTGGTTGCAGAATGGGTGGACTGGTTGTGATGGAGGGGACGGTGGTGATGGTTGTGGAATGGGTGGACTGGTTGTGATGGAGGGGATGGTTGTGGTGGTGGTGATAGTGATGGGGTTACATTGGGAATAATGGTATAATTTAGCAACATGACAACAATTTGGAGATAAATGTTACAAACGGTTGCGGCAGTGGTGGCAACTTTGGAGGCAATGTATGCGGAGCGGGTTGGGGTGGTTGTAGTGATGTTCATGGTTGTGGTTGTGATGGATGTAGTGGTACAATTTAGCAACCTGACAACAATTTAGGGATAAATATTACAAACGGATGCGGCGGGGACTTTGGGGCCGGTGGTTGGGAAGCGGGGTGGGGTGGTTGTGGTGGATATATTGGTATAATTTAGCATATCAACAATTTGAAAGTAAATGCTACAAACGGAAGCTATGAACTCGCGGTTGCAACTATTGTGGAGCGTTTTGCGGAAAAATTAATTCAAGCGTTAATATGTTAACATTCATAATTCATATATGAGCTCAATTATGAAATAAACAATGATTCTAGTATACTAAATCACACACTTACAGATCGTAACATCTTTAATAAAAATTTAAAATGATGTCTGGAATTATTGTGTATTTCGTAATCCCTTGATATTAATACAGCAATTACTGTTGGCCATTTCATATTTCAGGGTTTGTAGACAAGAACATGATAACCTACAATGATCAGAAAAGTTATGAAAAGTCCCTGAAACATGTGATTTATTACCATTTTAATATCGGGGTATGTATAAAGTTTTAAACAAAATCAAATTTTGGCGTTGATTATTATTGAATAGATCGCGTTTGTGTGTACCCAAATACGATTTGCCTAATGTGGGTTATTATACTATTGCCGATGACCTATCATTTATTTCCATATTGATCCATCTTTATAAGTGTATTATAGATTGTTTTAATGTTAAAATGATACAGTAGTGAAATGAAATGCTCGAATGAGATGAACGATTAAGCTTAAAATATCGCTTTGGAACATTTAATGGCAGTACTCGAGTTCTTTGAATATTATTTCTCCAGTTTTGGTATTACTACTATTGCCTTACCAATATGAGTACAAAAAGATATCAAAAACAAAAATATCCACGTTTCTAATGCGGTGCCTCTTGCGCAGGGTGTGATTACAGTGAAGACAGACTGCCGTAATGCCACAGGGGATGAATTCGTGAAATTATTTTAGGTAGTAACAATTACAAATATTCGTATAACTTGATATTATGCGTATACTGCATAATCTGATTTGTGTTTAAGTCAAAGGACGCTAAACCATTGCAAAACCTACATCCTAGAGAATTCCAACATTTAGACTTCTAGTATTCACTCAGAAATGGATTCATCGCATCGACTCGGCGGAAAAGAAACCATATGGTGGAACCAAAAACAAAACCCTGAAGGTGCAATATATGTGCCGTCGGAAGACGATTACATGCTAATGTGTCAAACTCTTTCTAAACTTGTTCATTTATTTTATGTCACGAACGTCATGTATTCTCCATCTAGACTTCGGCCTCCTCAGCGCCCAAAATGAAACAGTGGCATAGAAGATCCTCTGCATTCTCTGCGCTTACTTCTCGGACAACCACTCCCATTTGCCACCTAACGTGCTCATTTAATTATTTAATGGTTTAGTTATTTTGTTGCTACGTGGAATTATGATCAGGACGATGATATTGTATAATGATATTGGGATTGGAATAGTGGTGATGGTGCAGGTGTGATATGATGGAGATGTAGGCGTTACAAGATAATATCGGTCAAATGTTTATATTTAACTGTGGTAAAGGAGATGGAATTGGAGTTAGTACGGTTGTTGTGTAATAATATGTTGTTGGGAAGGATGAGAGATGTATAGTTTGAGAAGTGATACAGGTAATTCGAAGTAATGGACCAGGAATGCATTGGTGACAATATAGGTAGTGTTAGGATGTTGAAAAATGTGATTAATAGTGACATTTGGAAACGTGATTAGGTGATATTTAATTTCGGGACGCATTTTGAGGGAGTGATGACAGTGACCAAGTGAAACATTTTGTTCCTAATGTTTGTGATAAGCAAATCTTATTCATATGAATAAATAAATTACTTAATAAACAAATACAGATATATATTTTTTAATTTCAATCCTACATTTAATAGAATGAATAACTTGCTGTCTTTTAATCAGTTATCCTTCTTCTGGAATGGAATCATAATGAAAATATAATAGCATTGCTAATTGCTCTATATCGTGTATATTTAGTCCAATCAAAAATACATGAGGAATATTTTCATTATTCTTTTTATGTTTAAGTTCTGAATATTTTTCCAAGTAACTGCAATAGTATACTTCGGTTTTCATAACGTGGAGCGCCAAGGCCCGTCTTCACGATGGAGTATGTCACCGGCATTTCGCGTCTTTCTCGGTCGTGCCGCTAGGTGTCTCATGAGCTAGATGTCAAGCAGAGCTGCAATTAGGCTAAATCTAGCGGCACGACCGACAAGATGCGAAATGCCGTGGCATATTCCATCGTGAAAACGGGTCTTCACGCACCACTTTTATAAAAACCGAAGTATAGTGAGTTACTGGATGGCGCTTGTTGGGTTACAGGTGGCGTGTAAGCGTTCGACCACACAACTAGTTTGCACCAGATCTCGTTGCGTCATGATCCAACTGGCAATCGCTTGCGCCCTGCTACAGTCTTCGCAACAACAATCGCTCCGACTACCGTGGCGAAATACCAAGGTAATTATAAAATATCGTTAATTAACCTACAACATTTCCCCATCTCAGTCGAATTTCCTGGAATCCCTAATCGGGTACGTGTTTGGACGATATTAGCTTTTAATTTTCACTTCCTTGCATTGGTTGGGCCCACGCCGCTGCGTGATCGGTGTTTGGAAAGATAACGGTTTGAACGCTTTCTGCGGTGTATTATAATCCCTTTTAATGATGTATTCCATGTTGGTTGTACGTGATGTTTGCATATACAACAGCACTGCCCAACCGGTATTCCGCTGGGAGTATGTTTCCGTGAACTGCGAGGATGTGGATATAACACTGTCTGTATTTACAATGTATTAATTTTAATTACTCACAACTTTTATTGCATGGAGAAAGCCAATAGAATAATTTCTAGTGATTTTGTAGAGAAAGTAACATAGTTAAAGTACACTTAAATCAGAAATGCTCTGTTTTAACCTTTTATTCATCTCAATGAGAAAGTGGTGTCTTTAAAACTTAACAAGTTTCTTTAAACTTATTTTTTAAGTTTATATTTCTACTTACATTGGCGAGTTTGCTGCTCTTTCAACTACTGCCAGTCGTGCTAGTAACATTTTCTAAATTATTCCCTTAAATAAATTTGTATTCTCCCAGTAAAAACATCACATTACTCCACATCAAAATTTTAATTTACTTTAAAAAGAAGTGTTCGTTATAAATTTATAGGCAACTAGGAGTGGTTTCCCAACAGTTTATGATGCAATTTGTAGGTAGTTTGCAGAACTTTTAGTGATAGTGTTCGTAATAAACATTTAGTTGCATCAGTTTTCTTAAGAAAAATATGCAGAGGAGTAGAAACTGTACAAAGTGATGCCACTTCCTGGTTGAATAGGGCACCAAAGTTGAGGTCACGAGAGCAACGTCTCATTTGAACGGCATTTTTAAGTCGTGAAGGAATGTACAAAGCAATTTGAATAAAAACACAGGGTATTTCCATTTGTGTGTGTTTTAAAGAATAATCAGACCATGTAGTTTCTTGGAAATAGAACAATGACTATGCCTACTTAAAAAATTATCCTATGTGTAAAGAATTTTCAAATTGGATAATAAAGCATTTTATAGGGTAGCTAAAAATTGCTTTACTTTTAACAGGTAGGTAGCAGGAGACATTCTAAAATAAAGAACAAAGAACTTTATAAAATTACAAGAATTTTTAGAAAGTATGTGTTTAGCAAGAATAATTCATTAATTAATACGAGTATACAACCAAAACAATTAAATAATTAATTAAAAGTTTACTAAAACAGTATTTCGAAATCGAATGAGTTGTAAATTATTTAGGCAATGTCATCTGTAAGCCGTGTATGAGACAGTGACGTTTTTAACGAGTATTCAGTTTTCTTAAGGCTTTGTTTGCAGTTTTATATAAGTCACTCTCTTATTGTTCCGATGAAATCATTTACAAAGCTCAAAATCTATAATTATCACTTTTCATTGAGAAATAGTATCTTTGTCAAACATTCGCAGTTTGCATGAGTGTGAAATATATTTTTACTGGAAGATAATTATTTTGATTTTACAGAATTCTTCTGATATTCTTTGTTCTGTAGCAAATTAACTTCTACAAACTCTATAAAATCATTTTACAGTTCACTGCTGTAGCATTAGGGAAGAACGAGATCATATAAAGTTATAAAAATGCTTAGAAGAAGCGATATCCTCACTTCCGAAAATGAGTCTAATCTATTAACACCTATAAAGCAATCAACACCTTTCCTTAGCACTAATATTTGAATTCTTAATTATGTTTATTAGTACAATTTTTTCGAAGCATTAATTAGCAAGAAGGTACGTCAATTTTGCCACTTCCTTTTATTTTTTTACCTTCGAAAAATACCTCCGCTAGTTAAAAAGAAAAATAGAAAGTATGGGAGAAGAAAACAAGAAAATAAGATGTGCGAATATGTTGAAAACAACATCACAGTTGAAGGAATCTAAATAAACTCTTGGAACGAAAATATTTGTTAAAAAGTCTGCTCTTCAATCACTTACGTATGTAACTGACTCACTTCAAAATATCAAGTTTTTTCTTCTATTTTAAAAATTCAATTTCCACTATATAGAGGATAATTTTGAATTTCTTTACGATAATTTAAAAAGCAGAGCCTGTGATAACATCCGTGATTAGATATGCTTTATATCGTAATTTTATGGAAGATTATAAGAATTATATATATTTAAATTTACATTACAGATTTACAATATATTATTGTATCATTTTGTTTCCAATAAATTTATACAAGTTTTATACACATTCTCCACTCTTTATTAATTTTATAATTAACATAAATATGAACATAAAATTTAATCTCTGGATACAGTTCTTCTAAGAATTTACTTTCGCGCATCCCTCGTCCTTAGACACCGCATGTACGGCGGAGTCGTTAACTCGACCACGGCGTGTGCCTGGTATTCGGCCAACTTTTCTCGGCCGGGAGGAGGGAACAATTGGAGAAAGTGGGCGGCAGGCTCGCCCCGCCCAGAAAACAAACTCCTTCTTTTTTTTCCTTGACTCGCCGTATTTTTTCCGAGGCCGCGTGAGGCAGCGTGAGGCACCATGCGAGACGCGAGAGCGGGTGAGGGAGCGGGGTCGGTGCAAGGTGGAACTACAACACCCGGTCAGCTCGAGCGGTAGAGGCGGCGGCGTAGAACAGTGGTTCGCAAAGGACAAAAAAAACAAACCTTTTTTTGACCGGGAGGTCCCTGGCATTGAGTTCCGGCGGTAACAGTATTTTCGACACTAGCTCTACAGCTAGCTCTAGTTCTGCTGCTGTCTGAAGGAGAATTCAGGCGGCCGACTGTTCTGATCGGTAGTTTTCCGATCAACACCAGGCGAATGCCGGAGCAGTACCTTAACAAACGGGCCCACGGATCGCGCGCGATCTTTCCCTCCTTTTCCTTGTTCATCATCACTCCATACTTCGTCATTCACAATCACATTTGTTACACATGCCGAAGATTAATCGGGGACTTAGAAGTTGTCGCGGCTGTGGGGGTGCTCTGCAGGTGAAACATACTTGGATGTGGAAAACTCACAAGCCTGCACTTACGAGACTAATGACCACATGAGTTCATGCGATCGGAAACACGAAATAATCAGTGAATCTGCCAAAACTTGTAGTGTTCTGTGAAAAATGATTACGCTGGATCGACTCACTTGCAGCATGTTCCACAGGAGATACTAGTATACGAAGGTCGCTACGAAATACGAATTCGTATTCATCGTAAAACTCACCCTCGTAAAACTTTCGTAGCGCCAATTCGTATTACACTTTTATACAATATTGATGTAATGTAGGTCTCTTTCTATCTGCTTTCCGACAAACAGCATGTAAATTGAGCTTCCAAAAACTGATTAGTGTGATGCAACAAACAGCGGTAAAATAAGATGGGAAGAGGAAAGTAAGGGTGGAAGTTCAGGTGCTTCTGAGCACCAGAGTATAATGCCACTTGTAGGATTGGATAGTCTTAGGAACAAATAACACAAAAGTGGATTTATCCCTCGACAATGTGTTTTCAAATCAATAATGAGTGTACAGAATGTGACCACAATGGCGTAAAATTGTGTGAACTATAAGCAGAAATTGGCATGAATGCGACATTATTATGAAATATATACATCATAGATAAAATTTCTAATTATTCTAAATATTAAAATATTGTTGTTTTTGAGCGGCTTAAAAATTATATTTAATAATCCATTTCTTAATTTTATTGTAGTTTCTATTGATTGAGATTGCACGATTAAATCAATTATTTATTCAATTCTTTAACTTCCAAACGTCTGAACATACAATGAAACAATTACCGGTTACCATGTTATAATATATTCATGAATTCAGCATTTGGCAATGTACCAAAGCAAATAACATGTGAGGGGCGTTGAACACATGTCTGCTAGTAATAATCTTTGGGCAATGACATTGTTGTAACTGTGGGTCAAGGAGAAGATGTTTGCCAAACTCTCGAATATGCCTGAGCCCTCAATGAAACAATGCATAGAGAACGCGACGTTAAAATTATCTATTTCTTTTTTGTTGTTTTCTTTATTTTGAACCCACTGTATGGCGGCGGCAATAGTGGTGGTGGTGGTGGTTGTAGTGGAAGTGGCGGGAGCTCCACGCCGCACCGCACCGCACCGCACCGCACCGCGCCGCGCCGCACAGGTCGTGATGTTCGTGTCAACATTCAGGCCAGATAATTAACGTATAAACCGCTCGCGATGTTATGAAACATGGTTATTACCGCGCCGTTCCTCGCTCTACTGTACAAAACGGAGCAGGGCCCGTCTGTTTCCCACGCTGCCGGGGCGGGGCGCGGCGCGGCACGGTGCCGTCCTGCCGCCGCCGCCGCCGCCGCCTCCGCCTTCCCCACCGCCAGCGCCGCCGCCGCCGCCGCCGCCGCCGCCGCCGCCGCCCGCCGGCCGCCGCCGCCGCCGCCGCCGCCGCCGCCGCCGCCGCCGCCGCCGCCGCCGCCGCCGCCGCCGCCGCCGCCGCCGCCGCCGCCTCCTCCTCCGCCGCCGTCGCCGCCCAGGTGAGCGGGCAAGAGGAAGGGGGGAGAGGGAAGGGAGAGAGGTCAAGGGTCTTCCCCCAAGTGGCGCGCTCTGGTCCAGTCGCCCCCGCACTCTTTCTAGCCATCGCCCCGCTCCGACGACGTAAGCGACAGGTGGGGGTTGCGTTGGCGGAGAAGAAATGAATGTGTTGTGGAGATGTTAGCGGCGATGGTGGTGGATGTGGCGATGGTGATGGTAATGGGGTGGATTTTAATGAAATGTCATTTTTTTTCTTTTCACTTTAAAACATATTTTAGTATAGACATTAATGTTATGTTATGACAAAGAAAATTATTATTTTTTCTGACTTTTTTTTCGTTTTTCGTCGATTTCGACTAAGTCATTTTTTTTACATTTTTCGTCATTTTAAAGCATTGTTCGTTCGTTTCATTGATTTTGACATCATTTTAGTGGTACTTGCTTCATATAATTTTTACGAGATGCAACCAATTCTCCACAGAATTCCTGAGTAGCCTATTCAATTTCATCGCTCAGAAATTGTAATGTTGGCCGTTGTATGTAATCTAAGGTTTCCTGCCAATTTCGCGATATCTAAAGAATTTTTGGAAAGAACAGTCCAAACCAAAAGTTTGCAAGCTGAGTTCACTTGGCCGAAAGGAAGAAATCTTGATTACATCACTAACATATCCAAGAACTTGAGTTATTCACCTGAAATGGTTTTGATCACATTTTTGCCGTTAAATTTTTACGTAAGTTTTGTTTGCTTTGGGAGCATTTTTAAGACATTTTAAGAGCATTTTAAGAGATTTTTAGCGGTATTCAGGTCATCACAATCTTTCCCCTAGCAATGATGATGGGAGTCGATTCGGAGGTGGTAGTGATTATATTCTGGAGATGTGGATTGGAATGGTAGTGGTGATGGAAATTTTAACGATAGTGGTGATAGTGACTAGAAGGAGTGATGAAAACACTCATCCTACTAAGTTCCGGAAATCAATAGCTACATTACAAGCATTCCTGAGTACACAATGCACATAGAAAATTAAGAAATAAGTTATCTAGATATAATTAAAGGCTGATCTGTGTGGTTGGAGTCAATGTGCAAACCAGACAGGGGTAGAGTCAACAATACAAAGAAATTATACTCTCGTTTGTTTTCGACACTTCCTACATTTTCGAACAGTTTAAAGCTGACTTGCTGACTACAGAAATGCATTTAGAGATTTGACAAAACGTGGAGCAGAGTAGTAGTAATCGGGTAAATCAAGCTTCACTGACCAAGGCACATTGATGGTTACATTGGCACATGGACCATACTGATGGTTACATTTGTAAATGTAATTCATATTCTGAGAGCGAGAATACTGGCGTGAGTAACCGTGCGGAAGAGAGAATGAGTGAGAGAGAGAGAGAGAGAGAGGGGAGAGGGAGAGGGAGAGGAGAAGAGTAGAGGCGTAAAAAGTAAACGAGTGTGTATCAACAGCCAATAGGATGCATATTAATAGTTATTATTAAGCCGTCGATTTGTGCTTACATGCGTCTTTGTTAATTAACTGCAAAAACTATATTTTAGTTTTTTATTTACTTATTTATTTTGACTACTATTGTTATTAACAATCGAGGAGTATTATTTACAAATTCTGTACTGCCTACAAATGGCTATTTGACTAATATTGGTCATATACAGAACAAATGCCTATACTTTGTCAGTATTAAATAATATTCTTGTGTAAATATCTTAAAATGTTGGTTGTTATTTAATAAAAATTTGAATTATAAAACGCAAATTCTTTCTCAAGTTTACCGAGCAGAGTATATAGACAAGTTGAACGAAAATCGATTATCCTAGTTACACATGATGTAACGAAATGGCATCTCAAGTGTGCAACGATACGATGTCTGCATCAAGTGTGTACGTTTTACCACAGAGAACCCGTATTTCGAAGGCAGTGTAAAATCATTGGCGGTAGTAAGCCTATACCGTTTTCAAGTGTGCTGTTGTTGTTTCTAGGCGTTTAGCGTGTTTAGACGTATCGTTTGGCGGGTTTAGATGCCTGAGAAGCGTGTGTGAGTTTGGGTACATTTAATCCCGTTTTAATTTTTTTATGAGAGAGTTTCACCGACTCTAAGTACATAAGTACTTCCTTTCAGTCACTGGCAGAAGACATTAGACACTTTAATATGGATAAATTGGCGCAACGTTCAACTGGTCATTCAATTATTCATTTCCGTTATTTATCATGCATCATTAAAGTGTTATGTTGATTTACAACAATGCTAATGTTCAATTCTTCTCTAATTAAATTTTTAATTGAGAATATTCAATTGTTATAAAATATTCAATTTGTGCCTATTTAAATATTTATTTTGAAATTTTATATGATTATTTTTACAGTGTTTTGTGCCTAAAAATCGGCAGCAAAGTTATTATCACTGCTATGATTCTATAGTGAGATGATATTCACTGTGAGAGGTGCCTAAATGGTAACTAAAAACGAAAGGTAGGATAAAAATAGGGTATTCATGTATGACATATGAATCCGTATACGTATGAAATATATGACTTATCATTGCAATGAACATGGCTACTTGGAATTATGAAACTCCTAAATTTAAGTCAATTTAACAGCAGAAACATTAGAGGTTGTGAAAGGAACGACTATACCAATGCAATTCAATGATCTTTCTATGCGGAAACGAAAATATTATTTGCCCAAAAACCTAATGAAATAATTGTTTTATCGCTAGTTTTACAAAACATTAGTTGTTACATTTAACTTCACCTTTTCTTTAGTGTATTGCATTGCATTCCTTCTTAAACATGTAAAAGGATACAAGAATCATTGTGCATACAAATTTGTTATTTATTTCTTCATTTTTTCGCCCTGTAATAATATAATTTACGTAGGAAAAATTTTAAGCATACATTAATAGGACCTATTACACAATGTTTCATATGTTACTTTACAACGCTGAAATATTTTTAAAGATCGTGTGCTTGCTACCACGCAGGCCCTCCCAATTTGTTCTACAGCATACATTTATGTATTCAATTTCTCCGTTCGGGCACGATCGACTGCAGTCATAACAAAAACGATGAACTACCCACAAGATCGTGTGGGGGAGTTCCTTCTCAATAAATAACAGCTAACCCTCGGCCCAAACGCGCTCTCCAAGTGATGCATTCTTCTCGCTCGTGAGTTCTCACGTCGAACCATCCATTCCGTGCTACCGCCCCCGTCGCTACCACCACCGCCGCCGAAATGTACGCCTCCGGCTCCACCTCGGTGACTTCCACCGCTGTCACCGGTATCACCCCATCGCTCACCCTTCTGCCACTGCTTTTGTTACTGTCCCTGAGTGGAAGCTGCAACGTCGCCACTGCCATCCCGGCGACCGCCATTACAGATTCGTAAGTGCTTCCGTTGATATTTTTACTCCAATGTATGGGTCACCTTAAGTAATTTCCCTGTGGCGGTCGGATTCGTTGATGGTCACAGCGCCAGTGTTACTCTCATTGCCGTTGTTAACACTTATATCGTTAGCTCCAATCGTTCGTCTCATACCACACCATCGTTATATTTAACTCAACCCTCACCATTCCACCACCTGCGGTTGATTTCTGCCCCTGCCACTCCTCAAACACCCACCCATCTCCAGTCACCCACTTCCTCTACCGAGTACCCCTTCTCATCACCCCTTCTCACTGCCATTGCCACCGATTCCTGCCCCACCCTTTTCAATCCCCTCTACTAGCACATTCCCTCCTCAATTGAACATAATATCGCTGCTCATGCCACGATTTCCATCACTCATAAGCGTGAAAACCGCTACCAGCAGCATACTTTTCACTATCACCATCTCCCCCACCTCTAACTCAACCACCATCTCCCCATCCTCTAGTATCCCGCCGTCGCCGCTGCCCCATCGCCTCAATTACCTCGAACGGAGGCCTTCCGAGTAACAAAGGCGCTCGCACGATCGCTTACCACAAATGAAGCGCCCACTGCACTGGCGTCGGCTTGTGGAGGATTCTCACGTTTAATATGCGCGATGCGCCGGTCGGCTCGGCGCGGCGCGGCGCGGTGCGGCGTGGGCCCCGGTCCACGGTTCATCTCGTTTGGTTTGGCCGCGTGTCGATTAGGAATTCCGGGAGGATTGGGCGCGGGGATTAATATTTAACGAAGGGCGCTGCGACCCTCGACGGCGGGGCGGGGGTAGGAGGTGCGGGCGGCGGACGAGGAGGTACCAAAGGCGCCGGAAGAGGGAGGCGGGGGTGGTGAGGTGGAGTGGGTGGGGGGATTTGGGGACTGTGAGAGGGTGAGGCTGTGGGGGTGGCTGGGACTGTGAGGCGCCAAGAGCGGCGGGTGCGCCGGGTGCGGAGAGTACGGCGGGGGTGGCGTGGCAGACGAGGCCAGTGAGGTAATGTTGGCGGTAGCCTGTGATAGGGTGAGGATCTGATGGTGGCGGGAACTATGAGACAGAGAGGCGGCAAGTATGACGAAGGAGACGTGGACGGCGTCGATGGTGTGGAGGGCGTGGACGGCATGGTCGGTGTGGTCGGCGGGGACGGCGAGGGCGGCGGGGATGACGGGGACGGTGGGGGCGGTAGATGTAGTGGCGATGGTAGGGGACAGAAGATGTAGCGGTGAGGTGACTGAAGTGAGTGTTGCAGGAGGGATGGCGGTGACAGTGGGATGGACGAGACCGAGATGGGCGGGGCAAAGTTAGTGGCAGAAGAGGTGGCGGGAGCGGCAGCG
Organism: Acheta domesticus; assembly: GCA_031308135.1. Lineage (NCBI taxonomy): Eukaryota > Metazoa > Arthropoda > Insecta > Orthoptera > Gryllidae > Acheta > Acheta domesticus. The sequence goes on from JAHLJT010008756.1 coordinate 68,039,254, forward strand.
GGAAAGATGGTACCAGCACAACGGCGGGGGAAGCAGAAGCAGGACTGAGAAACTAGCGGTGGCAAAAGAAGGCGGCGGCGGTCTTCGAGGCGCCCGAAAGCAACAGATTTGGAACAGTGCTGAGAGGGATGGGCAAAAGAAAACGATGTGAAAATTAATACAGAAGGGAAGTTACGGAGCCTATAAGTTGCCCTGGTTTAAAATATTGAAGGCTTTGAAGGATTTGATCACAGAAACTCGGCTATGGAAGCACCAGCTTCTAAAATACTTGTAATTTTAAATGCGTTGTAGAAATTTATAACAATTGTCATGATTGAACCATCAGTTGTTGATTTTTTTTAAATTGAAATATCTAAATGGAATGGGTTACTACAAGATTTCTCCAGGCTGCGGTTTTGGTCAGTGATATTCCAATTCAGTGATTTCTTCTTAGACGACACTTTAGATATTGACGAGTATAGATGTTAATTCGTGACGTGCTGGCTGAGGAAATACCTCCTTCTCTTTGTCTTGTATCTCGTCTTGTCATGTGTCTAGTAGATTACTAGTGAATAATTTATTATAACGAATAAACGTCAAAACATGAAACGAAACATGAAAAGCGTGAATGAAGATGAAAATTGATAATATGGAGGGTTGTAGGTAACTGCTGGTGCATTACCTTCTTTTCAAGAAAACGTGGTAGGAAAAACCATGAGAAGTGGTGTATGAAGCAGAAATGAAAAAGAGGTGTGACTACAGTCATGGAGATGTACACGAACAGTTGAATAGAGATTGAGAGAGATTGCACAGTTTTCTTGTTGGTAATGGTTATTGTCAGGAATTCTATCCACAATCTATAAATGACTTTGCCTCATGAAACAGTGAAGAAAATAATTACAGTCGGGATGTTCTGAACGATAACTTCATGAAGTCACCGATGAGTGGAGGAATAATCCGACTGGACCAGAGGGAAAGTGTCAGACTATTTATCTGCCAAGAATTTGACAAATGAAATGACAAAAAAACGAGAAAATCAGGAAAAAATTAGTGGTGCGTAATAGGAGAATTATGATTATATGCCATAGAAAGTGGAGGCGTGTAGATTTGTTGTAAATCTCTCTTTAATGCCAGCAAAAACTCTATAATGCGTCAAGTTTAGAAAATAACAGAGACAGATCGTTGGTGAACGGGCGGACCAGCAATTAATCTAAAAGTGTCGTATGTGGCAAAGAGAATAATTGAATAAATCTTGTTATTGTTAAGAGCAAATATATCCATTCAATGATAATTACAGAAATAGCCTCAAGAGCGAGATATTCAAAGTCCGCGTAAGGAAATGTATTGTTTTGCTATGTGACTGTGTATCGTTTTTAGATTTTTCGTGCTGCCACGTATTACATCTAAAGCACAGCATTATAATAATTCCCCTCTGATGTTCACTTTTCCTTCCTTCATTCAAAGACAGCCTAGCCTTTTGCAACCTTTCTGAAAGTGAGATCATAAAACTAGTAAGCCTCTTCTTTGGATTCACGTCAACAAGAGGAGCAAGAAGAATCAGCAAAATAGCGCGAGTAGGAGTGCGAGGCGCAGATGACGGCGAGAATGGGTCGAATATCGGTCCAGAGGTGAAGAATACATAATAACGAAATCACAATAAGATGTAGATGTCCGACACTGTCCCAGATGCCCGATGGAACACACATCGTTAGCAAACGAGACCGCAGTGAGGGGACGGGTCGGGTTCTCCATGCCCTTCGGGTGTTGTCCGGGTTCTTGGCTAACCGTCATGACAGTCGTTCGATTCTCCTGGGTATTGAAGAGGGACCTTGTACCGATGCGTGAGAGGTGTTAACACTTCCGTCACCAACCCATAAACCTGGTAAGTCTTGAGCTGGCGAGACGGCCTCACCCTGGTTACGGGTAGATGTGCGCGTTGCGTCTCCAGATACCAGCCCAATGATGTACTTGATTACCCGCGGGCGATGATGATACGAGCCTTTGCTCATGTGCCCACCCGCTGGTAAAGTACAAGAGTAGTAGGCTAAGTAATGTGTTATTTGTCTAAAGGCAGATACACACCGCACAGTTTTCTTGCAGATTGGACGTACAGAAAACGTGCAGCCCAGAATACACAATTTCTTCATGAACATTTTTAACCATATTCGTAATATTTCATGCAGAAAGTATACAGTGTGACTCAAGCGCCTGAATCGTTCACTAACGGATTTGTTTACGCGACGCGACGGTAATCAGTCGTTTCGATTTTGATGTTAGGCGTGTCAAGGTGCGATTGTGAAGAGTGATATTGTGATGAACTACCTTGTTCTCTATTCTCGCCTTTTATTTTTCTTCTCTATACTCCTGGTGGTTAAATAATAATGAATATAGATCACAGCCAGAACGCACGCACAGAAACACCTCCACTGAAAGTACTCCGACAGCGAAATTCAGTTGTTTCCGTGTACCCTCCTGGCGGCGTCTTGTGGCGATTGATACAGAAAACTTAGAGACCGTGTACGCGTAAATTTTGACTTCTATACTTCTAGTTTGGAAATCTTGAAATTTCCGTAGAGAAACCAAAAGAATCTGCACAAAAAACTGTAGCGAGCTCTCATCTTCACCACCCGCGGGTGAACGAGTCCACCGGCAGTGTGTTTTCACCTTCAGCAGGTGAACGGTGTGTATCCGGGCTTATCACTTCACACGTCATGGGAGTAGCTAGGAGCAGCAGAGATTCACCGCATCTGAGGGTGGCGGCGGGGGCGGATGCGTAGGCGGTCCTGAGCCACCGGAAGTCGGCGGCGGCGGCGGCGGCGTCAGGGGCCGGGGGCGGCGGAAGGCCGAGATTTCGGAATGCCCGCCACGCCCCCGGGCGCCCGCAGGCCCCGCGCCTGCACTGCCTTTGTCTGCACGGCGGGCGACGGGTAGGCGGGCGGGCGGGCGGACAGCGGCGTTTTGGAGGCATGCCGTGCGCCGGGCGCGCAGGGAACGTGCGGATCGGCATCTGGCATTGAGTGCCCGCCTCCTCGCCCCCTCGCCTCCTCGCCCCCTCGCCCCCTCGCCCCCTCGCCCCCTCGCCCCCTCGCCCCCTCGCCCCCTCGCCCCCTCGCCCCCTCGCCCCCTCACCCCCTCGCCCCCTCGCCCCCTCGCCCCCTCGCCCCCTCACCCCCTCGCCCCCTCGCCCCCTCGCCCCCCTCACCCCCTCGCCCCCTCGCCCCCTCGCCCCCTCGCCCCCTCGCCCCCTCGCCCCTCGCCCCCTCACCCCCTCGCCCCCTCGCCCCCCTCGCCCCCTCGCCCCCTCGCCCCCTCGCCCCCTCGCCCCCTCACCCCCTCGCCCCCTCGCCCCCTCGCCCCCTCGCCCCCTCGCCCCGCCCGCCCCCTCACCCCCTCGCCCCCTCGCCCCCTCGCCCCCTCGCCCCCTCGCCCCCTCGCCCCCTCGCCCCCTCGCCCCCTCGCCCCCTCGCCCCCTCCGCCCCCTCGCCCCCTCGCCCCCTCGCCCCCTCCGCCCCCTCGCCCCCTCGCCCCCTCGCCCCCTCGCCCCCTCGCCCCCTCGCCCCTCGCCCCCTCGCCCCCTCGCCCCCTCGCCCCCTCGCCCCTCGCCCCCTCGCCCCCTCGCCCCCTCGCCCCCTCGCCCCCTCGCCCCTCGCCCCCTCGCCCCGCCGCCCATGGGGCCGACTCGCGTCCGCCCGCGGCGCCGCCCCCGCCTATCCATATGAATGACGCGCGCCGCTCCCGCCCGCGCGGCCCCGCACCGCCCCCGCCCGCCGGCCTCACTGCAGGCTGGTGCGACGCGAACCGGATAACCCCCGGAAGAAAAAAGAAATCAACGAGTTACCTCTTCTTGAAATGTGCAACCATCATTGAACATCTGAACGTCTGCTTCCTCTTTCAGCTGACGCTCCTTTTTCTCCTTTACGCCTTCCTCCGCTTTCTTCCTCTCTTTACACCTTACGGAACATTCACCGTAGCCCTCCGGTCCTTACCTCCTCAGTGATCCGTAAGCTCATTTTGGCCAAGTGCTGTCTCCTGCCTTTGGTGATTGATTGTAAGTGATTTTGAGCGCGTCAACTGCTAAGGTCATTAGTCCCGTAGGTGTTGTGCATGATTTTTCCTCGGGAGTGATCTTCCCCCGCTGGATGGTGAGATCTACCGTCAGCTACAGGGATTTTCCCCCAAGAAGGTATCTCTCACCAGTCTGGACAAGGTCTAAGCTCCCGACTGGTTTTCGGGAATGTATGGTAGTGTAGTGCTTGTTAGTGTAACTGTGTGCAATTAAGGGTGAGGATAGGACAAGGAAGAGGAAATGTAGATCGCGTGCGGTCCGTAGCCCGTTTGTTAGGGTACAGCTCCGGCAGAACGCCAGGTGTTGATCGGAGAACCCATGGAAAACTGCCGATAATAGCAACCAGGCGCTAGAATTCTCCTCCAGACAGCGACTGAATTCGATCTAGCTGACAAGCTAGGTCGAAAATCTGCCACCGTCGGGACTCGAACCTAGGACCTCCCTGCCTCCTGCCATTGGAGTTCGTAAGACTACACAATGACAAATCCTTGACAGGGTGGGGAGGTTTTGTGTTCAAAGGTCACTCACGTAGCGACCTCACAGATCGATTTTGGAGTTAAGCCCCTCTTGCACTCAGGCAGGTCGCGGGTTTGAATTCCACCCTGGACGGGCATGGATGTTTGTGTATGTTGTTAGCATGTGTTCCTCCACCGTTACACCAAAGGTAAATGTTACAGAGGTCGCCATATTACCGATCAGTTGTAAAGCGACCTAAACATTTTTTAAAAATAAAATGAAATATCAATTGAGAGAGAAACTTACAGCTCAGTTCTAGTGATAGGGAAAATTCGTTTGAGCTATCCAATCGAGAGAAATTCTCATGTTAACACGAACACTTGTCAATTTCCAATAATGTGGACAGGTTTAGATTAAGCACAGAAGGTGCGGCCTCTTACAGAGCCTCCGCAGTCAGGAGAACTTCGCGAAACCCATAAAAAGAAATTCGTCAAAGCAAAGGAAATCAAAACTCATGGTGCTACAAAATGGCAAAGACATTTTCGTATTAATTCTCCGGGTTGGGGTCTCCAATTATTTGATCGGGGATTCCTTCTCGGTTTTGATCCACCCTCTTTTCGTCCGACTAAGGAACCTACCAGCTCTTCCCGACTTAAGTCTACAATGTATTCGCATATAAATAGGAAATGTAAAATACTAATGTAGTCCTTTGTGTGTTTTGTCTACTTCTACTGAGTTCCAATCTATTCACGTAACTACTACATAAAATTTTCTTAAAAAATATAAGTCGCATCAAATATATTTATTAAGAAACAATATTGTTTGGCATCGTTTTCTGAAAAGAAAATGAAATTTAGGTGTATTGTCCGTATTCAAAAATCAGCATTGAATAATGAAGGAGCATAACAAGAGCCTCTTAAACGAAGACCGCTCCGGGGTCGTCACAAGGATTAATCCGGTTCTAGAGGTCGAGCACAGATGAAAGGAATATCTCCTTTCTGTGGGTCGAGTGCCTTTTCGGCCATACCTTGTCTGACAGGCTACCGCCTACACTCGACGCGATTCTCAGCAGGCGCGTTTCATCCGCTGCCTATCAGTTCATCCTCAACCACATTGTGTCGGGTCGGGTGAGGAGGCCGGAGAGGGGTTCAGAAAACGTGGAACTTGCACAGGTCTCGTTTCGTAACAAATAAGTTTTCATGTGTTAGTAATTTGCCTTTTTGAATATAAATAGAGCAGTTTTCTTGACGATATTATGGCTGTATTACTTCATTTCATCCTACACGAATGCAGAAAATCTCAAAGACAAAATTATCAATATGTGAACTGACTTGGCGTGACGATCAATACGTATCGTGTAGGAAATATCTCACCGTCTCCTTCTTATCGTGTCTCGATTCCCTAAGAAGTATCCCACGAGGAAGAAACTAACAAGTTAACATAATTCTCGCAATCAGTTAACCATTCGCAAGTAATCTGCTTTTCTCAATGTCATAATAGCGTTTTACAATACAGTCGATACATTAATATCAATTCAGAACATTGATACAGAAATTCAGAACATTGATACCGACATTGATGTAGAAAGAGACCGGGAAGGGTGGCTCAAGATATCAACAGATGTCACTGCAGTGCCTTAGACGAGGAAGTACTAGGTTCGAGTTCCGACGGTAGCACGATTTTCGAAACTTGCTTGTCAACTAAATGGAATGCAGTATTGTCTGGAGGATAATTCTGGCATCCGGCTGCTTTGATCGGTAGTTTCCCGTGTTTCCCCGATCAATACCAGGCTACCGCTTGGTGTGTAAGTAAGAGGTGAGGATGGGACAAGGAAGGAGAAGGAGAGATCGCCCGCAGTCCGCAGCCCGTTTGTTAGGGTACTGCTCCGGCATTAACATAGAGGTTAGCAGTCGGTACGTGCTCGTTCGCTGACGGTTGGACGCAGCCTGCTCTTCGTCTGCGGGCGACTATTCAGCGCCCACGTGGGGCGGCGCCGTGCGGAGGAGGCGGCGGCGGCGGCGGGCACCCGAGGACAATCGAGCTGCCTAAATCGAGGCTTACCCCGCCATTAAAATGAATATACATGCATAATGGCGAATTCGTAATTACCAGCACTTTGATCCGTCTTCGTCATCTCGGATTGCCAACTGTGTGAGGTAGTGCAGTAGAATAATCTGATGACTAGAACATCAGAACCTTCAACTTATTTTTCCCATACATTTAAATTCGTTAAACCGATAATATATTCGTTATTCCACTTGCTACACGAAGTGAACTTAACTGAAATTGATTTAGAAGGTTTCCCTAAATTGGTATTTTTTTCTTATTTCTTAATGTAAAAATCTCATAAACACATTAATAGAAGTATTTCTTTAAATCTAATTAGGCTTATATTGAAATAGATTAAATTTTTCAATGTTATCTGCTTAAAATGTTTGTAAATGGGAATATTTTTCGTTTAGACACGAAATATCTGTGGATAAAATATCAATAGTATTTAAAACACTTTTTACGCGTAAATTGTAATTATTTTAGGCTTCGTCTTCTGTCCAAAACCCTTGATTCTTTTTTGTTTGCGTCGATTTCTTACTTTGGATAATCATCACTATTAAAGGGGATACATTAGAATTGGTTTCAATATTCCGTAATTTGCAACAAGTATTTCTAAATTTCTTTGTGAAATAGTAAAGCTAAGTACTTCAATTAAAGCTTAATGCTTTTTTACAGTACATATTTGTCTTTTTGTTTGATCGTAATTCTGGTTAACCGTGAAGTCAATGGCATTGCCGAATGACGTCTGCGTCGTAGTTCGATGTCAGGCTGTGATGGCGTTTCGGTGCTACATCATTTGTCCCTCTTTTTCCCTCCCTCACCATCTCCCCTCGACCTCGCTTCCATTCTGTCACGTCTTTTACCTCGTCAGCCACGAATTGCGCTGCCCACTCCCGCTCCCTCCGTCCTCCTTCGCCATTTCGGCCCTCCTAGACTGTAGGAGAAGACTACGAGGCTCTACGACCTATAGCAATTCCACACATCACCGACACTCTCGAGTCCCTTTGGTTTTCGTCTTCCCGTTCTGTGTCCCACTCTCTAAGGGTTTCTGTTGTTTCCGCAGCCCCGTCGCACTCTTCTGCTTCGTGCTGCCACCCTGTGGTTCCTTTTGACTTCCTGCGTTCTCTGTAATTTCATCCGGCCTGCACCTACACCATTCGGTTCCCGCCGATCCATTCTGATCCTCTTCGACTCCTCCCTCAGATCCCCCTCTAACTCTCTTGACCTCTCTCTGACGTCCTTCCGAACTCTTTCTGATCCATTTCCGACCCCCTTCCGTCCCTTCCTACCCTCTTTCGCCCCTTCCGACCCCGTCCGAATCTTTCTGACTCCACCTCCGACCTCTCCTCTTCAAACCCTTCGCAGATTGCCCGTGAAAATGTTTGACCTCTTCTGACCTCATCCGACCTCAATCGATTCCCATCCGATCCCATCCAATCCCATCTGACTTCATCGGACCTCATCCGACCCCAACGACTCCTTTTGAGACCTTCCTCTAATTTCTTCATGCACTATCTTTTTGATTCCACTCCGACCGTGCCTCCATCTCGCAATTCCTCCATTATCCGACCTTTCTTCTCTGCCACTTTCCTGCATCCTCCAGCCCAATCTCCACTATTTTTATCCCATCCCTCCCTCCGTTTCACTCTCTTCCCCTCCCTCATCATCCCCTTCCCCTCGTCCATTCTCTCTCCAACCCCTCCGCGCCCCTCCCTGTCCCTCGTTTCCACGGCTCCTCATCGCGATGCGCCCACGTCGACGCCGAGTGCTTGCGCGGCGCGGCTCAAAGCGGCCGTTGTGTCCCAGCGCCATTCTCACCCGCCCCTCCCGCCCGCGCATTTATTCACTCCTCCCTCCCCCTCTCCCTCGTGCTCCGAGCCGTGACGTCGGGTGCATGGCGGGAAGTAAATATCTGAGTCAGATTCTCATTTATGAAGAAATCTTTTCTACGGGTGTGCGAATGTCATTAACCGAGTACAGTACTCTTGTTGATTATTCTGAGTGTCGATATTCACATTCACAGAAGATACGACGAGCACAACACAATTCACGTATCGATGTGTGTATGTTAAGGACACATTTTATATGATAAAAAAAACATTATTCGAAAATAACTGTTTACCGCGAGTTGTATTGTTTGTAACATTTTTGTCGACAATTTCCGGCTCTGTATATTCAATACATGACTTCAATTCAATCTCTTTTCTGATTAAATTTCCTTAGAGCGTAATGGTTTTAGATTATCCAACTAAGAGGCAATAAATTGCACTCGAATTTACGAGAGGAGTAAGTTGGTGAGCAATCTGTATTCCAGCCAAATTCCACTTCTGAAAGAGCTATTCTCCTCCAAATGGAAAGAATGAAGAAAGTGGAATGTTAAGTATCTATTTGTATGCGTTGAGAATGATAAGAACTTACGTCGGTTGTGAAGCAGATATATAGAGGTATGTGTCCAACCGCGGGCCTAAATGTCACTTTGAGACTGTGACTCAGCCAGAGAAAAAAATCACATGGTCTGGACTGAAAGTCTGTAGTTGTTTCTGAAGTCTGTGACTATATGCGGCTGTCTGTTCTAGAAAGAAATAGCAGTGTCGGAGAGGAAAAATAACAAGATCATATTCTGCAAAAAAGGCATAATTGATGTAATAGATCTGTAATATATTATTCCTTTCTTGCATTTCTCACCCACTCCCTTTTTATCCATTTATATGTTTAAAGTACACAATACATCTGTGCAATTAAACCCACAAAATTACCCTTTTCTGAAGCCATAGATAGGAAGTTTTACTTGACATTGAAGAAAGAACAATATCCATTGTTCACAATAACTGCGAACTACAACAAGGTCACATTTCTTTTTTTGGGGGGGGGGCGCTATCTTAACCGATCTATTGTGACAGAGACACACATTATGGTGACTAAGAAGAGAGGAAAAATCAACTCTGCTTCTTCTAATGATCCGACAACTCCAAAGGAAAGTCGAAAGTTGTCCCACTCTCGACCAAAGTAAGGAAACCAGTCCAATTTGAGCAAGGAAAAATGCGCCGAAGAGAGGTTCATTTGTTAGTGGGAACCTGATAATACTAGGTGTCCGTAGATCTCACGTGAACGGAGCAACTATTATGTGATCAACAGGGTGAATCGTAGTTCATCCGGCAAGGAATACATTCTATTTTGCTCAAAACGTACTTATTATTAAGCATAATGTGAGTTATAATTATTGATTTGTTTTAAAGAAATCTGAAAGGAAATTGGAACGTGTAATGTATGAGATCTGTAAAGATATGTTCATTTAAAGTATTTATTAAACTTACAACAGTACAGTAAGGTATATTAAGTCGTAACACCTGCGAAAAAAGTTTAAAAAATATTTCATTTGTTTATGTTATGAGTGACTTAAATTACACATTTTAACAATTGTTTTGTTATTAGAATATTTAGAAATGTTATAATATACCTTATTGATGTAGCTAGTGGCCATTTAGATGACGCGATTTCAAAAATATATATTTTTTCATTAATTCTCAGAATACCAGAGTTTGATTGTGAAGCATTTTCTAAAAACAAAATTGACGTCCGCATTTCGATGTGCTCGTGAATTCTGCTTAGAGCTCATTGTTTTCTATTTCTTGTTTAAGGTTGCGAACATGTTAGGTTCGTGGGTTTTGCGTTTCGTGGGTTTTGCGTTTCGTGTTTGCACATTCAACCACAACAAATGCTTAATATTGGAGATTGCTGAAAATCTGAGTGCCGACAGTACGAATAAAATAACCTCAAAGACTCAATTCAACCTGTCAAATTTGCTCCCATCCGTAGAGAAATCGAATGCAATCAATCGCCCAGGGCGACGTCAATCACGTTCACTTTCTTCCTCTCACCGCCAGGAGCGTGCGTGTCGGCCTCGATGAAACATCCGTCCGCCGCCGAATTCCAGATACCTTGCATTGCCCATCTCATCTAAAAGATCGGAGCCGACCCCCGCGTGTTTGCGGTTCCCGAGAATGACGGCAGATCAAACGGCGGCACTTCCCGACCATTTAACCCGCGTAGACCTCCCCGAGAGCGTTGCCAACATCCGCCGGTAAAAGACCCTAAATTGGCTGTCGAGGAGCATCAATCATGAAGCGCGAGTGTTTGTTTTGTACTTAGCGAAATTAAGTCGTTCATATTTGGAGGAGTTTTTGATGCAGAGCTGAGTACTTGGATCTGATCGTGTTCCTACCGTTTAGAAGAAGCTCCTTGCATGGTTGACTCATTAGTCTTCAGAGTCGAGTTCCTTTTCTCTAACCATTCGCCCTACCAGTAGTGTTCACTTTGAGGCAGAGCAGTATCTTCAAAACATTAATGAAAAATGTGATCGAATTTTAATAAGATATACAATATATGTTATGAACATGTCTTTACTCATTGAAGTTATTTCATTTTCCTTAATACATTCCAACTTCCGCGAAAGTCAACTTTGAGTTATCCTTGAAAAACATCAGTCATCAAGCAGGAGTGCTTATGTTGATCTTCTGAAAGTAAGTGGTTCATATTCATGAGTTTTATGTTGAGTGTTTGAATTTTTCCATTTGATCCAGACCGAAAGACTTAAGCAACTTCATGTTGGAAGACATGTTAAAGCATCCATCGGTTGGTGTCCTTCTAATCATAAAGAAGTGAAATATGTGGAGCTTTATCACTTTCTGTCTATGAAAATATTTTAATAATTTTACTCAGATAGTTATCAAAAGGTTTTAGAATGTATTACTGACTTTCATGCTGTCGGTTTGGTATCGAAAATGTAGTGACATCAAACAAAAACAAGTCAGGTTTATACAAAGCGCATAAAAATATACACTTCCGAATTGCTTATCTTCTTTATTAAACATCGTTATATTTTTTATTGTCCGATCGAGTGTTGTGACTTGAGTAGAGGTCATTCTTTTTACCCCCTCACTAACAGATTTCCCATACGTTCCGAAATTACGAAGCTACTAGAGCAATCTTCTGTTTCTAATGTGGTTCCATAAGCTCAGAGAAGTAGGATCCTTGCATTACTTCTGAACATTAAGTTCAACTTTCCACTCCACGATAAATGATATGCATTTAGGAACATTATTTTCGACGTAAAATAAATTAATAAATATTGCACATTCATTGCTTTCCGTTATGATAGGCTGCGGTCCAATGGAAAATGTTTGTCGGACTGTCGCCCACGGCTGCGGCAGGCATTATCACTGGCTGTGAGATAACGGGTGAAGGAAGCTCTTGGCGGACATTGGCTGACTGACGTTTTTTTTGTTTGCGACCACTTGACTACTGATGCCTGCCGCAGCTGCAATCGAAAGTTTGGAAAAGATCATTAGATCACGGCCTATCAGCCCGTAAAATAACTATTTTAACGGCGGATGTGGAAACCCATATTCACCCATAATAAATACTGTGAAGAGCTTGTAGCAGTAATAAGATCAGTCCTTTCAGCCAAAGCAAAATTCGTAAAAGTTAATACCTCAAATTTGGTGGAAATGTCTCTCTCCGTTTTACTGCCACTAGCCCTTCGTAAATATGAAGTTGACGTATACTAACATGATAGGTCACACTTTCACTAAAAGAAAGATAGTTAACGTGAATAGTGGAAACGTTGCTGTGGCTGGTGTTGCTTATACTGTTAGGCCTCATTCACAATGCAAGCTTAAACGTAAACGTAACGTAGCCGCAAAACCTAGAAATTGAGTTACTAAGTGAGACCATTCACAATGCTTTGACGTAACCGTAGACGTAAATCTGTAAACTTAAGAGTTCACAAGCTCCAAGCTTTTACGTTGTTTACGTTGGAATTCTACCGAAGACCAACCAGAGAGCAGCATGGCAGTTCGATTTTAGATTGTGTCCAGGTAGTTTTAGTTTATGTCATTGTAATTGTAATGTAGAGAACTAGTTTGCGAACAGTTTTGTTGCGTGTAGTGAATTCAATGTAAGAATTTGGACAGTTTTTATTGTGACTTTAACCTGACATGGTTGAGTACGTTGAATTCTGATTGATTAAGGCGATGCATTCGTCATTGTGAATGGTTGTTTTTACGTGTAAATTTTACGGCTAAGTTTACAGCATTACGTTACGTTTAAGTTTGCATTGTGAATGAGTCCTTAGCCCTGTCCTAAGCCCTTCTTACAAATAAGAGAAAATGTTTTGACAGGTTTACGCACCCTAAACCCTTTCATTTAGTAGTAAACTGTTGACATTGGTTGGTAGCGCCGCACGGGGCCCGGTAGGCCAAGCCCCGCCCAGGTCCGGGAGCGCTCGGCTTGCGGTCTCATCTGCGGCGGCGCCGCGCCGCGGGCCTGTGACTCGGGAAGACCGGCGCGGCGCGGCGCCAGCGGTTGCACAAAGCTCTCGCGCCGCCCTGGCGCCGCCGCCGCCGTCCTGGAAGCGGGGCGCGCTTCTCAGGAACAGATTTCCACCGCGTCCCGCCCGCCCCTGCGGGCGCCGGAATGAGTACACACTAGCCGGTGGACAGCGGGCAGACGTCTTCTGGACTCGGAAAGCACACATAGGGGTATTCGTTACTGTGGGGTCTCGATGACTAGACTACCGAAGGTCAATTTTTTAAACTCTGTCTCTCTGTCTCTCTCTCTCTCTCTCTCTCTCTCTATCTATCTATCTCTCATTGTTATCTATCATTATCATCTATCATTATCTATCATTGTTAATTGTTAATTTCATTGTATTTTATAATTTAAGGTATTTTCGAACACAAGTACTTCAAATTACCCCTTATGAAGTTTCTAGAAATATTAAAAATGTTTGTAAGTATGTAATGAAGATATATTAATATTTCTAGAAATATTAAAAATATTTGTAATGTTTGAGATAAAAACTAAGCAATTTCTAAAACATTTTTTCAAATTCGATCGCTGACGACACCGAAAATTTCTGTAACTCGAACTCCGATGATCACTAGAAGCCCGATCACTTCGACCTCGATAACCCGAAATTGCTTTAGTGCAAACATCAATCATATTCATCTCAATAACCTTAATCTCAATAACTAGAAACTTGATAGTTCGAACTTCGATGATCACTCGAATTTTGATCAGACACTGGTCTATCAGTCAAATCTCGATAACACCCTCCTCGACCACTGAAAAGCAGATCGAATCTCGATCAATCAAATTATTGGAGTCTCCATCACTCAAATTTCAATCACTTGAAATCTCGATTACCTAGGATTCATATCGAACCTAATACGGAAATCGATAATTCGAATCTCAATACACTGATTACCTTGTAGTAGGATTTGTTGGAATTAATTCCCCTATACCTTTCCTGTACTCTCACGGTCTTCGCTAACTCGAGCCCCAAAATTCCCGCAACTTCAGCTTCTCTTATGATTCGGTGCATTAGAGCTTGGAAGCAATTTTTCAAACACACAGAAATAGTTTCCTCAAAACGTCTCTGATTTCTTATTTACACATGTACAAAAAAGCTAAAAGCAGTTAATTATATAATCCTCATTTTGATTAAAAATTTTGTTTTTAACAATTATAAATATGTATTTTTAAGCTATACCTCACATTGGTAATTTTTAATTACAATGTATTTTATAATTTAAGGTATTTTCGAACAGTTAGTTCCTCAAATTACCTCTAATGAAGTTTCTAGAAATCTTAAAAAAAATTTTTGGTAACGAGACAAAAGCTAAGCAATTTCAGAAACTCTAAAACATTTTTTTCAAATAGCTTCTAATTTTCGAATATTTTCACATAAACTGAGGTTTTCCTCGTCTACAACATCTTAAGGTCATTTTTCAATAAAACATTGAGGAACTGTGAAAATTGTTCGTGTCTTTTGACAAAAAACTTCATTAATTTGAGACAAGAAAGAACTAAACCATTTTGCGCATTAATACGTACTGTAAATATACTACTGTTTGAGGAAAGTGCAACACTCCGAAAGAATAGCAGAATAAATGTGAACTTGGAGGACATATACAACTGTGTACTGATTAAGTTTGCACAGAGATAGCGTGCTCTTACTTAGGCCAAATATCGCCCTCTATTGCGAAACCTGAGAGGCCACTGTTACGTTACCCTCATTCAGTGAGGAACTTGAACGCACGTATCAGCATGAATCCTCGACACCAAATACGCAGTGTCAGCAGGTGAGTGAATTTGAACGGAATAGAATGATTGATGGCCGGTTATCGGGTTATTCATACCGTAACATTGCGGCTCTTAGAGAGTATGCTGTCAATACTGTGATGCGTATGTAGAACCAAGGGTTAGAAGAGGGCCGTGCGCAGCGACGAGATAGACGGAATCTGCAACGAGGGTAGCCCAAAGCCGAAAAGCTATCTCAGATTCAATAGAATAGGAAACCAACGTAAGTCTGCGCCATTTTGTAACATCGCTAGTTTATTAATTTTGACGTGAAATTTAAAAAAAGTTAGCAAGGGTTTAATTGTAATAAATGTTATGAATAATAATGTATAATACTACTCTTGGTCATTTGCGGGCACTTGTCAGCAGTACATGATCTCAAATGACAAAAATAATACTAAATACTAGTATTTTTTTAAAATTTAGTTCTAATGTTGAAATATCCGTCCCACTGTCCCCATTGATTCGTGATGGGTAATCTTCTAGAAAACTGTAGAAACCGCAAACGAATACATGAGAGGAATGAACAAATTGTTGCTCGTTGGCACTGACGCAGACAACGTGTTCATTTTTCTCCCTTGAAATTCGTGTCTTTGTTTTTGGGGAAAGACACGCAGGCACATTCAAACATACAAATGCAGAAAACACGCTTAAAACATAAGGCACACAAATATACAGATATGCACATAAAACGTCGTGTCAGACACATGTTCTCAGAGTGACAGGTTTATCTCTTATGTTATGCATTCCTTGTCATAATAATAATAATAATAATAATAATAATAATAATAATAATAAGAAGAAGAAGAAGAAGAAGAAGAAGAAGAAGAAGAAACAGTTCATTTGTGGCGGGGAGCACACCATTATGTTTGCTCTTACAACTAACGTCTATCATCTAATTAACGCCATCATAAAGTATTAATAATAAATGCATCATATTTGCCATTAACTTTACACGAAATACCGAAACACAATATATTTCTATTTAGTATTGTTATTCACACAGTGTATTGTGAAATGATGCATATGCAGTATAACAAGATGAGAAATAGTTCTTCCACATTCGAGATATCAACATTTACAATTAGGGAGAGGTGTACTGAGGTTGCTGTGGCTTTTCTTGGTTCTGCCTCATGTCCCTCAATAATTGACTCAGCTTTAAGACGTCATTATTTCGGACTAAAGAAAAGAATGCAAAACTTACACAATATGTAGCTTATTTTCTTGCTCTTCTCTTCCCCTTAAAACGAAACAAAGTTTGAAAGTGTTAGATTAAATATTATGATGTTAGACGATATAATCTATTGTTTCCCAGCGTTTTAAACTTGTAAGTAACCCTCTTGGTTATCATTAGCTTAAGTAAACTATCTAACTTAAGATATTTTTTCTTTATTCTTTTACATAGGAAAACTCGTACGTGCAGAAACAAACTAGAACAAAACTAGTCTTTGCAAAATCACTATTTATTAAATATTTCTCAAATAACAGTAATAAAGCTTTGCGATATGATCACTGCTGATCGATAAGCAACGACTATCTCTTCCTGTTGTATAAGAATTGTTTCAAATTTCAACACAATCCTTATGATCTAAATACTAATACATGTCTTATTACACGCTAAGTCGTGGAATAAGTATGTTGCTTGATCGAAATAAACAGAAATGCCTAGTCTATAAACGCCACTTGGGACCATTTTAATTGATTACAAAACCTAATGACATTAAGCGTAGGCCATGCTTATATTTATTACACACCGGGCGCAAAACGTGTTGTCTGGTGCTTATTTGTCTGGTGTTTATTTTTCTGGTGCAAAACAGCATTATTTTGTATTCTAAATAATAATGTGCAAACAATTACGAAGTGATCGAAGTGATCGATCACGATGTGTGTGTACGAAACATCTTTCGCATACGTCGTGTTAAAAAATAGTAAATGCAACACTTGCGGGACGTGATTCGCACACTTGCTACGTAACTTAGTACTATTTTCGATTCTTTCCCTGTCATTGGAAGGGCTCATAGTGGTTTGATTTCTTCAAAATAAATACCGGTTCTAAATGAAAATTATACAATTTTGAGGGTTACATTGTGACTTCATGTAGTTTCTCACATTATACTTTATTTTTAGGGTAGTTTTTTAATGTTTCAGTTCAACCCTTTAGTGATTTTCAGCAAAAAACGAATGTTCAGCCATGACTATAACTAAAAACGAATATTAGGACCGGTAGATATGCAGTTGCATCTGAATGTGAGTCGAAATCCTTCATAAGAAGTAAAGCAATAATACATCCGAGCCCCACCAAGAGGAGGTCATTGTCGCAAAGAGAATGAACTGCAGCACATCCCAGCATGCATGCCTGAGGGATTTTTCTAACGAGGGCGTGTTTCCTTTGTTAGGAGAAGATCCACTTTTTTAGAATTTCATCACACAAGGAGAAGAGGAGACTCCTTGGCTAGACCTCTCTTATTTAAAATTTATTTATTAAATTACTTATTAGAAAAGTGGGCCCAAAAATAATTTACATGGAATGGAAATACAATCTTTTAAATCTTTTTATCTTTTAAATTTCGAGCACTAAGAAAAAGTGTATCGATGCAGTATCTTTATTCAGAAAATCTCGTATTCGTTGTATCAGAGTACGTTGGTCGGTATAACATTGTTATCAATCCATAATGTAAATATGTTTACTCTCAGTATCTGTGAAATTGAGTAAGTTAATTGAATTTCTATATTTCAGGTAACGTCATGGAAGGCATTTAAAATAACTATTCTACGAGAGAAGTTATATTTAATAGAGTTTCAAAATGCATAAAAAATTAATTTTATAATGTATTTCTGTTAATTTTCTTTTATATCTCGTACGTACACCCGCAGCCGACAGCTACTCCACCGTCTATGACAAACATATCTCAGCTTTTGATTGGTCAGTAATGCGAAAAATCGGATTGAGGACGCTATTCCCATTTAGAAACACCTTTCTCATTGAGTAGACATTGCCATTAGGGT
This sequence comes from Acheta domesticus, assembly GCA_031308135.1. Taxonomy (NCBI): domain Eukaryota; kingdom Metazoa; phylum Arthropoda; class Insecta; order Orthoptera; family Gryllidae; genus Acheta; species Acheta domesticus. Next base: position 68,056,955 of record JAHLJT010008756.1, read on the forward strand.
CAATTTAGAAGTGGAAATTTTATAGAAGCAGTTGAAATTTGTTGAGAGATTTTATTTTTGGAAGAGAGAAATGGATACAAATATTGTGGATAAAAAGATCGTTATTTAGCAAGTAAGATATTAAAAGTAATAATATTAAAAGCAAGTGATATTTGATTGGGAAGCTGTAATTTACGAATAACTGTGTTTAATAGGTTCAGGAATCTTCGTAATTCAGGAAATGGCCCTATATATTTTGCATGTCATCGAATGAAGAGGTTTAATTCTCGCTAGTGACCTACAGCAGGAAAAATTCCCACTAAACCAAACCAGATAAAATGATTTTCCAAAAAGGAACCACGCACACTGCTTAGGAACAATATGTAAAAAGCTCTCATATAACACTGTATTTTACTGGCAACGGTCTTCACGAATTCAACATTAAACTTAACATTTAACATTAGTATTTTACGTACCACTACACTGCACTACATTTCTTTATACCGAAAATTATGAAAAAGTTCCATAATGCAAAACGTGAATAGCAAATATTTAATGCCGATCAGCCTTTTCTTTGGAACCTTGCTGTTCCAGGAAGTCAGCTGTGATGTAATCAGTGATGAACTGAGTTTGTGAGTTCAGATGCTTCGCGCAGTATCAGAATTGGCAGAATAACGCAGTAAAATATTTGCTTTTTCACACAGATTCGAAACCCATTGGTTTTTAATTTTCCTATCTTCCTTGGTATTTAATAAACTATAATGACCACCAAACAGATAAAAACAATGTTTTGGAGGCATTTAAAACCCTATTAGTATTTGTAGGATCTCGTAGAAAAAAAGTAAAAGAAGTTTCGAAACATGGAGTGAGACAGTTAGGCGGAGATTTACAAGTACAAGGACACATTGCGAAAAGATTTTAGAAGCCTCCACGTGAACGATGCCCCTTCCGCAGTAGCAGCAGCAGGTCGAGAACTTCTTGTTTTGATTCTTTAGGCCAACGTTTATTTGGGTGTACCATTCACCATATTTTAATAGTTTGAATTAGATACTCCTAGAACAGAGGGTTGACTATGAGAATAAGGTTAGTTGGTTAACATCTGGGGAAGAAGAAGAAGAAGAAGAAGAAGAAAGTTGACATAATAGCATAGTTTGTGAGGCAATATCAATAAAATGTGCTGAATACAGAAGTGCTTTTGTCTTGTAATCTTAAACAAATCTCAAGAATATCTATTTTGTATTAATTCTTTTAATCATCGAATAGTATTACAAATAATTATACAGTAATTTCGCTGTTACAAACGTGTAGAACCTATCTTGCTCAGACCAGGAAAATACGTCTGTAATGAGGTCGGACACACCTGTAACTAATAAACTTTGTTATTGGTTTACATGGCAATAACTATTAACTAGGGTTGTAGAGAGTAAATATTGATTCGTATGGGTCTATTGTACTGGAACATCAGCGCAAGTACTACTTCCCTGACGTCAAGGGTACCTGTATTGAGGCTTTTCTTGTGCGGAGTTCACCAGCTGCCCCAGATGAGCAAAGAGCCTCGGAGCTCGTTACGGCGCTACATGCAAATGGCAGCGCCGCGGGGCGTCCCACAGGGCTCCTCCCCACCCACCACTCTCGTTTTCTCAAATTACGCCCTTTTCTTTCTTCTCCCGCCTTCTCTCCCCCCGCGTCTCCGCCATCCATCGTAAACACTGCAATCGCGGTCGGTTTCCGCCGAAGAGGAATTGCTGCCACTGTGAGGAATCCTTCGAAAATGACAAACGTTTCGAAGCTTCGGGAGTTCGTTAGGTGATCTGCAGCCGATAGGTTCCGAGGAAAACTGCGACGTCGGTGGTTTTCCGTTCCCTTGAAAAGTGATTGACCGAGAAACCTCGAGACCGCGAAATGAGGCCTTGACTTACGTCATGTTCCGCATAACTTTCGGTTTCAGTGTTGTTTCTGCGTAGAAGATATGACTACACAGCGACGTTCGTGTATTAAGATGCGTAAAGTTGAATAGTTTTGTATCTTGGAACTTTCTGACATATTTCGTACTTTGGAATATGGGAGATCTGGGAGATCGGGAGCTTTTCGTACACTACTTGTGAACAACTAAAATAAAATAAAGGTTAGCTGTGAACTCCTTTTGATTTAGCCTCGCAACAGATGAATTATAAAAAAAGGAAAGTAAGATCCTCTAAATAAAGGATATTAAAAAAACATAATAGGAAGAGAAAAATGAATGAAAAAATCTTATAATATTCACTTCGAAGGTGTTACTTTATTTTGCATTGATTTTAAATTTTCTGAGTAATAAAATTCAATGTAAAACTCATAATAAAATTAAAAGCTATTTGCCAAATCGTTGGTGATAGAATAGTTGAGAAATAATTTGTTATGATTGTTTGAGTCATCACTTATTTTAGTAAAATGTATGAAAATAAAGGCGTATATGGTTAAATCAAAGTTACATTGGACACTCATCACATCGAGCACAAGTTAGCATGAAATAAGCCAAGGACAAGTAATGCAATTTACAAATTGACGCTGTTTCTTCATATAATGAGCCAGAATCATTTCCGTAACTGTTGTTCGTGAACAAAGAGTCCAAACGCTGATTCAAACGTTTCTCACAAATATGCACGCCTACATAAAAGTGTTATTTTCATTCAAATGAATCACGATTTGTGTGAACCGCGAGGTCATATCGATATCCATTCGATTCTAACGCTTTTCACCGAGGTCGTATTCCCGTCGCTCAGTGTGTAAGTCATTTTCGTGCACATCTGTATCCTGAATAGCGTGTACCATAACCTCTGGCGTTTCATGATGTACTCCCTCACTCCAGACCAAACGAACAATCGTTTTCTCCGTGTGCTGTTACAGGGCACCCTAAGGGCATGGGAGGTATGCGATTGCATACTGGATTTGTACTCATTACGTACGATGGTGGTTCCCAGTATGGCACGAATTACTCAGGCAGATCTTTCCACGCATGGACCGAGGGAACGTTCGCTTTTTGTGTGGGAGTTGGACCACCCATAGAACAGGCATTATCCAAACGGTGCGCCATTAGGAAAAGCGGAAGTAATTTGAAGAGTTCGCTCACATTTTGTTTTTCTTGGCACAGCTCCCAGTACTCCACATAAGAGAAATTGGCTCTAGTTTACGGATGAGTTTTTTGATAATTCACATTTTTAATCGTTATTATATGTATAGTAACCCGTTTTGGACAGTTCCTTCTATCAAGCAAGCTTAACAAGATTATAAAATAAGCATCACATCAATTTTTTGATACCTTTTCTTTATTGCATCCTTCGCCATAGAAAGAGGAATTAAAATTTTGAAATAAATCGGTACCATTGATCTCCCTACACAATGAATTATTCTGTCTGTAACGAATATATTTAATATATTTTGTATCTCACAAAACGAAATATATTTTCAAATAATGAACATATTTTACATTAATAGGATATAACCAAACAATACATAAGAAGCAGAACTTTTGCCCATATACAACGGATATTGAATATTATTTTCAGATATTTTTATTTACGTTCAAAGCATTGGAAGTTAATCCCTTCAGACCTGATTTATTTTGTACTGAGAGAAAAAAATTCGTTGTAATAAACAATGCTGTTTAGTTCCTCTTCAAAGTTATAGAGAGGAACAAAAATCGGCGAAGTAGATTCTCAAAAAGTCAAAATATTATATAAAACATAATTTTGTCCAAACCATAACACACCATAACACGTATAACGCACAGAATGCATATAAAATTAATGTGCATAATTATGCACAGTGGATCTGAAGAAGCTAAAAAACCCATCACTAACAAATCTACCATTCCTTTCTTATGATATAATTACAGTTTTCTGGCATTCAGGAAAAACAGTGTCTTTATACCATCAAAACCCAAACATTGTACGCATTTCGTAACAAGAATAGTTTTGATTTTCTCGACAAAATCACTGCCAGTGAAAACGGAGTTTGTCATTTTATGTTGCAATCTGTTTGAATGTTGTGAATAAAAAATGTTCGTCGTTTCGAAATAACGGATAACTTGTGCCGCAGCCAATATAAATTTAAATTGATATCGCCTTTGCGAACATTTGAATCAGAATTTAAATACTGGCAGCTCTCAATGGATTAATTAATATTATTAGATCTTTCGACTGAGAATCAAAATGTCCCTCTCCTGTCTGCCTCTCTTTCTCTTTCTCATTAAAAGCTTCTCATCATTCGATTATGGTTTTAAATCTGATGGTAAATATCTGTTGGTTAATTTACATATTTATTTTATTACCAACAACACCTCTCCAGCAGAACTAACCAATAACAACATCACAACCAACGTTCTGTTCAATATTTATTTATTAAGAAATAGCTCAAGTAATGTGTATGGCTGACATCATTCATCAGGAATAATTCATTTTGTTGAAAAATAAGTAATACTGATTTGAATTTACATTTTAAGAAACGCTCTCCACAATTCCACCTACAGTGTAGGAATACGAATGTCACGCTTAGAAAGGTATCGTTTCTTCGCATGACTCAACACGGAGCAACAACAGATGAATTATGCACCGCGTTAAAATCCACTGCGATCACAGAATTTACAAAAACGCAGCGACAGCAGTGGGCGGGCAGTCTGGGGACATCCTTGGCGAAGGACGCGAGCGTGTAACAGGAGCCAGCGGTTCTGGTCGTGAGATCGGCGACAACTCCCGTGTTACAATTCCACACTGGCGCCACTGCCGCCTCCGCATTCGCTGCACGCTCCGGAAATTTCGGGCTGGAGTTGGAGGGGGCTGGAAATGGAGGGAACTGGAGATGGAAATGGAAGAGTTTGAAGACGGAGAGGGAGAACTCCGAAAGTAGATGTGTCAGAGTCTTTTAATGGAGAAGTTTGGACTGATGATGGAAGAGGCTAGAAATGGGGGAATGTGGAGGCTGGAAGTGTTGGAGTTTTGCAGATGTGCCTGGAAGCATGCGAATCTTGCAGTGGAGAATTGTGGATGAGGATGTCTGGGAGCAAACGAGGCTGGAGGTGGTGGAGGATGAAGGTGGAGGAGGGTGATGGTAGAGAAGGGTGGATGTGGAGGAGGGTGGTAGTAGAGAAGGGTGGAGGTGGAGGTGGAGGATGGTGAAGGGGAGGGGGTGGAGGGGTGGAGTTGGAGGTGTGTAGAGATGTAGGCGGTGGAGGTGGGGGAGAGTGGAGGTGGAGGCTGGAGTTGGAGAAGACTAAAGGTGGAGGCTTGAGATGTAGATTACGTGAGACGAAAGAAGGATGAAGGTAATGGTAGACAAAATCAGTACAAATTAGGGAAATGCATCTAGAGGAGGGACGGAAAGAAAATTAAGAAGCTGCGAAGTAAAGTTTAAATGTGAGATTAGAGGGTGGGGATAAGAAAATGGTAAAAACTAGGAACTACGGAAGCCTTGGAGGTACATAAGAAGAAGTATTAAATTCAGGGAAGGTAGCGATCACGGATGAGGAAATGGGGGAAACGTGGAGATCAAAATCCTGACGATGGCTCCTCTAGCGCAGCAGATAACATCGCAGAGATATATTACGAGAGGTTTGAAAGCTTGAAGAAATGATTCAATGATCATATCGTGCAAGAAATAGAACCACATTGAATGAAATATTTTCAAGAATTATTTTCTGAAAAGTAGCATTTCATCTATCTACCCAACCTCACTATATATTTCATTTAACGCTTTGCCAAGCACAGCGACAATGTTTCAGCTTTAGGTCTTTCGAATTACGTAAAAAACCTTGTGTTAAGTGTGTGTAGCATATAATTTCCAAAGAATTTTTAATCCAAAATGCTTCTGTGGAACACAGAAGACGTTTCACAATCAATTAAAATATTTTAGCCAGTGATCTCTGTCGAATACCAACGTTAAGTAGATATCTGAAATGATCCGCACATCCTCATTTTACAGCTGTATTCAAACCGTCTGTTTAATGTGCAAATTAACCTCTTAATTCGCTAATCATCCATATTTCGAACTTCAGCCGTAAGAATCTGTCAAACAGCGTAGCACAGTAAAGAAAGTTCAGAGCTTACCATGAAAATATTGTTGAAATGAATGATATAGGTTTACTCAGAAATGAACCATAGAACCACAGAATTTATTTCAGCTCCCTAGAAAAGGTAGTGCTTCACGCCGGGTGCTCTAGGATTTGAATCCTCACGGTGGCAGGATTTTCGAGAAATTACGTACATAAAAACCTCGACATCAGCCGATGTCTGGAGGAGAACACTAATGACGGGCTGTTCTGATAGGTAAATTTCGTTCGTGCAAATGTTTGTGCATTCATTACCAGGCGAATGCTGGATCTGTACCTTAACAAACGTTCTACGGACATCGAGCGATATTTTCTTCCTCTTCTTCGCCCTAACCTCATCTCTCATACTTACATGCACTACACCACACATGTGGGGAGTCCAGAGCTTGTCACAGCTGGGACGGTGATCTGGTGTGGGGAGATACATAGATGGGAAAATCGTTTTAGCTGATGTGTAGAACGGCACCGTATCTCACTATCCAGCGGGCAAAAGCTTTTTACTAAAAACTTCTACCACGATAAAATGCGTGCATTACACTTACCGGTCTAATGACCACAGAAGTTGACGAGTCCGGAATCAGTAGTCATTCAATCAAAAACGAAATAGTCAAATCCCTAGAAGATCGCGGCTTTGAATTATTTGAAAATGTCTTAAGATAGTCTCCTGCAGGCTCAATCGTGTAACCCCAGGTTAACCCGGGAGTGCTCGCAATAGATCTGTGAGTTCCAAGCCAGGGCAATTTTGTAGTTCCTGAATTATTGCGATGCACTAGGCATCTGAATTTCATGTATTCCGTCATTGTACTTTTCTGAAAACGCCTGGCCTTATATTTTTATCCTTTCGATGAATCATTTCCCGCGAGCATATTGAAACTTGACCTCTGTGCTGCGCGATATCTGTAAGATAAGTTGCGTACACTGACAACAGTGCATTGTGAGCTCCTGGCGTAAGCGGTACGAATCATGATATTATTTTCAGGTGTGTCAATGATAACTGTACAATTTATTACAATTGCATTTGAGAGACATGTACCAACCAAATAAAATACGTATTTCACTTAATTGAGCTTCAGATCATTCCCATTCACGAAAAGTTACAGCTATATCTGAGAGATATATTGCGGGCACTGGCGTGAGTCTACCTATTGCGGGCACTCCCGGGTTAGGCGATATTACCTTCATTTCTGATGCTGGTCGTCGGCCGGCGTAGGCGAGGGGGCAGGTGTGCGCGTGCGTGCGTGGGCGGCGTCACCCTGGCGCGCGCCGGCGCCGCGGCGCCTCCGCCGCCCCCGCCGCCAGCCCGCTGATAGCATCTCGAGGCGCTGCCAGACGGGACGCTCCCTGCTCCTTACTAAGCGCGAGCTGCAAACCTGTCAACATGTTTCGCTTTGCGCCGGTGTTGCACTCCGCGGACCAATCACGAGGGTTGAATTGTGATTACTGTTGAGTGGTTATGGTCGTGTCCGCTACTGCGGACCAGCTCATGGCATCAACTGTTATCACTACAGTGCCTCTGACCTGGAGGTCCTAGGTTTGAGTCCAAACTGTAGCTAGATTTCCGACCCTGGGTCGAATTCAGTCACTGTCTCGTCGAGAATTCTAGTGGCCGTTTTCTCTGATCGGTAGTTCCCCATAGTTTCTCCGGTCAATACCAGGTGAATGATGGAACAGTACTCTAACAAACGGGCAACGGACCACGTGCGATATTTTCTTTCTCTTCCTTGTTCTATCCTTACCTCTTACTTGCGCACGCACATATATGCACTACACTACCACACATGCCGGGAGACCGGTCGGGAACTTGGAGCTCGTCCTGACTAGGGTAGTGCCCTGCTGATAGCCCACACCTGGTTAGAGAAATCCCCGCTAGCGGACAGGTAAGTGGAGCCGGATCTCACTATCAGTCGAGGAATGGACAACGCTACCTCCCCGAAGAAAACCATGCACTACACTTACGGTACTAATGAGCTTATCAGCTGAAGCGCCTGGAATCACTGATCAATCAATCAAAAACTACTACCGTCATTAGCCCCAAAAGTGTAGTTCATGTTCTATCCCTGGAAGTGATGGTGTTGCCGACTGGAACGTGGATGGGATAAGGATGAGGAAGAAAAGATCGCGAGTGATCCGTGGCCTTTTATTTAAGATATTTCTCCAGCATTCGTCCGGTAGTTATTGGAGCAACTGAAAGTATCTAATCAGGGCAGACGGTCTCTAGAAATCTCCTTGGTCATTCGACCTAACTATGAAACTCCTGTCGAAAATTTTCCATTGTCGAGACTCCATTGCTGCGATATCATCAGCGACTGAGGACTCGAATGCTAGGACCTTCCGATTAGCGGCGTTGCTGAATCAGCCGCGCCGCGCTATTACAACCGGTAATGCGTGTAGGTAATAATGTGCTCTAAGTTATTAACAATAAGTGATAAGTTTGAATATCAAACAAAACGTTTAACTATAGGTATCAATGTACTATCAGTTAAAGTAGCTACACAAATGAAAATTGTCAATAACAAGCGTAGTCAGAATAGTGAACTAAATCAGTTAACTAATGATGTTGAACACAACCACAAGTGTATTTGGTATTTATTTGGTATTTGTTGCTTTTGTATTTGGTATTTAGTATTTTTTGTAGTCTTGTATTTTTTGTATTTTTGTATTTTTCTGTGTATTTGGTATATTTTTGTATTTGGTGTAAAACCAGAGTACGAACTAGCTATGTACAAGGCCATAAGTAGCTGACAACACAAATCTTCCCTGAGAAATCAGGAGGCCTTAGCCCTACGTGGGATTGTATAGGCGAATAATAATAATAATAATAATAATAATAATAATAATAATAACATAAGTACGTAAAGTCTGGTGTAAGAAAGTAATAGGTGTAAGAAATATAGAAAATGCTCTTAGAAAATGTTCTTAAATTTCTCATCACTAATTTTTGAAATGACGTTTTTCACGTATTTTCTCTTACTATACAATTATGCTAAGTAGTTTTGTAATCTTGAAATTGTTCTCCCTTATCAGAAACAACTGAAATGAATTTGTTCTTCCCTGTTTAATATTTATTATGATGACTGATTTGTGGCTTTTTGTGGAGAAAGTTAAATTGCATTTATTTTGATTGAGTTGAAGAGTAACTGGCACATCTAGAGAATAAAGCGATTATTTTCGTATCCATTTCATTGTTCATCTTTTATCTGCCTATGTCTCTTAAAAATATTCAATCATCTCTTTCAACATATTATGATAAATATTGATGAGTTGTTTTGTAATTGAACAGTAACTTGCCGAATAAACAGCTTCGATCATGCCACATTCAACTGTAAAATCTAATTTGATTAGGAGTAGATTTTAGCAATGTAAAGAACTAAAATCATGTTAACTCCCAGGGATAGTGTAATCTCAGATCAAGCCACGACATAAATGTCAATATGAAGTTGTTTAGTTTTTACAACTTGAAATTTTATTTTCATTCGGTGCACATTACGTAGAATAATTACGTTTTTTGTATACAGTATACCATCACGGTCAGTCTAATGTTACGCCTGAGAAAAGAATAAACTCCTAGACTACAGTCGAGCTCGTAAAACTCGATTTAAATTTTAAATAGTTCTGCGAAGTGCCGAATCGGGAGAGAAAGTTATTTTTTATTTCGCGGCCGCTTGCCAAGGGGATACATGCCAGTTGCTCCTAAACACACAACGGTGATAAACCAACGGCTGCGGGCTCGGAATGATGATGCATTCTCATCCCGTTTACGTAAGGCACTGAAAACACAATCTGCGATTGTCTTGGCTGTCCCCTGAGGAAAGATAGGGAGCTAGGAAGGGGCTGTTTCGTGCTTAATGTCTGGATATATATTTCTTTACTGGATGTGAGGTAAATACGCCCGAGTGGAATGTCGTGTCTTGATGTACGTGTCGCGCGGCGTGTATTAGCACAGTAGCGAAAACACCACGGGGACAGTCACATTCATTAACAAACTGATTCACGTTTTGGAGACCCAGTCATCTTTCGGTTTGTTTGGTTAGTGGTGGTATTGTGATGAGAGTTACACTTGAAAACGTTCTGGTAGTTGGACATAATGTATAAACGGTGTAAGAATGTTCAAATTAATTCAGAGTATTTGAATGAAAATAAGTTTAAAAAAACATATTTAATAATGTGAAAGTAAAGATATTCATTGTAACAATATTCAGTGTAAACACAATATTTGTCGTCTTTCTGTTTTTTTCAGTACAATAATCCAGGATTATTGTTTGATAATGAAACATATAACATTCGTACCATTCTTTTATAAACCTTTGCACTTTCAATTTTCATTTTATTTCATTTATATACTCTTAAATTATTTAGAATAAAAGAGGAACATTTTAATTAATGCGATTCAATTTGTATACTCTTCTTGCGCTTCTTCCTTTTCGTCTACACATCACAATGTAGATAGTGTCTGATCTGACCTCTCATGAAAAATAATGTTTTTGCAGTATTGCTAACATTTCTATTCACATAATGTATAAATGCGTGGATACAGGTTGAAAGTCTGAATAGAACAAATCCTTTCCAAAGTAGAAAAGCTCCAACTCGTATTACGCTTAAGAATAACATTTCATATATTGCATATTTTGTTAAATAAACATGTATTATGAAAATTTGTGGTATTTTAGTATATATGGAACACAAGAGATGGTTTACAGTAATAGAAATGCGGCCTTTTCACGAGCAGCCCTTGTGATACATCTCCTCCATGTTCTTAAAGGACTACTACTAAACCTCATGTTTCTGTGAGGAATTGCACCTCACACATCTTCAAGCGGGACTTGCCAACTTGGCTCGCGTTGATTGTAAACTATGTTCTCGTCACATTGTTCCCACAGTGGAACGAGTGCAGAATTAGAGAATAAACCACCATAGATAAGACCTCTTAGCTTCAACGTGAGTTTGGAAAATCTGCTCGCGCCAGTTGCGAATCTGTCGCTGATGAGTCATCGCTTTGTTTCCGTAGTTGAATAACTTCAATGACTCCATTCGCTGGCAAACTCGACACGTATCGGTTGGAAATCTGTTATCAGCGCCGTGATCTCATAGTAGAACAGTGTGTTCTGGTGCCGAGTAAGTTCTCAAGACCCGCTTGGAGATGTATGGGGCCCTTTAGACAATTTCTAGATCCGCTTCTGTGTGGGACGGAAGTTCTTTTTTATTCACTTACCCAAAGAAAATCTATATACATATATGTAATTCCGAAGTTCAGTTTCCTAATATGATATATGAACAAAAAATATCAATGTGTTGTTCAGTGAATCCTGCTCTGTGTCAGTTTCATTAAATAGTAGCCATCTCTTCACGAAACCACCAGAATAAAACTTTTCATAATTTTGTACAATTATTTCTTCATAACAAAATAAATACACGACCGAAAAGTCACTCTTGTTGGCGTCGCTCGATTAATCAGCCGTTTGTTCAGAAAAATTGAAACAAATGAGTCGTAGCAAAAGAAGGCTTATGAGTTGGTTTCTATTCAAAGAAAATGTATAACTTATTTTATGAGTTAATCATACAAGAAGACTGTTTCAACGGCACAAGATAGATACAAGATTCATAATACAAATAACAAGATTTGGCTGATAATGAATCTTGGGTTTTGTATCGGTTTACAAACTTCCACTGCACCCATTAAAAGGACGCTAAGGCAGTAGTGTCGTAGCGATCTCGGACCGAAGGATCGCGTGTTCGGGTCCCGCCTCGAGCGTGCTTGTATTTGTATTTGTCCTTTCACTCCCTATCATCACCATATCGTGTCATCTTCACAGTTACCATAACGTTAAACCCAATACTGGTCGCTGATGAACTAGATGTTGATGCGACCTCAAAAAACAAAAAAAAAAACAATCTATTGAATTTCATCAAACTTGCACCAGTGCTGCAACCAACGCCATCGCCAACTTCAACAACACCAGTCACGCTTCCCGCGCAACGACCGTTATCAAAGCGTCATGCAAATCGCCTCCAAATCGAAGCGGCACATTTGAATGCATAAGCGGACGTACAAGAGCACCCACTTTGCGACGCGTCGACGTATATTCGCGTACACGGCGGTGTTACAAGCCTCCTCGAGACACTTTGCCTACAGTGTTTCAAGTCTTATCCGGCGCGCGTCGCGGACGCGCAGAGGACGTCCTACGGCGGCATTCCTTGAGGACGCCCGAGGACACTGGATTCCACTTAGCCGCGGCGCGACGAGGATATCGGCGCTGTCGCGGCAGGCGTCGCGCGTTGCCGTTGGGGCCGGTGATGTCAACGCGCGGCGGAGAAGGCTGTGCTGCGGGTGGGGTTCAAAGGAGGGAATCGAAAGACGCGATACGGGAAGTCTCGAATGGCACACGCTTCGGGATTTGAAACCTCCCATGTTTGCCACTATTTTTCTCATTCTACTCTTTCAGATTCCTACTAGGAAAACCCGGCAGAAGTTGCTTTGCCCTTCAGCACCCTCTTTCCCCTTTCTCACTGTCTCTCCCTCCCTCCCTCCTTCACTCACTCTGTCCCTGTCTGTCTCTGCCCCTCTCTGTCCCTCTCATTCACATTTAGTTGCAGATTAAGCACATCTCTGAGCAGGTGAGGTAATATCGGAAAGCGCCGGACCAGCAAAAATGTAATAGATTGTTCAAGGTTTCATCCTGTAGCTTACGGTGTGAGAAACGTTTCTTTGAGGCCATCGGCCTCAAAATTTTAATTTTTAAGTCACATAACGCATTGTATATTAGTTATTTAACGATATAGATTAAAGATGCTGACGAATGTGTTTCGGATTGCATTTGACGTAAATATTTAGTTTGGTTCTTCAGCGCCATGTAATGGAGTTACAACAGATTTGATAGCACATAAACCTTCTCGGTGAAAAAACACATAGAATTGCCAACTTTCATGGAGATTGGCCACACGGTGTCGGAGTTTAGCTCTTATATATGTACACCAACATCCATTTTTATATAGAGAGATTAAGGATTTTAACAGTCCGCCAACAGTTAAGAACAGTAGAAACAAATGTGTTGTTGCTAAACATAAGAAACTATTTCAAGAAAAGTTATTTTTTATTCAAATGACCGATTAAGTCTAGCTCAGAGTCAAGGTTGTGGTGGCGGCGATGGTGTAACGGTTAGCGTACCGGACTGTTATACCCAAGTTTGCGGGTTCCAACTCGATCAAAGCCATGTATTTTTAGGGGCGAAAAAATCCTTTGTACGCCTTCCTTCGGAGGGGAAGTAAAAACGGCTGTCCCATATTAGTAGATATACTGCATGTTAAAGATCCTCAATCCTAAATGATGCCTCAAAATCGCTTGTTTCGTCGCCTAAGGAATACCTTCTTTCTCCGCTAGTTGGTGAAAGAAGCGTAGCGAAATTTGCGTGGTCAGAAGGAAGAGCAGGCCTCATGGCCTGAGTCGCACTACCTAAAATAAGACAATTCAATTCAATTAAAAAAATGTTGCCACTGACATCCTAGAGTTCCAGTTACGAAGTGGTGGATTTTCCACGTTGGCTCAGCCGCTGTATGAAGGAAAATCCTAGCTGCTCTGTTCAGTTGTTTTCCGTGGTTTTTCAGATCAGTATCAGTCAAAAGACAGACTACTACCTCAACAAATAGGCCACGGACCGTTCGCGATGTCTCCTATCACTTCCTTGGACTATTCTCTCTCCTTACAGATTCTTATGTACACATGCATGCCTTACTCAACCACATACGTCGGGAACTTGTTCAGATTACGGTGGTGTCCCGCTGGGAAGATACCTGGAGAGGGACATCTCATTCTCCTACATGAAAAACCCCTTCCGGGCATAAAAACGTTTACTCCACTAACGAGGCTAATGACTATAGCTGTTTACCTACCCGGAAATATCATCAATCAATTATATAAATAATAGTATCAATGAAAGTATTCAACGATACACGGTCGTTAACATACATTTTTTTGCCTTTTATCCACCTAGTGACTGTAGCAAGCAATGGTGAAGACGATCCTTAGTGCTCTAACGCCGGTTCTGCGAAGCGCAGCGCCGGCGACGCCACCCTCTGCGCGGGGGCCGACAGCGTCGCGGCGCCCGGCTGCCGCCGCCGCCGCAGAGGCGCCCCGCGGCGCCGGGCGTCGGGCGCCGGGTCGTGCGCGCGGGTGAGCGATGGGGCCGGGCGCGCAACAAGTGACCCCCGGGCGCGCGCTCCCAGAGCCCGGTGCCCGGTCTCCGGCCGCTGGCCGGCAGTCGCCGCGGCGTGGCGCGCGCGCGGGGCGCGACCCCTGCGCAGGACAGCGGCCGGTGGGAGCAGGAAAGGTGCTCGGGCCTTGCGTCATTGTTGCGGGGACTGGATTTAAGTGCACTAACGATCTAGGAAATATGCACGCGTTTAAGCAACCGGCGTGGAGAGATGTCAGTAAAACCGGGAGAGGTGGTTCTGGGCATCAACTGATGTCACTGCAGTGCCTTGGTCGGGAGTTCCTCGGGTTCGAGTCCCGACGGTGACAGGATTTCGACACTAGCCAGAGAGGTAGGTCGAGTGCTGTCCGCTGTTTGGAGGAGAATTATGGCGTCCGGCTGCTCTTATTGATAGTTTTCCGTGGTTTCTCCGCTCAGTATCAGGCGAATGTCGGAGCTGTACCCGAACAAACGGGCCAAGGGCCGCACGCGATCTTTCTTTCCCGTTCCTTCCTATCATATCCCTTACACACACTACACTTATTGCACTATACTGCCACATGCCGGGAGACTAGTCGAGGGCTTAGAGCTTGTCCCAGCTGGGTTGGTACCCTGCTGTTGAGAGATACCTGCTTGGGGAAAAGCCCCGTAGCCGACTATCGGCACCGGATCTCGCCAACCAGAGGAGCAGGATCACCGCCTCGTGAGACTACGAGAGTAATGACGTTATCGATTGACGCGCTCGAAATCACTTGTAATCAATCAATCAATCTATTAGTGAAAGATTTAAACTGCTATGTTTTTTGAATAAATTACCTACCACTTATAACAAAACGTTAAAACAAATAAAGGTTGTAGGAAAAATTCAGCTTTGTAAATCGGACCATCGTTGACTGGAACAATTTGCCTTGTGAGGTGCTTGTGGCTCTTCCCAGGAGTTCGCAAGTTATGTGTTCGAGAATTCTCAAGAGACCAAGTGTATAGTGCAGTGCTGTGTAATGAAGTGTAGTGACCTTTTTCAGGATAGGGAAAGGTCAACAAAAGTGCAGGCAATGTGCTGCGCATACACTTACCTTTAATGTACGTATAAATTATTGGGTTGCAAAATGAAAGCAAGAAATGAGTAAGGAGTAGAGATTGGCACATTTTATCTATTTTTTATTCTTGTGTATTTGTGTTCTTATTTTTTGTTCGTTTATTTGTATTATATAGGTTTATTTTTAATTATTTTTGTATTGCTTTTAATTTTAATTTTTGAGTTATTTGTCGCTCAACTGTCACCCAGTGTATGCTCATTAGTAGTAATAAATCATTATTATTATTATTATTATTATTATTATTATTATTATTATTTTGTAAAATGCATTTACAGCCGTTTTCATTATTCCGGCCCATTTTTAGACAGTGGAATTAAGCACGATCTTTTGAGAACTAAAAGTCGTCCATGAATGGAAAGGTAAGTTCCAAGAATGCCTTCTGGAAAAAGCAAAAGAATCATTAGAACAAATGGAAGTGAGATTAAAATCTAGAAAAGTGATTGGCTCAATGTTTGTGAAAAATTAAACAAGTAGAAAATTATGTACTTATAATGTAGGCATAGTTTGTTTCCTCGTACTGGATACTGACATTTCTTCAATTAGTTCATCCTGTCAATTTTCTCAAAAAGTCAGTCCACGGAAGTGTGTCATGTACTTAAATATATTTTATTCGAAACTTGTCTAATTTTTATTCTCATGGTTCCTGCTGCAGTCATGTTCTTTCTAGAGGTTATAGAACAACCAGTTTAACAGAACAAGGAATTCCTTGCTAACATTTATCAGGATGACCCCAGTACAACACAATGTAGACTTCTCATGAGTTTCTACGTTTCAACAGCAAAGCATACTAGTTGTCCATTGGATTGCATGGAGCACAAACAAAATTGAACATGTCTAGATGTACAGTTCGGGGGCGTATCACAAGAAAAGATGCGGAAGAGAAAATTATTTGCAAATCACGAACCGGTTGCACGGTTCTTCTCCTGTGTCATAGCAACCAGAGAGGGTACACTTCCGTATCTTAGCTCTGGGATATAAGTGACGTTTACATTATGCGGCAATTGTAGTGAAGAAAGCAAAATAACAGGAGA
The DNA here is from genome assembly GCA_031308135.1 of Acheta domesticus. NCBI lineage: Eukaryota > Metazoa > Arthropoda > Insecta > Orthoptera > Gryllidae > Acheta > Acheta domesticus. The sequence goes on from JAHLJT010008756.1 coordinate 68,073,324, forward strand.
ATTTCTTGAGAAACCTTTGTTAATAAAAACATCCCACTGTTTGGTTCATATCTTTATAATGTTTAAAACCCCAAGTGTTTTTATTTAGAAATAAATTTGAGACGTTTACTCAATAACATTTTCTGATTTTTTAAAAAGGAAAGGTGTATTTACTTTTTGTTCTTATTAACTGATTTTATACTAAAATTACTAAAATTAAATAATATATTAAAATTAATAAAATTAACTTTTTCTGTCATTTGCCATTTTCGTAATGCAGATGTAATTTGTTTTGTTTGTATATCCTTGCATCATGAGTTGAAAGTTGGGGAAGAGACGATAGCAATATTGATGTTTCAAGACAGAATGAATTTGAAGGCAAAGCTTAGTGATTGTGTGTAAACGCAATGTCCGACTACCGTCTGACACATCCGTCCCTTTGTGAAAATGTTCATTTATGTTAATTATAGGTGATGCATTACGTTTTTAAGATTTCAAGTTTTACGATTTCAATTTTATTTCAAATTCATTTAACTCTGTGTTCACAACGAATAGTGAATATCTTGTTCCAGAGCATGTAAATCTTTCTCATTGCATTCGTTTTGGGGAATAAATACTGAACGATGTGAAACAACATTTTCGGTGTTTTCGATTTTCCTTATAGTGATTTTATACAGTATAATTCTCTTCACACGTTTCTACAGCTCTTCCTTTCGTGCGATGTATTGGAATGGGTTCAGCTTGCTATAATTGTAGTATCGTAGATTATTCTCCGTAACTTCTCCATCATGCTGCGTCAGGCAACATACGTAATATGGTAAATAAAATTGATTGAAAAACTTGTGATAATTCATTCCAGTGCATTTCACTACTTCGATAAATGAACCCATCTGCTGCTGTACAATTTGAAGTCCAAGAGGTGAAAAATTCAACTAACAAAATATTATTTCAATATTAAGCGTCATTTCGTATTGTCTCAGATTTTATTCTTCAAATATTTAGCAACGTTTCATTAACTGGAGGACTTAATTAAGAACATCAAATCCTGTAATTTTTCTAACATTTGATTTTCAACTCTTACTTCTTTAATAGGAATTTTCTTACCTTTCTTTCATTTCGTTGATGTTTGATACCTACGTTATTAAGTATTTGCATGTCAATTTTAAAGAAAAAATACTAATTACTGATACCAATAGTTTTTAATTTTCCACAACACTACCCTTTACAAATCAATTGACTCCTCTATAAATAGACTGAATATTCTTTTCCTTTCTTACAGGAATGTAAGTTTTCTTATTTTTTTTAATTGATGAGATACTCAATATCATATTTGCTTTGAAATCTCCCACTGTCTATCCATTAATAAAATTCGCTCGTCATTAAAACATGATACTTTAAAAAATCTGCCAGTCTGTACCTAGTGTACTTGGATTTAAATGTCTGGAAAGAATTGTAATAACCATAAATTTACAGAATCAATCCTACTTAGTGTTTGGGTAAATATCAATATAAATCAATAATGAAGTATCTACTTTGTTATTTTCTAGGTTCTATTTCCATAAGTACCTAAGGACCTTTATAAACAACCAATAAATCCGTTTCTACAGCTTCTGAATTTCCATTCAGATGACTGCCAACCGTTACGAACGAATGAATTCCAATTTATCAACGCACCCACACCTCCTCAGCAGGAATCACATTGTCGTCCGCCTGTGCCTTTGAGACAACACGATACAGGAGGGGAGGGGGAGGGGCGGCCCTTTGAAGTCGCCTCCCTCCCACGCGCGCGCGCGCGCAGAGGACCCTGGCGGAATGGCCAGTCATTCTTCCTCGCGCTCGCGCGCGACTCGTGTACGCGCCGCACCGCCGGCCGACGTTCCCAGCCCCCAGCGGCTTCCTGCTTCTGGCCCCGGTGACTGAGCGCAGGCATTCGATCGAATGTGTGTTTAAATTATTGGCGATAATTCACGGCCAGGAACTGGTAAATCATGTGCACTCTTCCTCATCGTTCGTTTATTCAGCTTTCTTTACAGATGCAGCTGATCAGATTCATACTTCAGTAGAAACAGTACCAAGGAATGTTTAGAAAGCGTTCACTGCAATGAAGTGCTTTAGTGATTATAGATTTGTTTCCAAGTATGATAAAATTATAGTAAGTTTAAAGAAGTTAAGGTGTACTGGAAATAATTGAAAAATATAAATAAATATTATTAAACATTAAATTTGGTCTTCATGACTATCGAAATCAGTGAATGCATAATCAACTGGAAGTTATTAAAGGTTACATATGATATATCGTCAATATGTTATCACAAATGTAATACCTCACACTTCTTTCGTTACGAGACTACAAATGCAAAAAGAAACAAGGAAAGAAATGTGTGATGGTACACTTAAGCCTAACATAATACTATTTGTAAGGTTTTTGAAAGAAGGGGGAACGAAACTGTAGAACAGAGAAAGTTCTGCTATAATAATTCCATGCGAAAGTAATATTTATTAAGTACAATTTTTGATATTGCATTTTTGTTATTGGAGTGATTTATCATTCCAATATCTCTCTTCAAAGCAACGCCTCAAAGACATTACAATATGTTATATTCCGTTTGGAAATTTTGTGATTGCTTTAGGCATTTTACGTTGACTTAGGCATTTGGACTTTCGTAAATTCAGTCGTATCATGAATGTCAATAGAAATCGAAAGTAAAGTGAACAGATTGCGAATGCGTATTCAATAAATTACTATTATTATTATTATATTATAATTTTATTAACATTTATTACGAGAGTTATACACTATATTGCAGGATAATGATTCCAAGCCGATAAATAGGGTGTCGTAAAGCTGGTGAGCCAGTCGGGAAGATAGTTTTCCACACAGTAGTACTACTGTAGTCCTGTACCTAAGAATTGCGTTCAAGTTACCTCTGTTCGTTCAGTCATAATAGTTTAAGGAAAATATTACTAAAAGAAAGGCCTCTAGGATAGCTCATGGGTAGCGTATTAGCTTGCGTTGGTGCGGTCCCGGTGAAGGCGAAAAGAGAATTGTAGCTTTCCTTTAAATTCGTCTATTTCTGTAACTGTGTGACGAAGAAAAGAGCAGGCACGTAGAGTTTGATAGTTACGGTGAAGAAAATACATTACATGTCGCTCTTACTCCCCAAGCGTGGGAATTAAACTATGCCAAATACATATGTCACTAAAACAAAGCCCATTGTAGCAGTTACAACTCCAGATCGTCGCAATTTAGTGCTGAAAAGCCAAAAGCTCAACCGAAGAAATGGGCTTGGGATGTCCGTAACAGCCACTGAGCATGCGAATCTTCGTGCAGGGCATGCGTGCGCAGGCGTGTCTTCCGCTGGGCGTGCGTGCCAAGTCCACTTATTTACACATTATGGGTTTTCGCTCGTATACCTCCTACCCGTGGAAGGCTACTGAGCACTCGAGCCCCAGGCTCGCACTTCAACTATACAGCCCTCTTCCCAAATGAACGACGTTTGTTAAGACGTTGCGGAAAGTTGGAGTCAAGGCTGGATTACTAATGCAAAATGTAGAGCTAGGATTAATGTTCTAATGGGTACTCTTGTGCTAAAGAAATTGATTTGTTGAAATGGATCTGTTCGATTGTACATATATTTAATTTACTGATTATTGAATATGCTCATGGAAATCATTTTTGCAATATTGTTTCTGAATTTGTGCATTTGATATGTTTAGAGCACGAATAGTAAGTGGATCATATATTTTTGACGTTATAAGCAGTTTATGTCAAAAATATTTTGCAATTCATAAACAACGTTCGTTCATTTTACACCCTATTATTTTATTTATTTATTGAAGTACGTAAGTTGATCTTATTCGTGTTATTCATACATATTTAGATAAAACAGACAATTATGATATTTCGATGACTCACACTGTTAAGTACTACATACGTTTGTATTGAAATAGTGTAGCAAATGTTTCCCGTTTGAGAAAATCTACTTGCAGCATTTAATGGCAGGTATGCTGTTAAAATATACCACTATTAGTAATAATCATTTCACTATTATTTTACAGTATTCATTCAAATATCCAGAAGGTTTGCAAATTGTATTTATTAACAGCGCAAATTATTTTTAAAAAACATTTTTGTAGCTTTTGACTTTCTGAGTTTTACACGGGAATAGGAAGTGCGTAACAGAAAGAAAAATTAATTCTCTTCTGTCAGCCAAACAATGGAGTTTAATTTCAAGATTTTGAATGATAAAACACACGAGAGACTTCTAGAAAATGCACAGAGCATAAAACCTGGCGTATATCAATTTCACGTCTAGGTGAGTCACGTGGCGAAAGGCACATGCTACCACACCACGCGTCGTGCAAGATGGCGACATCTCGCGGAGAGCCATCCCGCGTGGGCAGCGGAGGGTGCGGGGGTGGGGGCGCATACTCGCACGCGCCGGCGCACGCCCGCGCACGCCCCGCTCACGCGCCGCCCGTCACGCGCGTCTTCGGACGCCGCCGCCATTGAGCGCATCCGGTGGCGGCGACGGACGCGATCCGGGCGGCGCGGCGCGGGGTGTGGGGGGGGGAGCGGGGTGACGCGGGGGGTGGCGCGGGGTGGCGGCGCGGGGCGGGGCGACGCGGGGTGGCGCGGCGCAGGGTGGTGCTGGGGTGCGTGGGGTGGGTGTCTCGGGGTGGTGCGGGGCGACGCGGCGCGGGTTGGCGCTGGGGAGCGCGGGGCTGGGCGGCGCGGGGCGGTGCGGGGCTGGGCGGCGTGGGGACGGCGCGGGGAGGCGCTGGGGAGCGCGGGGCTGGGGCGGCGCGGGCTGGCGCGCGGGCTGGCGCGGGGCGGCGCGGGGCGGCGCGGGGCGGCGCGGGGCGGCGCGGGGCGGGGCGGCGCAGGGCGAGGCGGCGCGGGGCGGCGCGGGGGCGTTGCAGTAGGTGTATGGTGGTGCAGTGGCTTATTTTTTAACAATTAGTTATTGGTGTCTTAATGAATAATTATATTCTCGAAGATAATTCAAAGTTCCAATTGGTTTTTAAAGTTCTATTAGCACGGAAGGCGTTAGTGTGGTTTTTCTTACTTGTAATAATACTAATAATGGTAAAATAATAATAAAGTAAAATTATCATTATCGTCATTATTATTATTACCCACAAATGTCAGTATATTATGTCTCTTATTAAGTTAAAAAGTCATGTTCTTTGATGAAGCAAATTGAAGGTCATTCTATAAAATATTTGCTCTTGAAATCTATTGCTAGATTCAAGATAAATAATGTTTTTCTTCACGCATCTATATGTATTATCGCTTTTAAGAAACAAAAAGAAGATATATTCATGTACAGGAATATCCCTGTGCATCGGTACATTTCCACAGTTCTGTGATTAGTTAAAAAAAGAAATAGTCTATAATTTAAGACACTCAAAACTTCAGCGATTTCACAAATTAAAAGAATAGAAAAAAGGGACTCAGCGATGTTGAATAAAATAACTAAAAATGTCAAACAAATACTTGATATACCGAAGATGAATTGTGGTGTATTGGACACGAAAGGAAAAGAAACTCTAGGAAGTCACTTTCACTCTTTCACATAATGTTCAGTAACGACTATTCAATACCTGTTCAATTTATTAGGTCGTTGGTAGAGACATCGTTAGAGATACTTTCTTCTTCAATAATCGATACTCTCTCCTTAGAGCCTAGTTGTATCGGTGTCAATGCCTGACCAATCGCTATTATCGTAGTATCGAAATGAACACTCATATTGAAAACAAATGTTGTCGTAAATACATCAATGATAAAACCTATTTCATCCCAATATGTCTAATAATAAGAAGATAACACGGAAAGGAAATTTTTACCCATTTCTTAATAACTTAAAATTTAATTGGCTCAAATCAAATTGAAGTTATTAAGAATCGGTAAAAATTGGAGGTGAAACATTGAAATAGTTCTGCTCCCATTTATCTACTAGGTATTTCACTACGTATTTCACTGCTAGGTTCTCTCGACTACGTAATGTTAAAAATTTTATTTGCCAGTCCTTTATTTATTACAATTTACTATTTTAAAATGTGCATTTTTTTATGTGATTCACTTCAAATATGTACATATTACAATTTTATTTTCAGAAATAATTGGTTGATTTTTATTTGATTTTGATTTTTTCTCATTTCTGTCATCATTTCCTGTTAAAAGATTATTTCCAAACCAGTTGACGAAATTAATCATCCCGTTGTTGCGAGTTGAAGTCAATGAGATTTTTGTTATACATTATTGTTACCATTTTTATTACGAAACCATAGTGCAATTTTTCTAACTCTGCCCCTCAAGCCCCTATGGCACCATGGAATATCACACGGCATTTCGCGTCTTTCTTTCTCGTGCCGCTAGAAGTCGCATGATCGCTAGCACTGCTTAATACTGCTACTGCTAGTACTGCTTAATACTGCTTAACACTGCTTAATACACTGCGATCATACGATATCTGGCGGCACGATTGAGAACGTCGCGAAATACCGTGACATATTCCATTGTGAAAACGGGCCTTGAGGGGCTATGTAAGAAAAATCGCAGTATAGTTCCGGTTTATTTGATTTCTGCATAATTAAATTCCGGGTAATATATTTTCTACTGTAAATAAATAACAAGAATATAAATAAATGAATGTCTTTGTTCGGTGCCGTAGCTTAGGGTATTAGATCTTCTGTTGACCACTTTCGAAATTTATTTCAAAAAGATAAAAGTCATTGAAAAACTGCGTACGATCTTGGAGGGGGGGGGGTTATGTGCGGCAAGGTAGTGTATCACAAGATTCCCAAAGTAATTGATGAAATTAATTAAATCATCCCCAAATTCCGGTTTAAAATCACCGGTAAACTTTTTCCAACACCTTCAATTAATCATTTTCATTATGAAATAGACCCCGGCTAATCGAACCTCGGTAATGGAGGTTCCTGTAACTGCCTAAATAAGAAAGAAACAAGTAAATAAATATCTTTATTAGTGACGAGGCTCAGATCGTTGAATCTGCCCTGCAGCGAGACAATTTTCAAATTTTTAAACACAAATTATCAAAATATAATTTAAAAACTACATATGTTATTACGGGGAGGGGATTTCCACAAGTGTGACAAGACATTCTCTATCGCAACATTCCTCCCCGACGACGAGGCGCTGGGCGAGTGGAGAAGGGCGGATGTTGCAAGGGCGGGGCGGCGTGATGCGTGACAACAATCACATGTGCACATTCCTCCCGTGTGGCGGAGGCAGCGCCCGTCCTCCTATTCGCCCACCGCCCTCCCACAGGTCACGTCATTCGCATCTCCTGCTTTACGACTTCTCCGCCAACAACGGGCCTACCGCAGCGAATTCTATAAACCTGTGTCAACATAATGAATATGACGCTATATACCGGACACCTAACGGATCTCGGGCTGAAGGTCGTACTTGCTATTAAAATATGTGCACACGGCGCTTACTTGCTCTATAGGACATCCGGTCACGTACGATCTCTCATAGTTATTTCAGCCGTCGCCTCCTCCCATCCCATATCCTGCCATTATCATTGAGTCGACCAGGAGTGCAAACATCTTCACAATGACCGAATGACTTTGAGTCTGTGCGTGTTAGAAACCGTTTGAAGGTCATGTAGTTTTTTGTCTTGGTAAAATGTGGATAAGGGATGAAGTGAAAATAGTGAGAGTACTGAGAAAAATAATTGTTGGCGGTTTGTACGCTGCATGTAGCGAATTAGTGGACCCAGAGAGCTATTCACTTTGCTGTAGCATGTTAAATTTTATAATTAACTTCACTTAATCAAGAATCAGTTCAGTCTAATACATCTCTATTTTCATCCAACAAATTCATTCTGTTTATGCTGATGTTGTTGGGAGTTTTAGATACATTTTATTAAGTATTGATTACTCTTCATTGGCGATAAGAACATTTTTTATTAATTTGTCATTTAATTGTTTGTTCATACAGATGAAACTATCAGTACACCTGTCGCAGGATGCGGGTCCTTAGTTAGAAGTTGTATGTATGTGCGTTATACAGCATTGCAAATAAAAATAACAATTCCATTTTGTCACAATCAAGCACTGAATGTAAAGAAAACAAGTTATAGAACGTCCAAAAAGATACAAAGAGTGTCCCTTGCGCAGGCACAAAACAGTAGAGGTTTTAGAACACAGTATTTCCAAGTTATGCACGAGAGTAAATTTGGTTTTTGCAACATATATGTTGCAGATTGCATGTGCGCCTGAGAATTAAAATATTCCTGAATTTGCGATCTGTGATTTTCGTCTTAAATCTTATTGATACATCCCTAAAGGGTAGTTTTCTATCCAGAATTAATACACTTACGTAATTCTGTACTCATATGGTCTTATAAAAAGAAATGGTCATATTTCTTTTGCGTATTTTACCGGGGGAGAGATATAGATAGGAAAAGAAAATTATGGAGAAGAAAAGTTTATCCGTGTCCAGTCTGTCTATGAATCGATGACAAAAACCAAATCAAATTACCGGAAGATAATAGTTTTGCAACCAGGACATTTGCTCTTCTGTTTTAAAGGCTAGCTCTGATGGAACTAGTCATCTGTTTCTTCTAGCTTATGCAACTGGCATTTCTTATTTTCTGTCCACCAATTTTCCATCCCACACAAGAAGCCCAAACCAAAATCCCTCGCGCCAATCTCACAAGCGCCCAACCGTAATTGCAACCCGTGCAGGCGCAGGTGCACGGGTGCGGGTTCAACCACCCTCCGCCACGCGCGCACAAGTGCCGAATGTAAATCCGGGGGCCATTAGGGAAGCAGGGCATGCCCGCGGGCGCGGAGGCGGGTGTCGCGGCACGCGTCCGCGAGGGGGGGCCACCGCCGCCGCCGCCGCCGCCGCCGTTGCCGCTGCACCTGCAACACGCCCCTCACGCGCCCGGGAGGAAGAAGAGCCCTCGCGCGCCGCCGCCGCCGTAAAGCACCGCGCGCCGCCCCTGAGCCGCCCCTGGGCCGCCCCTGAGCCGCCCCTGGGCCGCCCCTGAGCCGCCCCTGCGCCGCCCGCGCCCGGATGCGCGCGTCACGACGACGACGGGACGCCCCGCGGGGAGGCGCTGCGCTCGACGAACCGAGTGCAGTTGGCATGGATGAGGTGGAGATGGTGGAGGAGGGGAAGTCGGTGGGGTATTGTGGGGATGGAGGAGGTGGTGGTCTAGGAGGTGGAGATGGAGAGGGTAGAGTTGGTAGGAATTAAGTGGAAATGGAGGAGTGGGAATGGTATTGAGGAGGTGGAGTTGATGGTGGTGAAGTTGGTGGGGTGATGTGGAGATGGAGGAAGTGGTGATCTAGGAGGTGGAGTCGGATAGGGTGGAGTAGGTAGGATCGATGTGGAAATGGAGGAGGGGGGAGTTGGTGGGAATGATGTGGAGATGAAGATCGAGCTGATGAAATTGGTGGAAATGAAGAACTTGGAGATGGATGTGTAGTTGTTGGGAACGATGTAGAGGTGGAGGAAATAGAGATGGAAGAGATGGGGATGGTGGGAATACTGGAAGAGGAGGAAGTGGAAATGGATGAGTTGGAGGTACTGGCACCGAAGCTTTTAAAGAATATAAAGGTGGAGATGGAAAAGAAGCCTATGAGATGGAGAAGTATGTGAAAGAGAGAGCATAGTGGTGAAGTAGGCACTCGAGGAGGTGGAGATGGAGGAGGCGGAGGAGGTGAACGAGGGAAGAAGATGGAAGGCGAGGAGGATGTATTAAAGACGGAGATGGTTAGAGATTGTGGAGGCGCTGGAGAAGACGGAATGGAAGCAGTGAAGAAACTGAACAATTTACTGGGGCCGCTGGATAAGTAGTGAATACGCTAAAGGAGTGGAAAGAACCGGAGACTATGGAGAAGGTGAAGGAGGTGAAAGAGATGAAGGAGCTACAGAAAAATATGGGGGCGCTGGAGGGTTCGAAGAGGAAGGAGGAGAAGGTATGAGAGACGGTGATTCTGGGAAACTGGAGACGGTGAAGAACCTAGAATCGTTGATAGCGTTGGGGAAAGAGGACGTGAAGGAAGTGGAGAAGGCCCAGGAAAGGGATCAGTCCCCAGAAGGATCTTGATACGTGTATGGCTGTTAAGCTCTATTGAATTGGATGTGTTTGGAGTCTTTCAAACGAATCAAACTCATGAATGTCTTCTTCCGCTTGCTCTGCTCGCTAGACTCAAAGTGCGTTGAGCAGGGAGGATAGAAGGGAGTGGAGGACGGGAGGGATGGAGGTCAGAGAACGTAGGGGGAGGGCAGGACGGGGAGGTGAGGGTTCGTCCACGGCGAGGAGGATAGAGGAAAGAAAAGGAAGAGGGGCTTGGAGAGAAAGGAAGGAAGGGAGAGCGTGCGAAGCTGGACGCAGGGGCAGGAGCAGAGTGGAAGAGCTAGTACAGAAGTGACGAAGGGCCGGAAGGACTGCATAGAGAAGGGATGGGGAGAGAGATGGGATACGCGCGTATTGGTGATGGAACGGATTGGAAAGGATGAGGGATGAGAAAGGGAGGGCCGGGAAGGGAGATAGGTTGCTAGGGGAAGGGAGGAAAAGGAGAAGGGGTTATGAGAGGGGGCAGGAGAGAAAGGGTGATGCCGGCCGGAGTGGGAGGGGGTGAAAGAGAGGAAAGGTGGTTCCAGCTGGAAAGAGTGAGGGGCAAGGAAAGAGCGGACAAGGAGAGGGGTACGTAGGGGAAGGGAGGATGGGGAGAGCGGTTGAGGGAGGAGGGGCGGGCGTGTGGGCAGAGGCCGCGTGGCGGGTGGGCGTGGGCCGGCGGCCGCTGTTTGGCCTCCTCAAACACCGGCGCCGGCCGTTCCCACGCGGCGAGCCGCCCAAGCACGGACGGACACCGGGTCGCCGCGGGCAGCTCCGCGCGCGGCCTGCAACAGTGCGGGGACACAGTGCTGCGAAGGGTGCCACGCCCACTTCCGAGCGCAGGTGAAGGATCAGAATTTAGCCCCTGCCCATGGAGGTCACCATTCTTCAGCTGGTGATCACAATGATAACCAGCACAATGATAACCAGCACAATGATAAAGAAAAGCCTTTAGCTGGCACTTTAAGAAGGATGGGATGGTGGTCTTGAGGGAACATGATGAGAGAGGAATGATAGTGATTGGAATGATAGTGCGGCGCAAGCACATTCTGAAAAGTATTACACATGGTTTACACGGAATTTGACTTCCAGTCTTCGTCCTCATAGCCTCTGTGTCGCCAAGGCCTGCTTTTGGGACCCTGTGATAGAATATGACAAGGCTGGGTTTGATCATCCTCATTAGAGTCAGTCCGTCTTAGCATCATTTGCTCTCTATCAACATAAATTGGTGTGATTTAAATTAATATACATCTGAGCGTTTTTTCTTAAAAAAGTTGTTTGTTAATGAACCAGCAACAAACTTACGAGTCATCCTCTTTTAAAATGGCATGATGACCAATAAGATAGTGAAGATCCCATTAGAATCTCACATTATATCGCTGGTTTGACATTGTTAATTCACAATTTTAGGTGTATATATTCTTATTCAATAATATTACATGTGATATTCACTCCTGTTATTCTTGTATTGATCACATCAGTTGACATTGCATTTCTTAAAAGCATATTGTGATGAACTTCTTCTGTAACTATGAGGTATAGCAACTGAAGCAGTAAAGAAAGGAGGATAATCGAAAATAATGTGTGGAAAAGAAACAAATGAATAAGGATGCTGGTAACAAATGAATTCATCAGATCTCAGATTTGGGAAACCTTCATTCTTGAAACCATTCAAATAAAGTACTTCTGGAGCCGGAAGTCGGGAGGTGGGGAAGCGATACACCGGAATGGTGATATTTTGTGAGTAAGTGCAAGGTCTCGATGGAGCTGGCAGTGGTGGGGTGTAAGTGAGGATGAGAGCGCGAAGGAAATATACGAAGCCGACTGGAGAGGGACAAACGAAGGATGGTAGTATAAGGAAAGCGAGACGTGGGGTGTACGCAACAGGTATTCTCATGTTTCTTGAGATAATAGCTAATAGTTAGTTAGTTATAGTTAATGCTTTATTTTACGTGGCGAGACTTGGGCCATCAGGCCCGCTCTTCCGTCTGACCACGCAAATTTCGCTACGCTCCTTTCACCTAGCGGAGAAAGAAGGTATTATCTCGGGCGACGAAACAGGCGATTTGAATTTAGCTCAGAGGCGTCATTTAGGCTTGAGGATCTTTTACATGCAAGTAAATCTACTAACATGGGCCAGCCGGCTTTACTTCCCCTCCGCGGAAGGCGTACGAAGGATTTTTTCGCCCTTAAAAATCCACGAACTTGGGTATGGCAGTCCGGCACGCTAACCGTCACACCATCGAATCCGGCTAATCTGGTGTTGTTGGTAGTAGAAAATGTCGTGTTATAAATAATCGGAAATATGCTATATAAAATAGGTAATAACATGTTCCCTATCCCTATATACCTATACACTCCTGTTGTAGGTAATATTGAATATCAATTTATAGGTAGTGAGTAATACGTTATAACTAATAGATAATATTATCATGTTATAGGAAATAGCTAATCACTTACTATTGGTAATCTCATGTTCCAGGTAGTAGGTACTCTCATGTTCCAGGGAATAGGTAATCTCATTTCAAAGATAAGCGGGACGTTAGTATAGCGTATGACGTGCGGGTTCCATACTACTCTGTACTCGTAGTATTCGGAGAAATAACAGAGCTACCGAACAGAACAGGCGGCCATTAGTATTCACTTCCAGACAGTAGTGGAATCTAACCCTGTTATACAGCTAGTGTCGAAAATCCGCTACCATTGGGACGCGAAACCTAGGACCGTCAGCGATGCTACAGAGAAACTTGAGTTGCCACTCGCTATCGCAGTCGGTGCGTGCGGGTTGATACGGAGGGAACGAAACCAAGGGGTAGGCAGCAATGTAGTGGAAACGGGGCAGAGGAAGCAACTCCTCACGATGTGAATAATTAGTGATTTCGAGCGCGTCGACTGCTAAGATCATTATTCCTGTAAGTGTAGTGCATGTTTTCATCGAGGAGGAGGAGGAGGAGGAGGAGTGGTGGCGGTGATCTTCCCCTCGCTGTATGGTGAGATCTTCCCCCGCTGCATGGTTAGCCGAGGGTAGCCTCGGCTAATGGAGTTTCCCCGACGAGGTATCTCCCATCAGCGAAGCCCCTAAGTAAGTGTGGGTAAGTAAGGGATGAGGATAGGACAAGACAGAGGAAGGAAAGATCGTGCGTAGTCACCGTTTGTTAGGGTACTACTCCGGCATTTTCCTAGTGTTGATCGGAGAAACTACAGAGAACTACCGATCAGTATAACCGGCTACTAGAATTCTTCTTCAGACAGCCCAATTCGCCCAAGCTATTAGCTAGTGTCGAAAATCCTGCCACCTTCGGAACTCAAACCGAGAACCTTCCGGTCAGAAGCATTGCAGTGACATTAGTTGATACGCTGGGCATCCTCTCCCGAACCGCGCGCTGTGAATGCAGGGTAGTGCGGCGAGTGCAGTGAGAAAGGCCGGACAGCGGGGAGTCCCGAGAAACTGCGAACCACACCCTCCGTCAAGAGCCGACCACGATGCGGTCGGTCTTTCGAGAGATCTCGGCCTCCCCACCTCCATCTCTCCATCCCCCCTCCAATCCTCCATCCTCCCCCGCTCAACCGCCCGCCCGTCCGCGCACGGAAACTTGAGATGTCATCCTGGAGATCCTCTTGATATTCAAATTCAATTGACCACGAAGATGAGCTCACTGGTCGCGGGCGTCGTGACGTAAGATGCGCTAAAGCACACGAAAGCCTGTCCATCAGAGCCGGCGTTGAAAGCGGTGGCTCCCGTATCATGCACTTGTCGTGACCAGTCGAGGTCGCTCTCCTGTGTGCTTTTATAGGATACGTGTGCAGAAGGGGAGGGAGAAAAGGTCCCGAGGAGATGGTAAGATAAATGTCAGGGTAACTGAACTAATACTAAGTGAAGCGAAGGTATACAACGGAAAATATCACAAGCAGAGTTACCCACCGTTTTCAGTCACTTAAATGAAAATGTTAAGGCGGGTTCTTCGAATGTAGATAATAACCTGTGTATTTTCCAATTAACTTATCTACACTGTTCGAAGGTGAATTGAGCATGCCATGTGTGATGAATGATGCAATTGAGTTTTCTGCACTATTCTCTGTTCAATAAAGATAAAATATAAAAACAATTAAAAAGTGTACATGAATTAACTAAATTATTATATCATTATGAATGTAAATATTTTCCCGTGCGCACATCGACTCAAAAGTTATCTATTGTATATACATCGCCTCAATAGTTTTCCATTTTTCGCACATTGTTTCATCACATTCTACTCTAGTTGCCTTGCCTTCTCTACTGGCTTCTTACACATCTTTCCTTTACTCTTTCTCCTCCACTTTCTCATTTTTCTCTTTCTCCTCCACTTTGCCAACACGTCTTCTTCTCTACCTACTCTGTTACCGTTGCTCCTTCGTCCTCCTCTTTCACTACTTCAGTCATGACTAGCGATTCCTGCTCCTTTACTCTTCTTCCTCCGTTGCCTCATCAATGATCTCCTCCATGAACATTGTCTTTTCCTTCTCCTCCTCTATTTTCTTCCTTCTCCACCTCTGTTTCTCTTGTTCCTCTTGTATTATTTCTCGTTGTTATTCTCCTACTTCCTTCTCTTCACTGCCAAATCACTATCTCTTCGTTCTCCTCAACCTCTCTTACTCCATCTCGTTCATCACCACCGCCTCTTTTTTCTCCTTCTTTAATTTGAACATAACTACCTCTTTCATCTCTTCTTCCACTACCCCCACCGTCACTATGTCTTCACTCTCTTCGACAGTCTTTGCTTCCATTCCACGACCATCTCAGCACCTACCCCTTCGTTCCCCTCCGGCATTTCTTTCTCTTCTTCCTCTACCAACAAAACAACTACTTCGTTCTCCTCCTTCGGCAATTCTTGCTCCTCTTCCACTACATCCACCCTCGGTAATCTTCCTCCACGTCTCGTCCTCGGTGGCCTCCTCCCCCTCCATCACCACCTGCGTCACCGTCCATCACCCCCTCTTCACTCCTTCCACAGACCTTGCTTCTATTCCAAGATCACTCTAGCAACTACCCCTTCGTTTTCCTCCGGCATTTCGTTCTCCTCTTCCACTACCAACAAAACAACTACTTCGTTCTCCTCCTTCGGCAATTCTTGCTCCTCTTCCACTACGTCCACCATGACTAAATCCTCCTCCTCCACGTCTCTTCCTCCGTCTCCGCCTGCGCCGCCGCCGCCGCCGCCGCCGCCGCCGCCGCCGCGAGCCGCGCGCCACGCGTTACGGCGAGATTTACTGCGCGCTAAATCACCGATTCCGAAGCTCGTTGGAAGTTGTCCATGGGCAGATGAATGGGGCATTATGCGCCAGAACAATGGCACACGCCCAGTCGAAATGTAGATATATGCAAGCGGCCGGCCGCAAGACCAGGGCGCGGGGTCGCGTGGCCGCGGCGGCGATGGTGTTGCACGTGGAGACTGGCAGCGGATATGACGGTTTGTGTTGTGATGTTCAGTATGGGTGAATGCCAAGTTGATCGTGTATTCACTGATTTGTATTGCTGGGGTGGGGGGGGGGTTGAAGGTTTGTGCTGGGATGTTGAGCGTAGATGAATGTCAAGTTTGCAGAAGTATACATTGAGTGATGCTGTATGATGATAATGACGGATATGATAGTTTGTTTTGTAATGTTCAAGGTGGATGAACGCCAAGTTCACAGAATCCATTGAGCTTATGAAGTGACTTGGATTTTGATATCTGTCTGGGACTCTAATTTGAGATAGGAAATCTAATTCCAGTAGCAAGTCAAATGTGTTAACACGGGAAGGATCAGGACACGGATACTGTCTAGATTAATGAGACGTTAGGCTCAGTTGCAAGACAAGAAATAGGATGATAGATATATGAAGAAATTATACTAGTAAAAGACAAGTCGCTTCAGACAATATAAATATTTCAATGAAAGCAATATTGTTTTTTTAAAGCTGAATAATTTATAAATAAGATGAGCCGGTATATAAGTTAAAATGTTTTAATCTTCTAGGATTTCAAGTGATTCCAGTTGTTATACCTTAAATTGGTTTCATGAAATGTCCCAGAGAAATACGTAGTATCGTATGAGAGAGATGAAGATACCGGGATTTTTTTCTCCCCAAAATACCTTAAGTAAGGAACCGCTCTACTACAGAGCAATTTGCGAAAAAACCTTTAGTTTATGGTCTGCCACTTCGTATCAGGATTTCCAACACTTTGTATCAGGATTTTCATTTCGGTATCCAGAGAAGGAAATCTATCGACCAAAATGCTCCAACGGTCCCTTTCCTTTAGTTGACGGGAAGTTCCCCGGTGCTTATCATAAATGCGCAGATTCCGCATTGATTGTGCCAAACATTTAGAGACCGTATTTCATAAATGTCACAATACTTCCCCTGGTTCAGACAGCTCAAAGCGACAGCTGGTGTCACTGCAGTGCCTCTGACAGGGAGGACCTCGGTTAGAGTCTCGACAGTGGCAGGATTTTCGACACTACCTACGTAGCTAGGATGTATTCAGTCGCTGTCTGAAGGTGAATTCTAGCGATCAGTTCTTCTGATGGGTAGTTTCCCGTAATTTATTTGGTCAACACCTTAGGCGTATGCCGGAGCTGTACCCTAAAAATGAGCCACAGACCGCGTGCGATCTTTCGTTCCTTCTACTTGTCCTATCCTCACACCTTACTTACACATACTCACACTTACACTCACTACACTACCACACATGCCGGGAGACCATCCGAGATCTTAGAACTTGTTCCGGAGGCGGTGCCCGGCTGGTGGAAGATTCCTGGATTGGATAATCCCGCATGCCGATGTGTAGGTTGGCGACGGATCTCACCATCCAGCGGGAGAACACCGCTACTGCGAGTGATAAAAACATGCACTACTCTTACAGAACTAATGACTATGGCAGCTGTGGCGTTCGAAACACAAAATAATTAATCTATCAATCACAATACTGCCAGCTTCACAAAATCAGACTGTCTCCAGGGTACGAGTAGGTGGGTCTCGTGACAGTCCAGCTGCTATGATAACTGCTCCAATAGTAACTATGGGACAGGTGTACGGTCCAGTATGCATGGTGGGGAAAAGTTGCAATCTCATGGTCCTTCACCCGCCAGCAAGGCCTCTGAAAGATAGGCGGTTGCATTACCATGATTTCAATTCGTGACCCATAGAATGAAGGGGCGATCCTATTGACCGAGACACTACCCTTTCATCCCTTTATTCAAAGGATTGTAAACCCGCTCGATGACGATCATTATTGGTGTATTCAGCTACTTTAATCAGTGAAGTTTTTTTATGATCAAGAGAAACGCAACGAAAACCTTACGAGCTTGTTTGTCCATCACAATAACACCTACAGTTTGTCTGCGGATGAAATCCGGGCCAGAGCGTTGGAAGACGTATTCGTTTACCATTACATGGAAATACCCTCCCCCCTCTGAATCACGGTCTTCTCGAATTTGTGGTTCTGAGTTCTCCCATGCCTCATGTTCCATGGCTTCTGCCTCCTATTTCCTTATTTCTCCGTTATCATTCTTATCATTTTCTCATAATCAAGTATTAAAATCAACTCTTACAATATATATTTACAGTTCCATTCTGGTATGACCTTAAGGTACTACCTATAGGTACCGGGATCTTAATTGAATCCGGAAGGCCCTAACATACAATGTTAAGTTAAAGAAACATTTTATTTTCTAAACTATGTACAGTACTTCACTGTAGTTTCTTGGCTATAATTTAAATGTTGCATTATAGGATTTTTAACAAATTTTAAGTTTTGTTGTAGATCTGAATTTTTAAAAGAGTAGAATATTAACACCCACATTTTTTATTATCATGTGCATATCTTTTTAAATAAAATGTATAGTAAAAAGGCTATGATGGATGTTGTAGTAAAAATGCCAAAAAGTTTGAAGACTTTATCTCTAATAGTTTAGGAAATAATGTTCCTTATATAGGAAAAAACAAACATACGAGAATCAGGCTTCAAAGTTTGCCATGTATTTCTAGTACATTTCAGAACTGTATGATGGATTTTCTTATTCAGTCGACTAAATCATTTACCTCTTGCAGTTTTTTTTCAATGATGAGAGACATATTTGTCACTATTTGCAAACAATGTCTTAGTGTGTCTGGCTTGCTTCTCACACTCTCCTATTTTCCTCCCCCAGTTTCCTTATTTCTCTCATTGTAAAGTAAAAAACGTTGGAGATAATTTCACATCGTGAAACATGCATAGCAAGGTCGACTCGATTTTCTCTCTTCCGACACTTTGGCCCCTCTTTTGGATTTTTTTTCTGGGAATCTAAGCTGCTCATTTTGAATTCTTTTTCTTAATAGTTCTTTAATTTCAATTAATTTATCAGTAATTTTTAAATCATTCAAGTCTTCATCGATTAATTGAAACAATTTGCTCTTGGTTTTTGTATTAAAAAAACTCATACTTTTGTTTAATTTGTCAGTTACTATTCATGCTAAAGGATATGGCCATAGAAACTAATTCACCTCTTTCTAATTGTATCTGTGAGTTTTTAATTTTTTATGCACAAATATTTATTTGGAATTAACTTGATTTCATTAGTTTTGTATTTAAAGCCTAGAATATTTCTTGATATTTTTATTTATTTATTTTCTAAACAATCTAGTAATCTTGTATTATTTAGAGCTTGTGTTTCAGCTGCATACAGCGTCCCTGATTTTATAGCTGTTGTTTATTTTTTAAAATACTTAAAAACAATGTATAGGATAAAATGAATACATCATTGAAACGGTGAAAAATATTGAAGATTTAATAATTCACCAAAAAGTGAAAATCGATATTTTTCATTTTTCTCCTTAACAAAGGTTCCCGCAGATGTAAATCCGACCCTTGTCTCGGGGCCGTTTCAATGTGAAGCCCTCAGCGAATCTCCTGTCGTTGGATTTATGTGGGAGCTGCTGCCGAGCCCGGCGCCACGGCGCCCGCAACAGAGCGGCGGGGCGGGGAAGGGAGGGGAGGAGTGGGGCGTGGTGGGGTGGGGCGCGGCGGCGATGTCGCGGACTCTTGTTAGCGGGGAACATTATGGCCCAGCGGGAGAGCCGGCGAAGGCCTTCGCATAGGTGGCATACGAACCTCATGGCTCCTTTGTGTTTTTTTTGTCGTGCGCTTTAACGATATTTCATCCTCGGGCCGAAAATGGAGTATTCGAATATTAGAGAAGAATAGATGTCTTAGAAAGAACCTTAGTTTATGTCAGTCTATTGAATATAACGTTTTGGGAAATGAAAGATGAGAATGTAGTACTTTTTGGAAATGGTCATTGTAGAGTCAACGAATGTTTAACTGCTTACAATTTTAATATATACGAGTTCTTTTTCTGGGGCGTCTTATTAAAAATAATAGGAGGAAACCAGCATATTATTGCAAAGTACGTATTCTTTAACTTGCAACAAAACTAAATAATTAATATTCTGAATATTTTAATCCCTTTTCCAAGGAAATACTATTCTAAAAAATGAAATAAATATCAATGTTAAGCATCGCAAGATTTTTCGTCTTGTTTATTTAATTAAATCAATTTTCTTTCTTTTAGTTCGTATACCTTTTCATTTCGAACGTTGCCATGGCCTAGAAACTAAAAATTATGTAAAAAGAAACATACTGTAAGGTAAGCATACCCTAAATAGATGTCAGCAATTAAAAAGGTGAGGCCGTATTATTGATACACAGAATTCAAATTCTTATTTCAAATTAGAATCATTTCATAAATTTCTTCGTCTTTTATTTTATTGCTAAAATTTGATATTTGTGTTAGTTGCGAAACTGAAGAATACGAACAAAAGAATTAGCATTTATCCAGCTAATTTCTTGTAGATTCTAACGCTAAATGAACTGTTTTCTTCAGAAATCCTTCCTAATTAATAAAAAATGCTTTCTCCTTATATCAATACAATTATAATTAACTTTTCAGATAAATGTTATTAGTTTTTATCAGGATTGGTGAGTTTTACACTCGATTGTTTTGGATTGATTGATTAGTGATTCCGAACGTGTCAACTGGTGGCGATGATCTTCTTCCGCTTGATGGTGAGATCCGGCGCTACGTACTGTTGACTAGCGGGATATTCCCAACCAGGTATCTCCCACCAATGTAGCACCGCCTCAGCCGGGACAAGTTCTAAGCTCCCGACCGGTCTCCTGGTATGTGTACGTGCATGTTAGTATGTGTATGAGTAGTAAGAGGTGAGGATATGGCAAGGAAGAAGAAGGAAAGATCGCGAGCGGTCCGTGGCGCCTTTTGTTAGAGTCCTGCTCCGGCATTCGCCAAATATAAATAGGAGAAACCACGAAAAACTACCGATCAGAGCAGCCGACCACTGGATTTCTCGTCCAGACAACCACTGAATACGACCCAGCTGTCTAACTAGTGTCGAAAATCCAAACACCATTGGGAATAGAACCCTGCTACCTCCCTGTCAGAGGCACTGCAGTGACATCAGTTGATGCCCTGAGCCACATCTCCCGGTGTTTTACACTTACAGAGTGGCTCAGACTGTTACTACTCTTGAAAATACCATACAAATCTTACACAAACATTTTGTAAGAACACCAAATCGGGAAACTAATCAATTCTCCTTTAATCTGTACAAAGCTATTTTCAACTAAAATGATTATTCACCTTCTAGGAGTTTCTTTCTACACATTTTCCATCAACAGTTAAAAAATATCTAAGTTTTACCAAACGTAAAGAATGATATATAAAAATATTCAAAAAATCAAATTTTCTATTCATGATAATATTCACGAGTTAATCACAGTTAAAAGTGTTGTGCACTACACCAAATTTCACAAAATGACTTTTTGGATATACTGTTCTGTTATATCGACTTAATCCAATGAAACAAAAGAAGAAAAGCCATTCTTAAAGACTAAAAAATGCTCTAACTTCGTTAAAGATTTTACTGTCCATTGCTCTTTAAAAACAATCGAATAAATTTAGTTGTATCTATAGATGCAGGATAAACATTTCTATTGCCATTAGTTGTTTTTGTTTTTGGATTTTTTCCTTCAAAAAAGATGGTTATACGAAAAGTATTGAATGACACAAAGCGATATCACAAATAATGTGATGCGTTTTTTTATGTCGGCCAAATCACGTAAATAAAGCCTAATGGTAAAGGTCTCGGTTTTGTTATATCACCCAAGTAATGTTGACAACAGGATTCCACGAGTAAGGAACAAATTTACAATGCATTTTAATATCGTTGTTCGTATCCAATCTTCCTCATCACCAGAACTAGGATCGTCATTGTTCGTTATCAACACCAGATTTAGTATTTACCAACAACCTCATGTTGACGTTAACTTAATGAAGTTCTTTTTAAATACGTGTTAATTACGACTTTCTTTAAAGATAATGTAGTGATTTTAATGATATCTATCGATAAAACATTTTAGTTATTAAATGCCCAAGTCGTAAAACAATTCTTTTTTCTCATTCACACAGCTGTCAGAATGTCCTCAACAAACTTGCGGTACTTGTTTGCTACAAATATGTCTAGCAGGTGACTGTTATCTAAGCTGTTCGTATTTATTCTGCTTATTAAATTTGCAACTCGTTTTTATTACTCATGTTTCTATCTTGTTACTTTCTTCACTTTCCAGGTGTCCTTCATTTGTTTGATCACACTGAACTAGGTCCCTTACACCGTGTATCTAACATCGACTTCCTACAGTTTGACACAATATATCTCACGTGCAAATTAAGCGTATCTTATTGCTTTTCGCTGCCAAGCAATATATCGTAATACTCGGCATTAAACATAAAGGTATTAATGATTAAATATAAAACATTTATAAATGAAAAGTATCTTCATCCCAATTTTGGTAATTTTTGCAATTACAGGTAAAAGAATAATCAAGATATCTTTCGAGTTTAAATGTGCATCTTGCCACTTCCGTGTTCCTTGCAGATTCTCTTGCATCTTACATCTCGAGTTAAGTTCTCTATTGGAATTGCTGATAGGTATTTGGAGACTGTCGTTAATATTTATTAAACGTGACGTCTTTGTCAGCATGCGTTTGTTTATTGTATTAAATTTTAAACTAAAATATTGAAAATTTATTAAATAAAATGTCTAAAATAATTTACGAACTTTCCCACAGAATTCAAATAAAGAAAAGTGGTTATTTTCATTGTAGTTCATGAAAGTTTTTGGTTTATGATACATTAAACTATAACATATTTGTTTGATGCATTTGAATAAATGCCTTTTGTAGTAAGGTGTAATAAAATTGTTTACGAAACAGTTTCTTTCCTTTTATGTACTCAAAACATGTTTACATTTGCGGAAAAATAATACAAAATACCTCATGCCTTTATTTCCCTTTCACGGAAGGACAATAAAATACCACTGTACCTAAAAGGCATTTAAAAGTGTCTCTATGAAATATTTCCCGTGTACGAATGCACGGAGCAAGAAGCGATACATTCCACACATATTTACATCGTCTGACTCTCAGCCGTTCCAGGCGCGCTACCTAGGTCAGGAGGCACGGCTCGCCACTTCCTGGGCTCACTCATGCGCGACGCTTGCGTGCTGCTCGAGCACGCCGGGGAGATCTGAATCACCTGCTCAGCCACCCCGACCTGCTCCTCTCGCCGCCTCACCACCGGACACGTCACCCACTTCCCGTCTGTCTCTCCCGGCGCCAAGGGTTTCCTCACCGTTGCAGTTTTTCTTGTCGCCGAGTGGCATTGGGTTTTGCTTTACTCTCGCCGCCTCACAACCAGTTCACTTGTTCTTCTCTCGTGTAAATTATTTTCTCATCACCGATCACGTCTCCCAGTTCCCATCTGTCTCTTCTCGCACCTGGGTTTTCGTCACCGCTGCAGTTTTTCTTGTCGCCGAGTGGCACTGGGTTTTGCTTTACTCTCGCCGCCTCACAACCAGTTCACTTGTTCTTCTCTCGTGTAAATTATTTTCTCATCACCGATCACGTCTCCCAGTTCCCGTCTGTCTCTTCTCGCACTAGGGTTTTCCTCACCGCTGCAGTTTTTTCTCGACTCCGAATGGCACTGGGTTTTGTTTTACTCTAGCCGCCTCACAACCAGTTCACTTGTTCCTCTCTCGGTGCTAATTCATTTCTCATCACCGATCACGTCACCCAGTTCCCGTTCTCTCTCCTGGCACCAAGGGTTTCCTCACTGCTGCAGTTTTTCTCGACTCCGGGTGGCACTGTTTTTTTTTTCTAGCTGCCTTACAACCAGTTCACTTGTTCCTCTTTCGTGCTAATTCATTTCTCATCACCGTTCACGAGACCCACTGCTTGTCTGTCTCTCTCAGCCCCAAGGGTTGCAGTTTTGTGGTTCTGGGTTTTGTTTTACTCTCGCCGCTACTCAACCAGTTCATTTATTCCTCTTTCGGTGCTACTTCGTTTCTCGTCACCGTTCATGTCATCTAATTCCCGTTTACTCAGCACCTAGTGTTTACGCACAATCACAATATTTCTTCCCTGCAAGTGGCGCTAGGTTTTGCTTTGCTCTTACCATGTCATCACCTAAGTACATCTTCCAGTTTCCTTGTTCCTCTCTCCACCTTGCTCCTCCCTTTCCTCATTATCGGTAATATACCCAACCTACATCTGTAATTTGTAGATAAAATGTTTCTCTGTCTCTTATGGGACGAAATTGCGTTGCTCAGCATCTTCTTGTAGACACTGTATTTTCTCAAAGTCCCTAATAACAATATAAACTTTTTTTGCTGCTGTCCTAAGATCTGTACGGGTTTCTTGGTCGTGTGGTATTGTGTCCAGTCCACTAGAAGCCACTGCGTTTGGTTATAACTATTATTTATTTTATTCTTTTATTTACTCACATTTACTTTGCTCCCTTGTCCAAACATTTCTATTTGATTTTATAATAATTATACCCAATTGCTATCTAATACACTCTTAAAGAGGTGAAGACCACTCTTCCACTCTCTTATTAATTTTTCTACTCTTTCCGTAACTTATCAATCAACAGTTCTTTAATATTTGTACACTGCCGTCTCGTTTTTCTTTCGAATATTGTATTATCGCGCCCCGAATTGTGTCTTTTTTATTTTCAGTTCTTCATGTTTAATTTCCCTTTATGTAACCCACTTCCACTATCCAATCATTTAACATGTCCATTGTCCATTACAAGATCATCCACTCTGCACGCTGTATTAATTTGTTATCGCTTTATTGTCTATCTCTCTACCACCAAAAGTCCTTTATAATCTTCTATTCATTTCCTTTGTAATTGTTTTGATAATTTTACAATGTCTACATAATTATTTCTTGTATTATCTTTCAATAAGCAGAACCATTTCGGTTTCATTATCTCTTATTTGCTTTTCGATACCCTTCCAATGTACACATCATCTCCACCAATTAAATTCGAACACTTCTATTCCTTCACGACGTCACCTTCACCTCTGCCGAAATCACGCCCTTACCAGAACAATCCCTCCTCTCCGTTCGGAGCACTTGTACTCTCCTTTACATCATCATCTGCCCCCTGCAGTGTTCTCCATTGTCCGTACCCGCGCCTTCACCACCCGTCCGGCCTTTCGGCTCTGTCAGTGAAACGCTACACGGCCCTCGCCACCGCTCCCACCGTCTCCCTCCGCTCATCCGCCCCCGTCCAATACCCCACCTATCCCCTCCGGCCCCCCCAGATATCCCAGAAGCCACCCCCGGCGTCCCCACCTTCCCCGCCACCCCCACCCCGTCCCTTACTAGCTCCACCACCTCCGACACCCGCGACCGACGCGACGTCTCCGTAGCCGCAACTGCTGCCGCCCACATCCCCACAGTTGCCATCACCGGCGCCGTCACCATCGCCGCCCGGCCCGTCTCCATAGCCCGTTGTGGGTTTCTCTCTCACTCGCGCATACAAGTCACTCACGCAGGCCTGGCTCGCTCGGACGTTCCCAGGCCCCGAACCACCGATTCAAATGTTAATAGCCGATATTCCCAAGGTTAACGATGCAGGGGCAAATGATACACATTGTTTGGCGCTCATGATAGGGCAGGCCGCGCACACCCGCGGTCAGGCGGGGGAGGAGCGGAGGGCGGGAGGTGGGGGGGCGAGGGAAGGGATGGGAATGAGGGGGATGGTCTCCTGGGAATCCGTGCCGCCGACGCCTGCGGGCTCGTGCACGCCAATGACACGAGTTTATCAAATTCATTTGGGCGCGTCGTGCCGGACATGCTCTTCTCTTAATAACACGCATTTGAGGCCCCTCTTAGCATCCCGAACGTTACCCCGAAGCACGGGATCTAGACGCGGAACCCAGGCGCCGCCGCGGCGGTGAAACGTGTGACTTGCGGTGAGATGACCCCCTCCCCCCTCTCGCGGTTGGGGGATTTTAGACGGACGGTGGAAGAAATAGTTCTGATTTACTTTTCGTGGAATCAGGTGGAAGCAAAGTGTAATACGAGACTACGAATAGTTTTTTTTTCGTGAATTCTTTCATTGTGAAGTCAGAGATTCAGGTATTGTTTTTTATAAGAGTTCGTGAAAAGAATAATCACTACGCTCTGTGGTCTACTTTTGAGGATGAATGTTCCGGCTGTGATGGGAATGAGACCTACGTTCCCAAGAATTTAGTGAGGTGTAAAAAATTGCATTAGGTCCTATTTAGAAAACTTAGACTATGATTTTGGATGAAACAGATTTTGATAAAAGAAACCAAACTTAGAATTATTTATTTGAATTGTATTGCTGACTCAGGAAATCATCGATAACATTTCAGCTGCCTGAAATTAATTTTCAACAAATAAATTATTAAATTAATTTGATGCTAATTGTCATTAATTTGTCAAAACATTATCAATAGTTATTAGTTGAGGTCTAGTTTCCCTACTGGCATAGAATTAAAAAGATGGAAATGTAATGTTGTTGCCTTCTTAAGATTACGCCAGTAAAGTAACTCATGTTACTGAATACATTATTCTTCAATTTACTTTACTTCTGTTCAGTGAAGGAACAACACAAGATAATCATACAATATGTAAAATAGAAAAACATAAAGAAATCCATGTTTGAAAATTCTAGTTCTAAAAAGGCACGAAACAATTGAACATCAATATATTAAATTTGCTCGCAATTTCACGTCAAGAACTTCAAAAAAGTGATCTAGAACAAAAGAACTGACGTATTCGTACATCGCTGTATCTCGGATACTCAAATGAATTCTGCCTTCAATTCTGTTCGACTCAGACATCTCTTGTTGTTCTACAACGTGTATTTCGCGCTGTATTTCCCGTCTCTCGACACAAGAGAAGCCGAAGCTCGCATTCCGACGTTGGTGCTCTCGTAGCCCCTTCGTCTTCTTCAACCTACCGCCAACCAAATGTCGGAGCACAGTCCTTCATTGGAGACTAGTGGCAATTTCTTATTCAAGCGCGCAAGCACCAATGGAGTGGGTAGACGCTGAAGGGCTATCCGAAACATGTTCACGTGCGAAAACACCGCCCACTTCATCTTAACATTCCAGCCAGCCTCCCAGCGATTCGCGGCAAGCCCGGCGCCCATCGACAAGTCTTCTGTTCGAGCGGTGGGTAATGTTGGGTACCGGGTAATGACTGCCGCGAGAAGCGTGCGGACTCGAGTGCAGAACAATACCCGAGCAGGCACACGCGAACACGCAGCTTCACTCTTACTCTCGTGAGAAGGGAGTTGCGATGTGGGGGTCCTTGGAAGACACAAAACTCACTTTTAGAGAGTTCGTTCTGTTACGGGAGACGGAAAGAGCTATCCGAGACGCGTTAACACTGAACGAATTGTAGTGTCTGCTAATTGTATTCGTGATTTTTCGTCGATGACGGAACGTACGTCAAAATGTTCCTTTCATACGAGCTCTACAAGAGGGATGCTACTTCGTTCTGTAAGTAAAAAAAAATTTACGCGTGAATGGTAATAATGATTGTTTTTCAAAGTCGCATGCTCATTTGTTTAAAGCCGAGATAAGTAATGAATTACACCACGAGGAATAAGATCCTAAGATAACCGAAAAACGGATCTCTGAGAAATTCGACTTCTTCTGGTCATCTAGGAAGGAAAGAATTTTATTGTTTTTGAAATTTAGAAAATAAATGATGCACTGATTATTGTCTTATAATAATAATGCATTCATTATTGTTTTTATTTATAAAATATTTTGATTATTTTTGAGTTCCATTTGATGGAATGGCAGTGAGAAAAGTTCGCGTGAAAGTTGATAAATTGAATACAATTAAATAATTTCCTATTAACTTTGTTTAAAACTAAACCCAACTCTAGCCTAGGACAGTACAAAAATACATCCACTAGGTTATAGAAAATACTTAAACTATGTGGTGATAGAGTGGCTTTATTAAGTTCATTATACGGTAAAATATGGACGGAAACTACGTAGTGTGCGGCATCTGAACATTCTATTTGCATAATTTCGAATGTATTGTGTCATGGAAAGCGGTTGCTCGTGCTATGTGTCTTAAACAAATCGTCAGATACGGTGAAAAAATTGACTTTCGGTTGTAGAATTTTATTAACGCTTTTAATGAGTATCTCAACTCCATATGTGTGCTTTTTTGGTAAGAAAAGTATTGATTGAAGTTTCCTAAACGTTAATACTAAAACTCTCTTCTTAATAAAAATTTAAGAAGTTCTGTATACCAATGTTTACGTCACTCATTAGGGAGGAAATTGAAGTTTTCAAACCCTGTAATTGATGCCGCTTGCGCCTTGCAATCGTGACAAATGTGAGCGCATCTACCTAACGGTTAACTGTGTTTAAAATACTTTGTAAGATATTTGAGGTGATGATAAAAAGAGAAATAATGGAATCATAAATGGACAACGTGGCGTGCAGCACAATTTAGTGGAAGCACACTAAAGAAATCCTCAGGTTTGAAAATGTGATAAAGTTATGCAAAATGACGATAGTGCCTTATAAAATAATGTTACCTTAAGCTTTCTGTTGAAAACTCAAGAAAGTCTTATTCTGGCGATTGCCAAACTAAATGCTTCAATTTACGCTCACCTTTGCTATCATCCCGTAATTTGCATACAATCATTGATGGAATTGTAAAAAATTGTTGAACGTTGATAATTTCAAAACACTCTTTTTAAGATTGTTGGGAATATATTATATATAATTAACAAATTATATTTAAATTACTTAAGTAACTTAACTATATTTTTTCATTTAATTGAAAAGAACCAGGCATTTGTTCATTTTCATTAATACATTTTCAATCTCTTCTAAGATTGTGAACAAAACCGTCTTTGTTTTTAAATGTCGTGGATTCCGACGGAATAATACGAAGCTCAAAAACACATTTAAACCATTTAACATTCAAGGGACTGCTTTTTCTCAAAAGAAATTGTCGGGGACCGAATGTGCCACTTACGTTGTGAAATTAAGTGACTGCAATATCACGTAAAAAATCAAGTTAGTTAAAGTTCTAGAAATCTTACCGCTAGTCCTAAATCAATTTAAAGATATATCACTACATTATTTTTCGACTGTTGCTTTTCAATACATAACCATGTTCAAAAAGAGAACGGCATTTTAGTTTTACTCTCAGATCCTCAGCAATTTCTCGGTGAGAAACAGCAATGCGTACAATGTAAATGCTGGCGATATAAGTCAATGTAAGTCTACCTGGCGATTTAAGTTAGTGTAACTGTATTCTTTGACTTCACTATTCTTCTCCTTCTGACGTCATCAAAGCATGGTGAAAAAAACAATGCAAAACACTGACTTGAAAATTTAGAGCGCTTTAATGTACAGTTTCATTATCAAGAGAACGTGAAATTTAAATACGTTTACCTATTTAAATACCTGTTTTCATTATATCGGAAGGGACTATAATATTTCACAAACAGAATGAAATGCATGATCCTGTGCAGGTTCATGGTTGAATTTAATACAACCGCACTCTCGATGCGTATTATAAAAAGTACTCCGTCAAATTGTTAAATAAATGTTTTTTCCGTATTCAAATTAATTACAAAATGAATTAAAGAAATCAAATAATAACATTCTTTCACGCCACTCAGATTACGTTTTTAAATTTTAGTGAAATTCTGCGATTGACGCTTGATAGCTATGTAACTTAACAGTGGCCTTTCCAATATTTTTGTCATTATATATCATGTATTTTTTTTTTGGTTTTAATTGTAACAAATTGTTTACGAAAATTATCATTAACTTTTTATTGTTGACATTATTATTAATATTGTCATTAAACGTTACTCAATAACAATGCAGTGACTATTTGGGCATTTCCTACTTCCTCCGTGTAGAATGATTCACTCGATAAGCAAGCTGAAAAGACGTGGGATGCGGAGAGCGAAATAATGCCAAGAGAATCACAGGTCAGCTCACGACTTCACTCTCCTGCGAGCAGAGGGTGGAAGTCGAAGCGGCGAGGCGCAAGTGCCTGCATGCAGCGAGACTCACTTTCATCTCCTTCATTCTCCTCTCGTGCCCTCACAAGGGCCTGCGTCATTCCCAACGCTCTCATCTTGGAGAAGAGCTCGGGAATTGAGCGAATGCTGCGCGAATTGGAGTGTATGTAGACGAGGTTCGTGATTCTTTTTCATAGGATTGGGTTTGTTTTAATGTGTGCGCACGGATGAAAAGTTTTCAATTAAGAAGAGTGCTCTACAATTTTGCCATCGGGTTTTCATTGGATGCGATGACGCGTAATATCATGTCAAGTGAATTTCAAAGTTGAAAGAATCTTCAAAGGCTTGAGGTTGCGGTTTTATTAATGTGAAGAATAATAGTATGTTTTATTTTCAAAATGCGTTTTCTTGTATATCAAATGGTTTTATCAATTGTTTAAGATTTTATGCATCAGTAATTATAGAATAGTGAGGAGTTCAATCCTTGCAATTACATCGCACAAAAGGAAGAGCTGTAGAAAAATTTACAAATTGAATATTATGACGTTTAATATAAAGAAAATGAAACTGATATTCAATTTAAATCGATTATGTAGAATGTGCAATTCATAATCTCCAGTGATTCTAAATATACATATTAATATTTTACACAATATATTTTATCCATATTTCAATATCACGTGCAGCGCGCACAGTGCGCCGAAAACGTTGTAGACAGAATTCAGCTAGCTTAGGGCCCCGACTTGCAACGGAGCAGTTGGAACACGAATTCACAATGTTAAAGAAACTCAAAAGAAAGGTTAGCGAAAGAGGTAATGCAATATGAGTCACGTATTGTCGTCAGGAATCAAAAGAATTCGACTGGCGCACTCCTTGCGCCAGCGCGAGTAATTAAAGGTTAATATAGTGTTTGAAGGATGACACCAAACATTTTTTTAAACTTTTACAATGTTAAAAAATTCAAAGAATTCGATAATTCGATCTCTTCTTATTCTTATAAGCAAACTTCATTGGAGAAAAATATTAAAGAAAAAATTGGACCAACTTTTGAAAAAAAAATAATAATCTCGCTGAAACTTCATGTAAAGTACGTCCAAAAATTAAAAAAAAATTTCGTTTCAATTTCAAGAAGCGGTTACATCAACCAGATCGATTAACGAATATCAAATTGGGCGAATATTTTGTGAACGTTTTTAGTGTTAACATTGTTCACAAACAGGTGGACAGAGGTATAGCCGTCAACTCGATTTTCGATTTCAGGAACCCACTAAACCGGGATTGTGATTACACAACGAATTAAAGGAAGTAATTTAAATAAAAAAAATAAATAAATGTCTCTATTGGTGGCGAGGTTCAGGCCATTTAGTCTGCTCTTACGCCTGACCACTTTCAACAAATTTTATTACAATTTATTTTATAATAAAAAGGAGATCATTCAATGAGAAATATGTACGTAATTTAGAAGAAGAGTTTCTCACATGGGAGACGGGAGTGAAAGCGAGAGAGGAAAAAGTTGATAGAACAGGAAATGATCTCACTGTATTTGTGTGATTAAGTGTATTAATTTCACGTTAGGGATGTATTAAATATTAATCACAAATATATGAGATTGAACACTATGAGATTTTACTCAAATTTAGAGTTTTTTGACACAGTAAGTTAGGTACAGAAGAGAATTAGAAGGAACTTGTTTAAATCAGTGAAATGTTAATAAGTACTACTAATTATTTAAGAGAGGTTTACTGCATACACAGCGAGAATTTACTACATAACGAGCAAAACTTTTTTTCTTTTCTTTGTGTGTGGTACGAGGGGATCACAAAACGAGTTTCTCTGTCAAAAATCTGCCGTTGTTCGCTGGAGAATAACATACATTTCTCTAAATAACGTAGTACATTTTTAAAAACAAAAAAATAAAAAATACATTATCTATGAAGTATTAAAATTAGGCAAAAAATAAAGTTTTATGGTGTCTGAAAAATTTCAAACCATTTAGCATGGATTGAATGCTAAGGATAGCACATAAAACGTCTCGCACGAAGGCTGTCGCTAAGCCACACCTAGTGTTGTATTATTCTGTGTAATGGCACTATATTGACGGATATTCAAAAGCTGCGTCCATGTCTGCCTTCAAAATTACTGGGTAATCTGTGATGCAAAACGAGGAAGGAGGGAAATTACGTCATGTTCACGTGGCATTACCATTCTTCGAACGCCTTAATGCGTACTGCCCTCTCTTACGGAACCGGCCGAGAGCTCAGAGCCAGCACTATCTCTCTCTGCAGCGACTCTGACTGGGAGATACTGGGACCGGAAGGTACTGGGACCGGGAGGTCTCGATAGTGGCGAATTTATGACAGTAGCTAGATAGGTTGAATTCAGCCGCTGACTGAAGGAGAATTCTAGCGTGCGGCTGCTCTTAAAGGTAGTTTTCCGTGCTTTCTTAGGTTGACACCAAGCGAATGCCTGAGCACTACCCTAACAAACGGGCCACGGACCGCGCGGAACGTTTCTTCCTCTCCATTGTCCTGTCCTTACTCTTACACACAGTTACACTTACATGCACTACACTATCACACATGCCGGGAGATCGTTCGGGAGCTTAGAGCTTGTCTGGGCTGGGGCAGTGCTCCGCTGGTGGGAAAAAAACTGTTTGGGGAAAACTCGGCTCCGGACCATACAATCCAGCGGGGGAAGTTCACCTCCACCTCCCGAAGAAAACAGGCACCACACTTACGGAACAAATGACGTTAGCAGTTGACGAGCCCGCAATTACTGAGAACCAACCAACCAACTGGAGCCAGTACCCTAACAAAAGAGTGAACGGACATGCACGGGATTTTCCTTTTCTCTTTCTTATTCCGTCGGCTCTCCTTACTTACACACGTACATTTACACATACAAGTTCACAGGCAATACAGCTAATACATATAGTTGGGAGACCAGGCGAAATCTTAAAGCTTGTCCTGACTGAGGCAGTGCCACACTTAGGGAGAAACTTGGAGAAGGAATTTCCCCGCAAGCTGACGTGTAGGTACGCCGAAGGATCTCACCAGTCATTGGGGAAGACCACCGTCTCCTCCAATCATTAAAAATATTTCCTTCAGTAACGGAACTAATGACCCTACCAATTGACGTGCCCGGTAACATGAGTCACTCAATCTCATACAGAAAACTATTCTCCGTTTGGCCTTTTCTAAGAAATTGTTCACATGAAACGAGCCAGCAGATGATGTGTCATGTGGCCCTCTCCATTTGATTACTTCTTTTCAGATTCATACCGAAAAGTAAGTTTTATTTTGCAAATCAATATCAAGCGGCTAAATACTTTATATATTACTGATACAATTCGGCTGACTGGTTCTTCTACACTGTATGATATAGTTTATATTTTTTTCTGGATTACAGCTCTAAATGAAAATTATAATGTCAGAGGGTCAGCCATAGAAATCATACATACGTAAGCTTAACTAGCCAAATAATTATAAAAATGTATGATAAACAATTAATGTACACGAAATTATATTCAATATAATAGTTACTATTGTAATCTTTTCATTGCGTTAGATAGGACTTATTGTTACATTTTTTAATTATTATCTTTCAAAAAATTATTTTACATATGTCTTTGCCTAATATTTTTACCTTCTCATAAATTTGAATTTTTTTTCTATTTGACATTACCGTATAGTAATGTTAATTGTGGAATAGAGTTACTTTCATCAACGCTAATAACTTATAAAATAAATGTTTCTTGATAGTCACTGACAAGATATGTCTCAAATTATTTCATGTAAATTGCTACGTTTGTAAAAAAATATATTTATGGAATTTTATCCTAGTCATGAAAAGAAATAAAAAGGAGTGATCTTGAAAATGTAAAAGGACCTAATGAAAGACACTGGGATATCTGGAAATGTGATTATGAAGTTCCTACTTATTATTATGTATTTACTACTGGGATATCAGGAAATGTGCAACTGTATTTATCTCAGCGAAGTTCAAGAAATAGTTTCTTACAAATTATACTGTCAATCTAATTATAATTGTTCATAAAACATGCACTTCATATAAATTACAGAAATGACTAGTTGTGAACTACTAGATTTGAATTATCTTATTATCCTTGTCTTGTGACTATAAAAGTTCAATAAAATAATGCTTCAAAAAGTTCATTAAACCCGTTGTCAAGATTGTTTTAACATGAAGGATTCAACTCGTAATAAAGATCTAGATGATTGTTTTGTTGTACATTACTTTGTAGGAAACATCGGACAAAATACTAATATTAACGTATTGTTTACACGAAAATACTTCACACCTTTCTCGATTGAACGTTTGGAGTACACGTACATACCGTTGTAGTGTCTGCAGTGCATTGAACTTCTGCCAATAACCGTTTAAAATTCAGCACTTGTGCAGCGATAGCCTGCTCAATGCGTGTTTTTCTCCCGTTTGTATTGAACATGACGCTCAATCTGCATGAATAATACATTCATTCCTACTGTCCTGTACATCTGTCCGATTTAATTTAGTTATGTGAAGGAACACATTTGTGAGTCAATTCGATGTCGGTATCTCAGATCGTGTGCCATGTCCAAAACAACATATTTGCGCTAAGATAAAATATTCTGTGTACATTTCTTTTATTTTAAGAATCGTTAGAATTTGGATAAAGGTGCTTCTTGGTGTAAATACTTATCAGCTCTCTGCTTCCGGAACTAAAAAGACAACCGTGCCTAAAGATACCAATAGAGTAAGGGGATACCTGATCATTAAATGTCCATGATCGTTTATAAAAACATGCTCTTAAATCATAATTCAATTACACGATGGTTCTGGTAATTAACATCCCTTTGAATGAGGTTATGAATTTTTATCACAGTGAAACATGCAATTGGTTTCTCGACAAACGTTTGTCACTTTCCATTGTCGTTCAATGAAAACACCTCCTACGTAACAGAACCCAATAGTAGGATACCAAAGATAGCCATAATACATGGAATATGTATTGTCACACTGATTTCGCGTCGTTATTTAAAATAAGTTGGTATTATTATTATTATTATTATTATTATTATTATTATTATTATTATTATTAACCTATACAATCCCGTAGATGTAAGGGCCTCCGGTTGAAAGGGGGGGTTACACAGTGGTAGAGTTCCAGAACACCCAGTTCGGAAAGTTCATTTAAAATTAGTATGA
This sequence comes from Acheta domesticus, assembly GCA_031308135.1. NCBI lineage: Eukaryota > Metazoa > Arthropoda > Insecta > Orthoptera > Gryllidae > Acheta > Acheta domesticus. Next base: position 68,108,024 of record JAHLJT010008756.1, read on the forward strand.
AATATAATTATATTTGAAATTATTAACTCAACATTTCACTATAAAAATACGGATAGAGAATCACATTTATTTTTCAAAACTTTTAATGCAATACTTGGGGATTCTTTCTTTCTTTCAATTCGGGATTCAATCTTTCTTCGGGATTCTCGTTGTTGAAAGTAGCGGATGAAGTAATAGATCTTGTTTCATGAATAAATGCCTACTAAAATTGAAAAAAAATTGCATTGCATCTTGTTCTGCAGTCGATGTAGAAGTTAACCGCACTCGTCTTGTGACGTCATCCCCGCCAGCGGCGAACCTTCCTGTAAGGAACAATGCGTGTGAGGAGGCGGGAGGGCGTGCGCGGAGACGACAATCGTCCGGGGCGTGTGGAACGGGGAAGTGGTGGCGAGGGGGCAGCGGGGGAGACCGAGGAGCGCCGAGGAACGGGCGGGCGGGGATTCAATCAGACCGAGTCCTCCCACGCCCGTCCTCCCCGCCCTTCCCTGGTTTAATTACACGGGCTGTCCGCGCCGTTATGGATGCGGCGGGCTTATCGGCGATCGACGCCGGCGCCGCCCCTGCCGCCCCGCGCCTGCCCGCCCCGCCCCCGCCACATCCCGCCTCGCCTCGCCCCGCTTCGCCCCGCCCCCGCGATTTATGGGGTCGGCCAGCGCCGTGCCGCACAGCGCTCTGCGGTGTGGTGCTGTGCGCTCCAGAGAGACCCGTCCCCGGTTGCGAGTATTTTTTTTTTTTTTTTTGACAATCGGTAAAGGCAAATGGATCAATGGAAAACGTGTGGATTGCTTTGCGTAATGGGTCGTGATTCTAAAAGTGTTACATGAAATGGTAGTTAAAGTAAGGTATTATTTAGCTTAGCAAATGTAATGCCAATTTGAAGCGGCCAATTTCACTCGCTTCCCTTGTACATTTCCAAGTCGACGGCCATGCCTCACACTTCAACCTCTGCGGTTTTTGTATCCAAAAGTAATGCATAATTTTCAATCCTTTTGTACCAAAATATCAATAGGGCTTATTTTTACTTACGTTTCTCAAGTATCTACTATTATTATTTTTTTAATTAAAGGTTAATCTATAAATGCAATTGGCCTCCTGCATACGGGGTTTGGAGCTGTACAAGAGTCTTCTTATACACTTGAATTGACAATCTTAATAAGCATTTTATTTATACGTTTATGATTTACAAAACTTTCACAAGGTTGTTTAATTAGGTATACTACGTATACTTAATTAACGATTGCTAACTCAGTGAAATATACTTTGTTCATGCGAGTTACATTTATCCATTTGTTTTAGCAGATTGCCAAATAAATACTCGCTTTCATATTATTCTTCGCCAGCCCTTGTTGAGGAGCTGTAATGAACCGAGACTAGCACTTCGTACGTAGGCTGTATTATAAAAGGAGGAGAGTGCTGATATTTAACGACATTGAGGCTGAAATCTCAGATACACCACTAATGAACTCAAAAATATCAATTTGAAAATATTTATCAAATTTATTAGTGTTATCAAAATGAAGAGTCAGGGCTTGAAAACAATTAGTAACCATTTGCAAAACTGTATTGAGGCACATTTTAGTAATTAAAATCAATAAAATTTCAATTAAAGTTCACTTTAATTTTCTCTTAATATCAAAAATAACAATAAGTAAACCCTTTTAATGTTGAAAATTCCATGTTAAGAAATCATTTGCTTTAATATTTTTGTGAGCTTATACTAAATTTGTTCAGAGTTGATCACTTTATGAGAAGAAAAACATATAATAGAACATTTTCAGGATCGCTAGCAGGTCCCATTTTCATGACCTGTAATTTTACGTGACATTTCTTTAGTTCCAAGAATTTTAAATATGATTTATTTGTCATATATCTTGTTGTCACACTTCGATTCTTATGAAAGTAAATTTTTAACATACAACAATTTTTGCAATAGAAAACTGAAACACGCTTAGCCATCTTAATTATCATCATTGCAGGTTGTGGCAATTTTTCGTTTCTGTATTGAATGTAACCTTATCAAAACATCATCATTGCAGGTTGTGGCAATTTTTCGTTTCTGTATTGAATGTAACCTTATCAAAACACTTTGACAAGTCATTTGCATAAACATGGCTATCATTTCGCTGTCTCTTTTCGAATTACCCATGAGTGTAATGAACAGGATTGTTAACGGTAATCCCTCGATAGAGTCGGTTTCAATTCTTCCTTCCGCTGCCGTCCTCTCCGCCCTCGCCAACCTCTCCATCACCGGCGCGATCCTCACCGCGCCGCGCTGTAGGCGCCGCCTATCCTCTGGATCCACTCCCTCATGACATCATTCCCGATCCTCCCAAAGTATTCCGTGCAATGGTTCCGTTATCCTGCTTCGAGTTCGGTGCTCTAATCTGGAAGCGGCAATCTGTATTCACCGCCAGCGCGCGGGATTCCGTGGTTTATGTGGAAGCGCGTTCATTGACCTGAACAAGAGCTACGATGCCATGGAGGTACATCCTGTTGACCGGGTGGCTGATCCCCGTGATAACCTTCCCGTGTGCCTCGGACGTTAGCGCCGTTCTATGTACTTACGCGGAGGCTCAGATACACTCGCCAAGGTTTGCCCGAACGCAGTCAACTTAACTTCCAAATCGTCGGCGTCGGTCCAGGAATGTAGCTAAAGGGAACTAAACTCCGCACTCCGGGTTTGCTGAGTGTTTACTCGAGGAACGATGACGAAAAGGTATTACATTCCATCGGCAATCCATCAAAACATCCACACGTCTCTTTCTTTCCCTTAAGAAATGATATCCCATGTTCCGAACTTGTTTACTGTTAGCAGCACTTCCTCTCTAAATATTGATCCTCAGGGAAAAGACTGCATATGCAGGTGGGTGGCCCCTCCTATCTTCTCCCATGATCCAGTCTGAAAGTCGCCCATCTTTCTGTGGTGTTTGCCCATCGACGCGATCGCAATGATACTGTGCAATTTCATCCGTGCAAATAATGTTTACAAACACTGCAAAAAAATTACGGCTTAATCCTTGAACAAATATTACGATTAATTCACGAGGATAAACACCGGTTTGAAATCGAAAATATTGGCAAAGCTCTGAGTCATGTCTCAGGTGTGCGAAACGCGGCGAAGTGCGGCGCGGCGAGGGACGACGCGCGGCGCCGAAGGCAGCGTGTAGACAGGCGTTTGTTTGCCCCCAGCGCGTCGAGTGTTGCTCAAACTCGGTTCGCAGGCGTCTCGATCAACCACGGAATCCGCGGAATTCTCGCCAAGCCGATCGACCGGAGACAGACTGCGAGGGTGCGCGGGCGCCCCGGGCGAGGTTGGCGTGGGAGGGACGCGGGGACGGAAACTTTCTTCATTACTTTCGCGCGTGCTTAACAGAAGCTGAAATTATGAGTGAGTAACCGGTGAGTGAGGTGGCTCAGAGCATCAACGGATGTCACTGTAGTACCTGTGATCGGGAGATCTTAGGTTCGAACCCCAATGGTGACAGAGGTCTCAGCACTGGATTGTCAGCTAGGTCGAATTCAATGGCTGTATGAAGGATAATTGTAGAGGCCGGCTGTTCTGATAGGTAGTTTTCCGTGGTTTCTCGATCAACACCAGTCAAATGTCGGAGAAGTACCCTAATAAACGGGCTACAGATCGCGCGCGACTTTTCCTTCCACTTGTACTATTCTCACCCCTTACTTGAACACACAAACACACACAGCTAACATGCTCTGCACATGTCGGGAGACCGGTTGGAAGCTTAGAGCTGTTTCGGCTTGGGCGGTTCCCTGCTGGTGGGAGATACTTGGTTAGGGGAAAACCCCGCTAGTCGACGATAGGTTGGATCTGGGTTTCGCCATCCAGCAGGGGAAGATCACTGCCATCTCCCGATTAAAAGTCATACGCTACACTTACGGGACTATCGACCTTAGCAGTTGATGCGTCCACAGACACTAATAATCAATCAATCATGAGTGAGTATTGTTTCATGGCACATCAACTTCTTGGGTGACAATTTCAATAATTGTATTTCACGTCATTTCTCTGGAGGTGGTGGTGTTGCTCACTGGAACGTGAGATCCAGTGGCTACCTATATGCCGATCGCGCGCATTCCGTGGCTTGATTGTCGATGACCTCTCTGTATTTGTCTGTTAATGACTGGAGAAACTAAGGAAAACTATCTGTCAGACCAGCCGTCCTCTAGAATTCTCTCCGGACAGTAGTTGAATTCGATCCAGCTATGAGGCAAGCGCCGAATATCCGCCCTCTGTAACGTCACACTCTGCCAACACTTTTTTTTGTAGCATCTGCCGTTACAATTACTGTAACTACTTATTTTTTTAAGTAGTAACACTTCAATTCTTAGTTTATTTCAGTTTTATTTTAAATTTCTTGTACAATGTACTTTAATATTTTGTACCTTTTCACTTTGTACAATTATCTCTTACGTATTTCGTTATAGGAACACGTTTTTTCGTTCAATTATCTCTCTATAAGTCATCAATCTTCGTTGCTAACCTCGTTCTCAAACGACCTCGGAACATCACTTGTTTCTTATTTACCAAATAACAATGTAAAAAATGTAAATAAACATTGGAATTGTGCGAAACGTTACACCTCGTCGGAACTGGAACCCAAGGACCTCGCAGTCATTGATGCTTCGAATCCAACCGTGTGGCCGCTGAGCTGTCGCTCCGAATTTGAAATCATAAAAGAGTCCACAATAAAATTTAACAAACGAAATAACGGACAAGCGAATTGACCGAATTGATGGATGGACAAATAGATTATCTCTAGACGTAAACCTTGCGGCCGTAGCTAATGGAGTGTTAAGCTCCGTTTCAAATGTGGCGTTCCCAACATTTTGCCAACACAACGGCTCTCACACTGCGACTTTCCTCAGGGCGTATCTGCAAATCTGCGATGGATGCAACCCCTCTCTGAGAGGTGAATAGCAACTTCACGTCTCCAGATGGATGGCGTAAATGGCATCTCCACCAAATTAAAAAGATGAGATAAGATAAACTAATAAATGGTGATAACAATTAGAAAAAGATGAGATAAACTAATTAGATGAAAAATAAACTGATGATGTGGTAAACGGACTGTAAGGTGAATTAGCTAGTGGTCTGTCGAATACTAAACATATTAATCGGTAGATGAATGGAACGAACGATAATGTTTTACGTAGTTCTGAGAATATTGATGCAATCCATTGTTCCATCCTGCCTCCTCGTTGTCTGTTCCTAATTCTGTACGATTGGCAATGAAGTATAAATACTTTTTAACTTTATTTCTTGTTTATTTGTTTGACAGTATGGCAAATTTGTCCACACTATTTCCAGCCATTATTCCAGGGGAGTAATAAAGGGGAGGAAAGGCATCGAATCTTGGAAAAATATGTACGGCTACCATTTTATTTTTATAATGTAATTGATACTTTCATAGAAAAAGCAACTACTGACACATTTTGTTACAAATATAACTGCACTAAAAATATAGAATTATTGTTTAATTACGTTGAACTTAAACCAAATTGTTTCAACTCACAAAATTTATCTTGAACTGAATTCGTTGATCACAACCCTGCACTGCACTTCACTGCACATGACTTTAACCGTGATTTAAGCATTATGGAACACTTTCTTCGGTTTCATAAACTCATAACAATTCTGTATAATTTACGTCTCATGGAGTACCAAAATGGGCAAAAATGCCACCATAACAATAAAAATAAATTAAAAAGTGTGCAATGAAGAAAGGACACAAAATCTGTAGGTAAATGTATTTCAGTGAACTCTTTACAAATAGTAAAAAAATCATTGATCTACGAACTTATTTAAAATTTTAATAAATAAGAGGTTATAGGAGTGGGGTCAATCCATTTGAAGTGGTCCAGAATGTAATAAATTGATCGCTCGACCATCTCGAAAGGAAATCATATTTTGTACATAAATTTCCTTATGTTTTGGCTGTTCAAAAATATCTTTAATTTTTTTTTATTGTGCCTGGTTTACAAATGGCGGTCATTTTTGTTTCGCGCCGTGCGCCATTTTTCGCGTTTGCAGACATTTACACTTTTCTAAATTACTCAGTTCTGGGTTGTTATAGCATTCTAGAATCAAAAGCATTTCATTCAGCCTACTCTGGTCTGCAAATCAAAATATTACTTTCCTATTTTGATGTTTTTATTTGGAAAATATTTGCATCCAAATCCATGAAACGCGAATGAACGAAATGCGATTTTCAGAGAGTAATTTTTCAAAGAAGGAATAGAATCCCAGCCTTAATTTTTCTGTTCTTTTACACACAACAGTATAGTTACTTTTTGTACAATATCATTGGTATATAACGTACCCCTTGAAAATTACATCCTCTTAAAAATTGGAATATTGGATTTTTTCTCAATTTTGAACTGTAATATTTCTGTTGGGGGACTAGATAAAAATCCTAAAATTGCACACATGCTAGACCGCTATCGTATCACACTTCAGTAAAAATTTCAACTTTTAGATTTAACTCAAAGTATTAAGTTGAAAATATACGAAAAAAATGCTTCATTTCCTAGTGAGGATACGTTGTGCCAAGTAGTAATCACATTATTTTGAATCTATTTTAAACTAAAATCTACATTGATTTAAAATAATTAATTATACTTAATAATTAATTAACATAAAAGTGGCCTAATATATAATTTTCAATATTACGTATAGTTTACTCTAAAACAAACTTACAACTTGACATCTACGTCCTTAATTGAAAATATAGTTATCTTGATTTTGAAAGCTGAACCGCTAAAAACAAACATTTTGTTTAACATTGCTTACGACACCACTAACGTCATGGGACTCCACAGCAGCAAGGAAGAGGCACCCACCATGAAATTATTGCTATTCACATGTTGCGTTATGGAATTTTTTATATTCTTGGTACGCAAAGAACTGTCATACTATACCCCTGCTGTACTAGGTTATTGCAGTATTCCTGAAGATTGTTTTTTGTTAAAATATTTAATTTATTGCAGTGTAAACGCACTATAAATAGTACGAACATTGGTAATACAGTATTTTATTTGCTATTCTTGAGCTAACTGCGTGCCTCTTTTTGGAAAATCATTTGTGTTGTTTTGTTGAGCAGCCGTTTTGCTGCTGCAGGACCTCAGTTTAATCGTATTCTCTGAAACTTCCTGAGCATTCCTGGCGTGGGTGGGTGGCGGCGCCCAGGAGCCATCTGACGCTCGCGCGGCGGGCGTGCAGGCAGGCGGAGGCGGGGCCGCGTGGGAACGGCGCGGCGCGGCGCGGCAGATGCCGCCACCGCCGCCGCGCTCTGCTCTCCTTTGCTTCGATGGCAGCGCAAACAGCGCGCGCCGCCGCCGCCGCTCGGGGGCTGTTGAACGAGCGCTCGGAACGCGGGCGCTCCTCCTCGGGCGGCGGGCTTTGGGACGCCGAGCCCCGCTCGCGCCCACGCCTCTCCCGCCCGTTCGCTCGCACGCCCGCTCGCACGCTCGCTCGCTCGACCGCGCGCCCGACCGTCCGTACGCACGCCCGCCCGCCCGACCGCGCACACGCACGTAGTCGGCGCCCCCCCCCACCGTCATTGCCCGACCGCCCACCCGCCCCTCCGCCCGCTCGCCCGCCCGGCCGCCCTTCCGCCCGGCCGCCCGTCGTCATCGCCCCCGTCCGCCCGGCGTCATCGCCCCCCGCCCGCCATCATCGCTCCCCGCCGTTTCCCCTCCGCCCGTCGCCCCACCGTCGTCGCCCCTCCGTCATCGCCCCTCCGTCGTCACTCTCCGTCGCCCGCTCCCTGCCCACCGTCGTCACTTGTTGCATCCCCGCGTCGTAGAACTTCGCCCCGCATCGCTACCTCCCCGCCACCTTACCTCACTCGCCCACCTTCGTTTCCCTACTACTCCCTGCCACACCCTGCCCTCCGCCCTGCTGCCGTCGAAGCCCTGTTGCTTCCTGTTGCGCCCGGTGTAGCTACCTCCTCGCCTTCGTACCTCACCCGCCCACCATCGTTTTCTTACTGCCTCCCCACTACACCCCGACCTCAGCCCTGCTGCCGTCGATATCCTGTTGCTTCCTCGCCTCATAGAACTTTGCCCCGCCTCCGTCCCCCGCCCTCCGTCATTGCCCTACTGTCTCCCCGGCTCATAGAACCTCATCACACCACCGTCCTACGCCCTGCCTCCGTCGAGGTCCTGTTGCCTCCCCGCATCACAGAATCTACCGCCTGCCCGCTGATAATACACTGCTGCTTCACCGCCTCATAAAACTTAGTCCCGCCCCGTCCTTTCTCCCGGCTCCACAACGCCCTCTCCCTGTCCCCGTCTCTATTCCCAAGTTTCTTTTCGACTTCGTCTCCTGGCTGAGGTGGCTCAGGGCAAAAACTGATGTCACTGCAATGCCTTTGACTGGGAGGTCGTATTGTTCTACTCCCGACAGTGGCAGGATTTTCGACACTGGCTACATCGAATTCAGCCACTATCTGGAAGAGAATTACGGCGATCGACCCCTATTATCGGGGTTTCTCCGATCTACACCAGGTGAATGCGGAGTAGTACCCTAATAAACGAGCAGCGGATAGAGCGCGGCCTTTCCTTCCTCTTCCTTGACTTATCTTCTCCTTTTATATACACTTACACATACATGCACTACACTACTACATATAATTGGAGACCAATCAGGAGCTTAAAGATTATCCTGATATCCATTCGAATCGTGTCATGTGGTGGGAGATATCTAGATGGAGAAAACCCTCATGCCGACATGTAGCTCGACGCCGAATATCGCTGTTCAGTGCAAGGACGCCGCACCTCCCGTGATAAAATCATATACACTTAGGGAACTAATGGCCACAACAGATGACGCGGCCGGAAAATGAAATACACAATTATTCGTTTTCGTTTCCGTCCCCGGCGGCCTTCTGTCGCTGTCCCGGTCTCCGTCTCCGTGAGTGCCTTCACTCCCTCTCGGGCTCCGCTCCACCCCGGCCTCTCTGTGCTTCCGCTTCGTATCCGCCCACGTCTGTCTCCGCACTCCAGACCGTTTGCGAGAGCCGTGTGCGGGACCATGTCCACCTTCGGTCCTGTTGCTGTGCCGCACATCCCCCACTCCCGTCTGTGTCCATCACCGTCTCTGTCTCAATTCATGATTTTGTCCCTGTCCCTGTACCCATTTCCGTTACCGTTCCCATTTCTGACTCTTTCACTCTGCCAGGACCCGCCCTTCTCTCGGTTCTTCTCCACATTTGTCTTTGTGTTTGTCATCTTCTCCTTTTCGACTCCCCGTTCCGTCCTGTTCCTTCCCGTCCCGTCTCTCCTCTCCTCGTCCCGTTCCTGTCTGTGGTTCTATCCCCATCTCCCTCCCCATCAGCATACCGCCACCGTCACTGTCATCTCCCAGGTCTTCGTCTGCTTGTCCTCCTCTTCCCCCGCCCTGCAAGCGGCACGATCGAGAACGCATCGCTATGTGGATGCAGTGCTGGCCAGCTCTTTGGCAGCGGGAGCTCGTGACGGTGGCATGTTGAATGCCCCGCTTGATCACGTACGACAAACCTTCCACTGCTTCATGCGCCAGGCAGTTTGAGTGACAGCTCTACCCTGTGCACGGTCACCGGCTTAGAGGTCCCGCACTCCGACTCCCTTCTCTCTTCTACGTAGTTACGTCACGTGCCTGGTTTTGGGTATCGGTGACAGCTCACAACCTCGAAACTCTCCAAAAAACCAGGTTGCTACGTAGGAAACTGAAGATACTTATGACCGCGAAAAAAACAATGACAGTTGCTCGGAAAGCGTATGCGCGAAATGTAACAAAGTCGCAAATTATATTTAAAATACACAAAACAAAGCGATCTAGACTTTTCGAATTGTTATATAATAAACTTATATGATAAACTGATTTACCAGCTGTTATGTACGTATTATTAATAAAATACAGATTGATGCCGAAATTTTACGTAAAGAAACGTAATGAGAGGTGAATTCGACGTATTTCCTTTCTTCTTTGATCAATGTTTAGGACGTGATTTTCAAATAGATTTATCTTGTCAGTACATAACCCTTCGCTATAACTCTTCCATGGTACTTTGGCCACAAACTCCTTGGGCCCAACTGCAATTCATCCAAATTTATTCACCACATTTACATTCTTTTTCAGCTTAATACGTTGTAGTAATTATTTTGAACGGTTTTATTTTGAATGAAGTTGTAATTTGAGGGTGGAGTGCATCAAAGATTGTACTAGCTCATTACTTTGCTAACATTTTTCAATTTTGTGTGCCATTTTGCAGCACCTGGATCTACTTAGACTACTACATTTCTTTGATAATTAAAAAGTAGTAGTGTGGCTCACATATTTCAGAGATTTGGCTGAATTGTCTATGGTACTACTCATTAAATTTTTAAAAAATGGATTAAAATGTTGCAAAAAATGCACTAACGTACCTTCAAAATTCTGTTATCGGTGACGTGCGATCACTGTCACCGGGAAAGTTTTAGACTGATTATATTCGTGATTTCAATTAACAATTTTTTGCGTTAACAAGGCATAAAAAATACAAAAATAGACGAGTTTGTAGTTTATAAAATAAATCGAAAATAATATAATTTTTAATTACTCATTGGGAGAATTCAGGTCATATATTTGCTCCATTTTTTCACAGTTGACGATTGAAGTACACATAGAAGGGCTTTGAAACGATATTGACTACATAAAACAACCTTTATTTTAATAATAAAATACACCGTTAAATGAAAATTATTTACTAAATATAAACGTGCATTACCAAGTATAAACTTCTACTACTGGTGAGGTGCGGACATGGAGACCGATCCGTAACATCACCTGATGCTCAGAAGTGAACGGCTGCAACTAGCTCACGCCCGAACATTGTCTAGAAAGAGATACAAAGGTACTGTAAACCAAAACTGCCTGCGTTACACCGGTCGAGAGAACAATGAGTTTATTTTTCCTCGCCGGTCACTGGAACCGCACGTCACTTGTAAACGTTTAAATTCAATTATTTACACCTTGTTTCTGCACTGCATCTACTCACACTTACAAGATTCAAATGGACTTAGGATAAATTTATGGGCAGGTGGAAAATGCACTAACTCAAGTACATTGCACGCGATGTGGAATGCAAATTTTGTTCCTCTACTCTTGGATTTAACTATTTACAGCAATGTAAAGCATTCGGAAACGTTAATTGCTTTCATTGGGGAAATGTTTCTAGAAGATATGCTGTAAATTTAACGAAAACCTAGTACAAAATAATCCACTGGAATTTATTACATAAGGCCAGGTTTGCGCTGTCGACAAGGATACATGTGCATAGTATAATAGCAGCATAATGTATTGAAAACTTGTAATAATTATAAATATAATATAAAATTAATTTTGAATGATTGGGCTTCAATGTGGTAAAGGCTGATGTGCCAAAATAATATCTGAGTCTCATACCCAAGAAGAAAATTATAGTGACCGTATACCTTTGTCATCTGAATTAAAACCCATCAAAATGTGTGCATTCGCCTGTGCATCTAAATTTTGATATATAAGTTAGAAATCTTGAAACAATAGTTTTATGTGTGTAAATGAACCGTATACCCGTATTTTAAAATATTATTTTTATACATGTTTGACGGGACAATTAAGTTAAGAATTTACGAAAAGGTCAAATGTACGGAAACAGCAAAAACGAAATATTTATTGAGACTATATTATAAGCATTGTAACAATGTTCAAACATGCTATCCAAATACTAAACATACGAATGAACAACCACTGTAAAAACAGTACTTTTATTTATTCATACAGCCTTTGAACACTTTAAATTAATTTACAAGCACACCTCTATATTAATTACCATGTGGGTATCCATCAACTAATATTTCTCCCGGATCTGTCCCAGAATTACCCGAAACCACCGAGTCAGCACTCATGAGTGTCTGTGTTGGGCGTTGCGATGATGCAAACAACTCTCTTCGCTGTTATAGCCATCTGCGTTCAGCATGGGTGCGGAATTTATAAGGACATTAACACGAGCGCCATTTGTTTTTACGAACCAGTCACGAAAACGCCCGCGTCGCGAGTGTTAGGAAACGCGAATGATTGGTGGTCTGGATCTACTTACGGGGACATCTCCGCCCTACTCTTCCCCTAATGCCGAACTCCCTGGCTCACGACGCAGCCGCCGTACAGCTTTGTTTGAAATGTCAACCGCTCGAGGGTCGGGGTCGGGAGGGTGCACAGTGGAGCGAAAGTTGAATCTAAGGTGAAGTGCTTTTGTTGTAACTTTAACAAAAGTTTGATTACTTCTATTCCGTATTAATAAATGTATTTATTAAACAGTATTAAACGTGTTTAAGTTGCGTTCAAAAGATGATTAACATTTTATAAATAGTTGTGGTAAGTAGGCTGTCATAGAGTAATCGTGACCAAATCGGAAGAACACGTCCGTCACACAACCTGGTTAATATGTTTTTTACTTAATTTATTAATACGTTACTTAACTCTATTAGTTAACATGGGAATATATATGTCACTAAAATAAATAGTATGATGTACAGCTGGATTGTACTGAAACATAAAGAAAATATTGGAAAATTGAGCTCCATTGTACTGGAACATCAGTACATAAGGGCATCTTGCGGCTCCGTGCACTGCAGAATTCGCGTATGGAAGAACATGACCGTTTACGACCAAATTTTTCATCGAACGCTCTGTATCCAACGTGTTCTAGTAAACAAGGTCGACCTTTCAGATCGGCACAGACGAATCAAATGAACTTGAATTATTTGGCTGAACTCAGACATTCAAAATGGACATAGACAAACTTGTTTTGTTAGTTTATGAATAAAAATCCTATTGGAAGATATCCTATTCAGTTGAACAATATTAAGACAGGAGATATCAATGAAATAGATTGCCGATAGTTGCTGACAAACATAAACCTAATTTATCTTATGTAATAGGAATGTGCAACTTCTTTTGCAAATACAATCGACTGTTGATATAGCAAACGCGGATATAGTAAACGTTCTGTTATGGTGAATCAAATTTGCTGGTCCTAATGCACATATATTAAAAATAAACACTAGATGATTTGGTTATAGTAACTCTTCACATCGGATACAGTATTCATAGGAAATAGCACAACTTCCAAAACATTCTTCGCTTCAGAACTGCGAATTCCAATAATTCAAGGATTTGCAGGTGTGAGTTACTTTTGTAACATTAACGATGAATAAAAGAGATTAAAGGAACAGACGAAATTGTCTCAGATCCTCTGTTGCAGTTCTGTCGATACCAAACACTTCAACGACCCTGGCTGCAAGATAAAAACAAGGAAAATCCCATCTGTCTAGGACACCGTGAATGCTGTGAAAGGGTCCTTCAAAACAGAAGAGAACAAAAGTGAATGGAAAGTGCGTACAAATAAAGTCAGTGTTCTAACAGTGAAAGACACATTCAAGGGTAGCAAGTAAATGTAAAGAGTAGCCCTAAAATATTTTGTGGTGGACTCTGTAGAACCAAATGTCGAGAAAGCACGGGCTCTGAAAAAAGGTCAGCAAAATGTATTAATAAAACTGAACTCAGAAAACAGTATTATCATTGTTTTTAAGGCTAAATTAATATAATGAAATGTCAAATTCGATGTTTTTTTAAAGACCACAGGATTAACAAAATCAATCATCGAGAACAATGCATTTTATTTTCTGATTGACGGAATTTGATTTTGATTAAGTCAATCAAATATTCTCGTCTCCAGAGATTCATTATATCCAGAATATACTGTAAATCTCATATGTTACAGGAAACATTATCTCTTCTTCAATAGAATTCTCAGAGATAGCGTATGTTTTAGTATTTTCGATTCCTTTGTTGTCTCCTACTAGTAATGATACGATCACAAATGTCTGGTGCAGTTAAATGCGATGTGAATGCCGTTCGGCAGAATCAGTCGGGCGTCCGCACCCAAACTTTTCTTCCGCCGAACACGGACCCACTCTAAACGTATAAAGATCATTTTTCCCACGGACAAATGACTTACAGCATTCAAGTGCAAAGTGAGCTGTATTGAGGCGATACAGAAAATTCAGGAAAAGAATCGTATATTGCTATTGATACATGCATTTATATGCAAATGGACTGTCTGTATCGTGATCTAAATATTAAACCGGTAGAAAAGATAATTAAGGAGTATGTAATACGGTATCAGCAACAACGTACAAATCACAAGAACATTGGGGCATCAATTCTCCTTCATTGTACTAGGAAAATAATACTGAAAACCCCATTGAACTTGTTATGTAGTAATTTATTTCCTCTAATAAACTCTGATCTTTTGCATTGGCGAAGGGTATCATGTTAAGGTTAAGGCGTTTTTGCTATACGATCTGAATTCTTTTCTAATAGTCAGGGAGATGAATAAAATGCTCCCCTCTAGAGAGTCTAATGGTTTTTACGTAGAAAATATCATGATATCTAAATCTTGGAAAAAAAGTATTTCGCAAGAGCACTCTTACCATTTATTCGGACTACTGCGTAAGCCAAGATGGCCTTTGTTTCTCTCGTTAATTTGTCCCCCCTCATCATGAAGATTTGAAATAAGTGTTCATGTGATTTGAAGAAAAAATATATAATTTTGCAAAATTATTAACATTTTTAACGAAATCTAGTTGTCGAAGTATCAGTTTCTGACAGTAACTGTCTGTGTGACAGGAAATAAAATTTAAAAGGGATACTTTTCATTATGTGTCAGTGAACTTTTAAAGAACATACAATAATAACAGAGTGTAACTTATTTTTCTAATATGTTTGTCTTACATTCACGCGATCGCAATTTCTAGCGAACACCCACCTAGAGCCAAAACATCTCATGTTACCAAAACCAATGATCCATTATTTCCTTTCTTAATAACACATTCCCAAACGGGCAATTTCCAGCGCATGCCCACCTGGAACGCAATCCTCGCCCACCGTGCCCATGTGCCCACGGCGGCCGCCCCTCGCCCGCGCGCTGGGAGTCGCCCATTGAGCGGGTGCCTAATTAATTAACCTCTCTCTAATGAGAAACGTCGATGGTGAAGGGTGGCGGTCTCGGCGTGGGACCCTGAGGACCGCCCGGCGCGACCGCGGAAAACAGAGAGCCTGGGCGCCGCCCCGCCACGCCCCCTTTGCCGTCGCCCGCCCCGCCCCGTCCCGCCCCCTCGCCCACCCCTCGCCCGCTGGCCCGCCCGTCCGCCTCAGCGCGCAGAACTCGAGGTTGTGTGTCTGGCTGAACTTGCTCTACATGTTGCGGTTCTAAGAGATCCAGTCAGAGGTTTTCGAACTTGTTAAGGATTATACGCCTCACGCGAGATTAGGCATGGAATACACTCCGAGGATGAAATTTACCTAAATAGCTGATTTTCTTTATTATTGTTATTATTATTATTATTGTATTACCAAACTATAATATATTTTTAATTGATCGAAAAGATATTAAATTTACCCAGTAAATAGTAACAAAGTCTACCAATGCTATTGTAAGTAAAATTGTATTTAAATTCACGCAGAAAAAGTTCCAAAAGTTTGAAAGAAACTCAATTTTATAAACCAACTTTACGAAAATTGTTTGCAAAGCATTTTTTGTTCCACGAAATTACACAAATCAGCTTTAAGTCTCGGAATATTCTCAAAAATGAGTAATTCTAGTAATAGTAACTGAATATTTTAAATATATTACAGAGCTTAAGAATCAACATTTTCAATGAACTAGATGTTCATGCAGTGACTTGACATACTTTAGTCAAAGGTCGGTTTTCTATTAGTTGTGAAGTTTCAAACTTGTGTCCCGCCTCATACAGTACTTATTTTCTCTACATTTCTCTGAAAGCTATTCTCGCAAAAATAGTTTGTTGTGGAAAAAGTATCAAAAATTTGATGGTACGTTCAGTAGTAGCAGGAAACTCATACTTTGAATCTCCCCATGGAAGTTATTCAAGCCCATCGCGTACAAAGTTATTGGGCCACGCCTACTGTATACAGAGAACCCCTGGTTTAGTGCAAAGGAACCTCAAATCTTTTTCGTTTCAAAATCAAATTATATAGGCCTTTGTCATATAATTTACTAGTATCCTCAGGATGTAGAAACAAGAAAGCTATGCTACACTATTGAAACCAAAAACATTACATTATTTTAATTTAATTTTTAAAGGAAATGGAAGGTGTAAACTAAATGATTCTAATGTATACCAGGGTCAGTTTTAAGATTTGATCATAAATGTATACTGTTGACATGTATGTGATGTGCAAAAGTAGATTCTATCATCCATGATTTTTTAGCAGAGTAAACCTGAGAAAATGTTTAAAAATGCATTCTTTGTATAAGCGAATTCTTATGTCACAAATATCAAGTTTTCCCACAACTACGATTTTGCGCTTAGGTAGTTAAGAACAAGGTTCTTCAATTATTAATTAGTTATTTGAAAAGCATAAGGATATGCAGCATAAATACGACTACGCAGTGTGTTTATTTGTGTCATTTGAAGAAAAATAGAATCTTATTCAATTATTATTTAATGAGAACAGCCTGTGTTTATGAGGTAATTGAATTTGATCCTGAGAGCGGATGTCCTTTGTTGGTGGTAAAATATTAATGAAGAAATTAATTGAATATATCTCTGGATTCAAACGAGTTTGTTTTGTTATGTTTTAATTGTACAATCATGCTCTCCAGCGAAATGTGCAGTCATATTTATAATAAATTTAATGGTAATATGTATCTTTTAACTGTATTCAGGAATTCTTTACTAGGAATAATAATGAAAGCCGAAATCTATCTTTTACATAAGATGCATAAAACTCTGATTAATGATAGTAAAATACTCGTACATAAGAAGGAGCAGCAACATTCACTAGCCATTATCATTTGCTACATTACATTTGTAATCAGTGATCGAATCGCCTACTTAATAATGTTGATGGAAACTGGAATAGGCAAAATGAATAAGAAATATTCAAATACATGGATACTTAGACGTAGATGAATTTTGCATTCGCTAATTCTTGAGTGCGTTTTAGACACGAAGTTGTTACCTCCAATCAACCTCAATAGATGATGTAGCTGGTAATTTCGGTGGGACACCTAGACCAGAATCACCTGCGTGTCGCAAGTTATCTTCCCCAATTTGCCCACAATGAACAAACTTCGCATGAGCCTTTAGAAATTCGCCCTATGATAGCGTAGCTACACGGCACAAAATTTACGATACACTCCACCACGCTCGAACACTTTCTTCTCCCACATTCATTCTCTCCGACACACGTTTAGTACTTAGCACGCCCCGCCCCTCCTCCGGCTCACTCGCCGCCTCCTCCTCGCCAACCCCATGCGCGTCAGGGCGCTCTCTGCAGGGGACAAGCGGGACGTCCGCACACGGAGGTGATGAATGGCACCCCGCCCGCCACAGTGCCCCGCCCCGTCCCCGGCCGGTCCCGCCACGCCACGACTTGCACCAACCCCGCGCCCGCCTCCCTCTCCGTTTTGCCCGCCCCTCGCTCGCACCGCAACCGCCCCGCCGGACCCAGCACCTACCCCGCTCTCGTTCCTTTTCAGACTCGCTCCCTCCCGTTCCCTCCCGGTCCCACCCCGCTCCAATCCCACTCCCACCCCGCTCCCACCCGCTCCCGCCCCGCTCCCACCCCGCTCCCACCTCGCTCCCCCACTCCACCCGCTCCCACCCACTCCCACCCCGGTCCCACCGCTCCCACCCCGGTCCCACCGCTCCCGCCCCGCTCCTGCCCCGCTCCTACCCTCTCCACCTCGCTCCCACCCGCTCCCACCCCGCTCTTGCTCCCCGGGAGCTGGGGCACTTCTCTCGCATCCCGCTTACACCCCGCTCACACCGCGTTTCCACAAGCTCCCATCCCGCGTTATCCCCTCCCTCCCTCTACGTCCTACCCATCGCACGTCTCCCGCTGTCCCGCCGCACGCCTCCCCCCACGTCCGCCACGCCCTCGCCCCGCCCCGCGCACGCCCCCCGCACACGCCCCGCGCGCGTGTGGTCCGCTCGCCCACCGCCGTCGCACGACGGACGCTCTCTAATTACCCGGCGACGTCGGACCGGACGGGGCGGCGCAGTTTCCGCCCCCTGTGTCACATTCTGTCCTCCCCAACTCGCTAAGGCTTCAATGGTGTTCACGCAAGGGAATTATAGCCGGCCTCCAGTACATTTATATTGTAAAGAAACCTGCAGTGTGGATAATACCTATGCTATTTCCAGCCCTGTGAATGGTTCTTAAAGGACTGAATCGTTGTCATTCACACATTTAATGTGATTCATTAACCCTACCTACATTCAATAACCCACCCAGTAAATCAAATAAATAGTAGTCGGGATATCAAGCTTCAATTAAAATACATTTACATCTTTTCTACTTGCTCCAAGGATTTGGAGCAGTGTCCGAAGTACGTGGAGGTGACTGCTCGTTCGATTTCCGCGTAGAATATGGATGTTTTGCGTTGTGACGTGATTGACTTTTCCTTTCACCAAGTGCGGGAACCAACTCTGTACTCACCTATCAAGCAAAGAACGATCCTGAAGTCTGCCTGACCTGTCGCTGTCTAACCTATGCTTTCGTAATGAGAATGGTCATCAAGGGAATTGTTTGTAGGGACAGAAATAAGGGAAATCACGTCTAACCTCGTCCATATGAATAATTTTGAAACTTTGTATACTTTCTGTTGATTAAATGTTTGAGTTAAAATAAATTTAAATTAGTAAATATTGAAAAAGTAATTAGTTCATTAAAATATAAAGATCTGATTGTCAAGACATCTTTCTTAATATAAAACTACCATGCCTTGATTATTTCAAGTTGAGTAAGGATTACAAGTCTGAGTTTCAACTGTAATAAACGGGCACTCATTGTCCTTGACCCTTTTGTATTATCAACGTTTCACGTATAATTTACCTCTGATGGTTCCAGTCGTTGTTATAATAGTGAATAGTGTCACATAGAGTCGTTCTTCTTCTTCTCCCAAAACCTTTTGCCATACCATCCATTAAAAAATCGCTTATTAAATATTTCATTTCAAGAAATATTTGTATAAACATCCGAGTTACAGCACTAGTCAACACTAATGAGTAGAAAATAACTTGATCTGCAAGAAAAAATGTACACGACATTATTTAAAGACCTGACTTCGGAAAACAAATTTCTTTAGAAAAAAATTATATCTTCAATATATACATGAAAGGAGATCCCGGAAAACTTTTGAACTTCTGCCGTTCAAAAATGTGAGTTCAAGAAAATGTGACCTGCACCATTTTAAAGCGTCCTTTCCTACGTCTGAGAAAAAAATTTCAAAATTTAGAAACCATTTTTGAGAAAATTTTAAAATGGGAGTTAAATCTTCATATAAAGTACCTAAACAAATTCATTTAAAATTTGCAAGGCCTTGACGTCGACCAGATCGGTTGAGAAAATCAATTGTGGGGATAATCGTCTGAAAGATTTAGATGTTAGGGTTGACCACAGGCGAAAGGAGGAAGGAAGACATAATTTTTTCGTAAATCAATTTATTCTGTAAGAAGAACCCACAAAACGTGAATTCGTGCAAGAGGAAGTAATTTACTGCTTACAGGTATTGATTATATTTTGATTGTACTTTGCATATAGGTGCTTTGTTTTTAGGTACTACTTATATTTATCCAGTTTATCGAAATAAGGACCACGCAATACGTGTTTTTTGTTTGTTTGTTTTTTGTTGTTTTTTGTCGAAAAATTGCCAGATTGCACTGCAGCATTATAATACTGTATCTTTTCTACGTAAGCATTTAGGAGGCGAGAATCTAAAATCCCTCCCAACCTTTGCAAATATTATATAGCTTCTTCCTTCCTCATCTCAATCTTTTGCCTTGCCTTCACTACCACCGTTTGGTCTCCTACAATGTCCGCGTCAGGGCGACTCGCGTATAATTACAGAGGGACACATGTTTAATTTTCTCCTGTCAGTTGGTTTTAGCGCCAGCACTCGGTGAAATATGGTGTCCGCTGTTCGCCCGCAAGCGAGGAATGAAAGAGAAACCAGTCCGACGGCCGAGGTAGTTGACTCGAGGTATCGGAACCCTTCGTCATACTTCGAACTAAGTTATTTTTTTGTTGCTTGTGGCGGTTTTGCAGTATCTGCTTAGAAAAAAAATGTGCTGTTAAGATATTCGGAGATGAGTTACATCGTACCGTTTGGGGGCGGGGTGACTCTCTATTTTCCCATGTAAGTGGATGTCCTCCTCCCTGCCTACATGCTCGTATCGTCATTGTTCAAGTTCTCCATTCGACCTTACAGGGGTGACCATGCAACGAACAGACTGGATCGCTAATGCAGAAAGATATTAGTATTCGAAATAGTGGGGTTTTTCGTTGTTTTACAACATTTTTACAACTCTGAAAGAAATTAGAATAAGAAGTGAAAGTGGCATGCAAATAAATCCTTAAGGTATTAAATTGGAGACAAGGAGATAAGTTTTCTCCTGCAAATTTTGTTGTCATTAATAAATAACTTCTTAATTATTCTTATTAATGTAATTTCTTACACTTGTATGGGGGTAATCCAGACCTCATTTTATTCAAGACGAAAATATTTTATAAAAAAAAATTGTCGATTAGTTGAATCCCGCCTTGAGATGAAAAATATTTCATTCCAGTAGTGGCCACATAAAAGCTGCAAAATTTTATTAGTGGCCAGATATACTCAGAAACGCAGAGACTTAGTAATAGCTAATCTATATTTTTTACCCCCTGAACGTGTCTGACACCTAATCCAAAACAGGAACTTCATGTTCTAATGCTGCAATGGCGATAATATGAGATAGTGTTTTCAACATGTTTTTTTTAAATTTCAAATAAGAGAAATGAATAAATAATCTTCCTTTAAGTTCTCAAAAGACTGAAACTTAAAAAATTAAATAAGGTTAACTACATAATTTTCCAAGAAAAACAAGATGACCTTGTTATTAATATTTTTAATTTTCAATAGAAACAAAAGAACGTAAAGTGAAGAACATAGCTAAATAATGTTGCTGAATAAATAATATCAAATGCTAATTATATAGTAACACGCATTACTTCATATATTTATATTTTGGGAGGTATCTCATTATCATAATTCAATTTATAATATACAACATCCAATCAAACAATGCACTCCCCCTATTCTTAATTTATCGGATCTGCATCCTCCTAAAACAGTTTCTATCCGGCCATTCTCCAAGACAATCGGAAAACGTTGGGATAAATCATTGTTTATCGCCAAAGAACGCAGCAGTACGTGCGCAAAATACGCAAGCGCCTGCACCGGGGACGTGCCCGGCGGTCCGCACCCGCCGGCAATGGGCCTCCGCCGAAAACGCCGTCCGGTTAAAAATACGCCTTACGCAAGGAATCGCCGCGAAACGGAAGGCGCTACCCGGCCGCACCCGCGCCCACAGCGGGCGCGCGGCGGAAGGAAGCGCGCCCATAAAACGACCAAAAGGACCTGCCTCCGCGGCGGTGATTCGCACAGGACTCGCCGTCACCACCCGCAGCTGCTCGCCGACACCTGAGGACCCCCACGCCTACCCACACCCGATGACACTTCCCGCCACCCACTTCCAAAGGTTGGCATCCTTCACTATCCATTGCCAGTCTTCGGCACTGTTCGTCATCTACCCGTCGCCACCCGATGCCATCCGCCAGCACTCGCTGACAATCCCCCGACTCCCGGCGTCTTCTCGGGTCTCTCGCCGTCACCCATCTCTACTCACCGACACACACCGCCACCACTACCCCACGAGTCTCCTGTCGCCTCTCGCTGCCATTCGCCACCTCCCACCGCCACGCGTTACCCACCAACAACCCATCCACCCTCATCCGTTATCCGCCACAACCTACAGCGTCCGGTCGCCTCCCGCCATTCACCGCAGCCCGCTGCCCGTCGCCACCCGTCGCCACCCGTCGCCACCCGTCGCCACCCGTCGCCACCCGTCGCCACCCGTCGCCACCCGTCGCCACCCGTCGCCACCCGTCGCCACCCGTCGCCACCCGTCGCCACCCGTCGCCACCCGTCGCCACCCGTCGCCACCCGTCGCCACCCGTCGCCACCCGTCGCCACCCGTCGCCACCCGTCGCCACCCGTCGCCACCCGTCGCCACCCGTCGCCACCCGTCGCCACCCGTCGCCACCCGTCGCCACCCGTCGCCACCCGTCGCCACCCGTCGCCACCCGTCGCCACCCGTCGCCACCCGTCGCCACCCGTCGCCACCCGTCGCCACCCGTCGCCACCCGTCGCCACCCGTCGCCACCCGTCGCCACCCGTCGCCACCCCGTCGCCACCCGTCGCCACCCGTCGCCACCCGTCGCCACCCGTCGCCACCCGTCGCCACCCGTCGCCACCCGTCGCCACCCGTCGCCACCCGTCGCCACCCGTCGCCACCCGTCGCCACCCGTCGCCACCCGTCGCCACCCGTCGCCACCCGTCGCCACCCGTCGCCACCCGCCCGTCGCCACCCGTCGCCACCCGTCGCCCACCGTCGCCACCCGTCGCCACCCGTCGCCACCCGTCGCCACCCGTCGCCACCCGTCGCCACCCGTCGCCACCCGTCGCCACCGGTCGCCACCCGTCCCCCTTCGCCACCCCGTCGCCACCCGTCGCCACCCGTCGCCACCCGTCGCACCCGTCGCCACCTGATGCCTCACAACACTACCCACGGCTATTCGCAGCTACCCACCTATACTCACCCACTCGTCGCTAGCCACTTCCAGCCGCAAGTTTTTTTATCACCTTGGCCTCGCACCTTTAATGGAGATTATCCACCTAAATCATTGTTGTCAAGATCGATGCCACAAGCGGGAATCCGTTGGAAGAGTGCCACGACGAAATCGCCCCTCCACGCAGTTCATCACTTCGCCACCAGAGACAACGCCATCCCTATTGTAAAACGGCAGGGTTACTACTACTCGTAATAGATCCCTTTCCCGACGCTAGTTGTGCAGAGAAGCTCGTGGCATGCTACCGTGCCACGACGCGTGCCACAGCCACCAGTAGAAGACCTTGGCACCACTGCCCTAAATTCATGTTCCACTCGCAATATTTCATCGAAAAAATAACTATGGAACTTGGATGTCTCAAACATTGATCACAGGCTGATTTATTTGAGAGCCAGCATTGTCGATGTTGCTGCAACGTCTTTGACCGGCTCGTCATCAGGTCCGGTTCTCGATGGTGGCGAATTTGGATACATTTTACGATATTTCGATTTTAGTTGGTGAGATAAGTCTAATTTAGCCGCTGTCTACAGGAGAAATTTAGCGGCCGGCTACCCTGCTTGGTACTTTTCCGTGGTTTCTCTTATCAATAGCAGGTGAACGCTGGAGCAGAACTCTAACAAACGGGCCATGGACAACGCGCGATAATTACTTCCCTTTCTTTCTCCTATTCTTTCCCGTCACTTACACACGCATTTCCCGCTCTACAGATGTTGGGAGCTAAAGGGGACCAGTCAGGAGCTGGAATGAAGCCCCTCTGGAAAGAGATATCTGTATAGAAATATGTCCGTCGTGTAGATCGGCGCCGAATCTCAACATCCAGCTAGCGAGGAACACCGCTTCCTCCCGCGATGAAACATGCACTATCCTGTCGAGACTAATGACAATTTGACGTTCCCGGAAACACAGAGAAATCATTCAAGCATCCGTATCTTCAATATTGATAACTCGAACATTGTTTTCTGTATTTGGATAAATCGGACCTTGGTATTTCTAATGTGCATCTTGAATCTGAATAACCCAACCCTTGGTTAATCGTATAAATCAATTTGTTTGCTATTAATTTTACATTTTTTTGAACTCTAATGTTGAGAATTCGAATGTGTTCCTTCATATTCAACAGAACCGAGTTGCACTTGTTCTAAAACGCTTTGAAAATTACTGATACATCTGTTACTATTATCAGAGACTATCTTAAGTATATGTATTTAAGGCTATTTCGTAGGTGCCTCAGGGCATCAACTGATGTTATTGCAGTGCTTTTGATCGGGAAGTCCTAGCTCTCGAGTCCCTACGGTGGTTGGTTTTTCGACCATAGCTAGGACAAATTCAGATCACCATCTGGAGATTTCTAGCGACCTGTTTCTCTGAACGATAGTTTTCCGTAATTTCTCCGATCACCCCTAGTGAAAGCGGCAGCAATACCGTAAAAAATGGGCCAAGACGCACGCGATCTTTCTTTCCTCTTCTTTCTCTTATCCTCACCCCTTACGTGTATTCACTTTCACTGACATCCACCACACTACCACATATATCGGGATATTAGAACTTGTCCCGCCTGGGGCAGTACCCCACCGGATATCGTCGGATGATGCGGAAAAATTACGAAACCCGATATGTAGATCGGCGCCGGATCTCGTCTTCCAGCGGAGGAACAACATTACCATCTCCCGTGATAAGAAAATGCACTACACTTACGGGATTAATGACCACAGCCGTAGATGCGACCGGAAACAAAATATTCAATCATGTGACAAAACAGGTAATTAATAATTACTTTATACTAATTTTACTTACTTGATCTATTTAAAATGGTTTTTTTTTGTTAAGAGAAAGAAATTTAGTTCCAAATTTTAGTTAATAATGAGAACTCTGAAATTAATTTTTACAATCTTCACGTGAATTTATTCAATTGAAATTGAGTCGTGTCGGAAATTAACCTAGAAAATTAAAAATGATTTATTGGTCGTTTCGTGTCGTTGAGTGCTAAGTAGTTGTGCCAACTGAGGTGCTGACGACGTCTTGATTGTATCACTTCCATAACCAAATCAGTTGCTGCTGCTACTACCCACGTTGGCACGGAGCATGACTCACGACCAGACAGACAACTCGTCTCCAGTCACGTGACCTCGGCTACTGCACCGCCCAGGCTACTTCCTGCCCCCACCTGCCCTTCATTTTTCCATCTCTAATTTGCTGTGCCAAGAAGACGCCTTCTCATTTATCGCGCCATTGTCACCATTGCCCTCCACCATCTCAAGCCGTGCAGATTTGAAGCCCTCCCTACCTCCAAAGTTTTCGTCGATTATGAGGTGTACTGAGTGGGGCAAAGATTGTGATGATTGTGATTAGAGACTGGATTTTTTATGTAATTACATATTTTTTCTTTCTACTTACCGCTGTAAAAATCGTAATCTTGAAGAATCGTCGCTGTTCTACCACAATATCCGATTTTTTGGTAACATATTTAGTATTATATTACACTTTTTACATATTTCGGAATATTCACAAAATATTTTTTATTCTATCAATTTTCTTACATTTCATGCATATTTTTTATGAAAAGAAGTATTTTTTTTAAATCAGCGTTTTTTCCTAAATTATTACTTAAGACCGGATTTTCGTGCAATAAAATAAGTAGTAGTAAACGTGCAGTAAAACCACCAAAACGTGCAAAAACATGCAATAAAAATATCAAAACTTTGCAAAACGTAGTTATGTAACCTAAAAAAATTCAGTTATCAACTTATTTTATATTTTAGATGTGGTATTTAAGGTAAATGAAATATGATTTTAATGTTTTATTATAATTAAGTTTGTACTTATTGTTTAAACAAACCACATTTGACATTTAAAATATTATTCGCACACAAAATTAAAATAAAAACAATTGAAAACTACGAATATTCCTTCAGGAATCAAAAATAATAAAGTACAGAAGAAATGTTCATAGTTGTTTTCATTATAATTTAAAATTATGAATATTTCCAAATTATTTTTTTATAAATTATGTCTTTTATCAACTAATACATGTTTCAGACAGGTAAAACGTCGTTCTACATTTAGACTTGCCTGTGTGCCGAGTCTCACTCTCGTGTACGGGTGCACGGAGCTAAAAGCAGTCAAAAACTGCGTTCATTCTCTCTCGTACCTCACAGAGCAAAATCTGTTCCGAGAAATTATACTATGAATTTCAAACCCAGCGCGCTTGCCACTAACACTAGGCTTCGTGTCCGGACATAAGGTCAAATGTGACTCGTGTAAGCAACCTCGTATTGGTAAGTTCAGCGAAGACTGACAAAGCGGATATACGATCCGATTGAGAAAACAGACCCCGATAGCGTTGGCTGAGCGGCCGCAACCAGGGGTCGCAGACCTAGTTCATATAACACTGCCTATCCCTGTTGCAATAACTCGAAAGTTTTAATTAGACAATGAGCATCGTGAAAGGTATAGAGGCATCGTGAAAGGTATTTATGCAATAGATCTGTGAATCTTGTAAATTCGTCCAGTAAAATCCCAAAATCTGCAATTTTCTGGCAGCATTATCTAAAATGTGCAATTTCGTGCAAAATGAAACAAGTACTAAAATAATGTCCGTTTCATGATTCAAATTTCTGTCAAGGTTTCATCAAATTTCAATTTAGCAAAGAAAAGATGCAGTTACACGGGAATCCGGTCTTTAGTTCTTACTGCGTACTGTCTACTCGAGGTACGCTACACGAAAACGCAGTCAGTTTGGCGCGCCTGCTTCAGTTATCTCAGTGGCGGCATTGCGCGGTAGCGACTGAGATCATTTTTACTTTTAGGTGTGAAAAGTATCATTGACGCCGCGTTTCTTGACCTTTAACTCTAATTTACAAGAACCTTCGGCGATTACTACGATACACGTACGGCGATACGACGTGTAACTCCGATGAGAAAGTTTGCGCTGCAGTAATTATTTGCTTGTAGTAGATATCGCCAATTTGTACGATGGCTTCTATTGCGTCTAGTCTGGCTGCTAAACTACGGTCCTGGAAAGCAATAGATTAAGCAGCTACTACTGACTGATTGATTGACTGATGATTTTTAAAAAGTTTGCATTATTTTTTAAATTTGTTTAGGAAATATTTTATAAATGTAATTTCGATTTATGTAAATGTGTTTTATAATTAGTGTATTTTAATTTTACATATTATATCCGATTTCACATATTAACTACGTATTTTTGGTGCTTTCATTGCTATTTTTGTACATTTTTTGACATTTCATACTACATTTTTTCCGGTCTCTACATATGACGTGAATACCACAAAGAGCATGAATAATACGAATTATGTGTATTATGAATGTGTTGAAAAAGTAAAAATACATCAACTATGAAGTGGCGACAAGGTTACGCAAGTCAACACTTATTTTTAGTTCATAAGTAACGCAAGGTATGTTGGTACGTTTTGTTTATATAACTCCCGTGTTTTGTAACGTTTGTGCTTTCGAAGAAAATCGTGTGAAAATTTTATAAGTGATATTCATTTAGAGATGTCTTGTTTTGTATCGTTTAGTTTTTAGGAAGGTACAAAATATGACCAAATTTTTAGCTGCACTTAAATAAAAAAATAAGACGCCAAAAGTCTGGAACAGATAAAAATGCTACTATATCTCTAATGATGAAGAACCCAAACCAGAAAAAATACAAATTCTAAAGGTAATGTACTTTCAATGAAATAAAAACAATTATAAGTTTAAAATCGTTTCTGCAGGAGATAATAAGAATTGCAATGTAGCCGATTCAAAGCGAACAAAATGGAGAGTGTATCGAAAAGCATTTATAAACATTCATAAATTCGGTTTTTCAGTCTTTTATTTCACAGACTGCTGATTTAGAACTGACTCCTGAAACTCGGAGATGCTACAACTGTAGTTGTTATAGTAGTCGTAGATCAGATCTTAAATATCGAACATCGCATTCTCGGTCATGCTTTCTCGGGAATTATTCCTTATAACTAATGTATACATTTCGTAAAGAAATGTATTAACCAAGTGTCATACAACTTCTGCGTAATCGAAACTCGAGATCAACATGATTCAAAGTCCCTGACTAATTGGTCACCTAAAATGGCGCTGATATAGTGGTGCCTGATACTCATGGGCTCGAATTCCAAACTACGACTATAATATATATTTTCACATTGCAATGTTGGGGGAACGAAAAAACAACTGTTGTCGCATATGTCCATCGCTTTAGAGCACGATAAAACTTAGTTTCAATTCGAAAAAAATTGTAACCATCTCATGTGCAATCCTTGTAAGCGTAATAGAAATAGTCTGAATGATGATGATGATTGAAATGGGGTGAAAGACATTTTATGGACTAACAATTGGATCAGACGCAGTTGGTCATTAGAAAAAAGTTCCAAGACAATGTAAACGTGCTTTTGCACCACATTCGATAACTGAAAATGTAAGTCAAAGAGTGCAATATTTGATTCCCACAGAGATCTTACGTTGCCCAGGCAGATGCTCTTCCACTGAATGTGTCACATCCCATTTCACACATCATCACATTCATCCAATTTGAACTTCAAACCTTCGACGATCAGCAGATAAGGTCGTTAAAATAATCACAAATGTAGTTTAATTCCTTAGCTCAGTAGGATGGAGCTAAGGAAGTTCCATGGGGCGCTTCTCTTTGAGATTCAAATATTTCACTTCGTGATCCTACTATTTTCTAGTCTCCATTGTTCAACTTGGTCGCCAACATCCCATACGAAACATAACCTTAGAAAGAAAAAAAAATTCTCTCCCCGCGATCCCTTCCCCTCTCGGAGAAGCAAAAAGACCCCTTTGTCGTGAACGGACAACTCGGAACTACTCAGAATCCACCTCTCCTCCCGTCCCGAGACATTGACATTGCATCCTCCGCCTCCCTGCCGCCCTGTCGGCAGCGAGAAGGGGTGCGGCGCTGCTATCCCGAAAATCGCCGCATCCATTATGCATGGAGCGGCGCGCGACAGCGACAGCGTAGGCGGCGGCGGCGGCGGCGGCGGCGCGGCAGCGGCGGCGGTGGCTGCGGCGGCGGCGTCGTTGGCGCCGCGCGAGTGATTCAGTGAGGAAGTGTGTGACCGGGCCGCATTTCCGCCGCCCGCTTCCGGTCGGGAGCCAGCCCGCCCGCCAAAGGCGACGAATGTGGGCGCGCGGAGGCTGCGGCGGCGACGGAGAGCGGGTGGGGGCAGAGGAAGGAGGAGGAAGGAAGGAGGAGAAATGAAGAGGGGGTAAGGGAGGAGGAGGAAGAAAATGGGGAGAGAAGGATGAATAGGGACGTTGGAGAGGGAGGGGGACTGAGGAACTGGAGAAGGAGGAAGAGGAAGGAGAAGAAAGAAGAGAGGGTAAAGGAGGAGGAAGAAAAAGGGGAAGAGAAGGATGAATGGTACGTTGGAGAGGAGCGGGAAGAGGAACTGGAGAAGGAGGAGGGAGGAAGGAGAAGAAAGAAGAGAGGGTAAAGGAAGAGGAAGAAAAAGGGGAAGAGAAGGATGAATGGGACGTGGGAGAGGAGGAGGAAGAGGAACTGAAGGAGGGAGAGGAGAAAATTGAGGAGAGAGAGGTGAAGGGACAGCATAAGTAAATGGAGGAAGAGAAGGAGGAAGAGGAACAGGAGGAGGGAGAGGAGAAAATGGAAGTGCGCGAGGAGGAGGAAAAGCGGGTGGAAGGGGAGGAAGAGGAGGGAGAGAAGACACTGGTGGGCGGCATAAGATAGCTAAAGAAGGATGCAATGACAAAGTCTGTGAATTTAGGAGATTTCTTGTAATACACTTGGTTTTTGCTGCCTGAAGAAATGTACCAAGTCTTTCAGCAGTTCTAATCGAAAGGGAGAAGGCATAGGATACGCCCAACGAAGAGATGGCGACAATTATCAAAATATGGAAGTCCAAAAGTGCTGAGGTCCCAACGCACTATACCGGCCGAATTCAGCTCAGAGAGAGCATTGTCGCTGTGTCAGCAGCTAGTCTGACCTCTCATAGGATTCGAGTTCTGAGGGATTTTCGATGTTAGCTAGGTAGCTAGATCGAATGCACTCGCTGACTGGTGGAGAATAGGGAGTTTTTGCACCCTCGAAGGGGAAGCACTATCGATCTTCTGCTCATGCGCAGTACCAGTTTCGCATCACGAGTGCATCTGCACATTAGCAGAAGATCGATAGTACTTCACGTTCGAGGGTACAAAAACTCTAATTCTAGCACTGCTGCTCTGATCGGTCTAACACGACTGCTCTGATCGGTCGTTTTCCGTGGTTTCTCCGATCAATACCAGACGACTGCTGGAGTCGTACCGTAAACATAGAATCACCATAGAGTAAAGATCTCTTTAGTCTATGCCGTAACAGTCCACGAATCACGCGCGGTTAATTCAAAAACAGAGTAAGGATGCATTTAAGGCCCATTCAATTAATGTTTTAAATTCAATTTTCTGAAGTGTAATGCTTTTGAATGTTAGGATCTATAAATAGAAAGGTTTTAATTTTTAAATTTTGATTATTTGTGTCTAAATTCTATTAGGTGTTTCCGTAATTTGATCATGGTTCACGATCTTAAAGATATTAATCCGATCCTGGTTAACAAAGCTCAACAGGTAAGATGGTACAACAGAATGAGTACACAGGGTTTGAAAGAGGTGATGCAAATTAGAATTTTGCCTTTCCAGACTCTGCACCAGACATGAATATAACCTTCCTGCAGAATGATTCGAAATCATCACAATCAACAACGATTGCATCTCATCATCTACTATTTGGGCAAAAGAAACAAAACAAAAAAATCATGCTGCATCACGAATACCTCGTCCAGATTTATCAATTAAAACCATTACCCTCATTAACATCCCTCCACTCGCTGTCACCACCGTTTACAGCACTGTAATGCAAGACTGCTACTTATTGTCAACAACTTCACTACCAACAAGTTGATCATATCCGTTCCTCATACACCCTCTGCTTACAATGGTCTCTTTATGACCGTCACATCCCAATTCCACCTTCACTACAAGCTACTACGAGTATGCTTTTTTTGCGTCCTCACTTTCGTTCACAGCTCCTTGGCCCTCACGGTCTCCTTCACCACCGCCATCATCACGATCTTCTGTCTCCTCCTTCCCCACCACCATCTCCGTCATCGCCACCATTGCCAACCCCACTCGCAGTGCGTGCACGCATTTGAATACAATTTCCCCGTGCTGACTCACCTCCGTATTGTGAGTCGCCGCCGCCGCCGCTCGCGTTTTGGCCCCGATCCATTGTCGCGCGCCCACTCCCCGCTCCGCCCCGCCCCCTCCAGCCCCTCGTACCCTCTCCCCGCCCCTGCCCCGCGTACCCCGCGCACGCGCTTCCGCTGTCCAGGGGCGGCGGCGGCGGCAATGGGGGCGGCGACGGCGGAGGTGGCGGTGCCTCAACTCGTAATCAATGAACGCGCTTTCTGCGCAAGTATGAATTGTGAAGCGGAGGCTCGAACTTGTTGCAGAGGTAAGGTCGCTTGATGCGCGTTTAGATTTTCAGAACTAAGTTGTTATTTATTTGCATTAAACATTGAATGTAGTATTAGAAGAGCAATGATGATGATGATGATGATGATGATGATAATAATAATAATAATAATAATAATAATAATAATAATAATAATAATAATAATAATAATAATAATAATAATAATTTTTCCTCCTTGGGTCCCTAAAAAACTTTTCCGTGTTTGTGCAATATTTTTTAAAAAATTCTCTGTAACGTTATACATATTATATTTGTCGTTTTATATTTTTCTTATTTTATATTGTAAATTGTTATACAATGCAATTGTTTTTGTAATATTGAAAGTTATTGTCCGGTAACTTTGTGTTCTTCTTCTCCTAAAATACGTCTTTGTCGACTCGTGATGCAATTATTAGCAGCCGTTCGTGGCCCAAGTATTGGCCGTTCGAACGACTCATGGCCATCGTGCCGATCTCACAGGAGCCGAGACGAGTCTAGCGCCGACCCCAGTCTCTTAGATTCAAAGTTCACTGACGATTTTCCCCCTTGGTCCCTTAAAACACACTGCCGTGTTTGGGCAATATTTTTTGAAAAATTCCCTGTAACATTTACACATTATATTTGTCGTTTTATATTTTTCTTATTTTACATTGTAAATTGCGTTATATCATGTAATTGTTTTTGTAATATTGAAAGTTTTCAAATTTGAATTTTATCACAATATCAAATTGTATTTGCAATAAATTGTTATTATTTGTTTTTGTTTACTTTAAAAACGTTAAAAATCTGTGTAGTACGAGGGAGATTTTATTTAATTGTTAAAACTGCATTAACTGATAGTAAGCACGAGAAGATGAATCTCATATAATACAAATTTCTCTATTAATAATTAATTAATTAATATTCGATTATTACTACTATTCACTAGGGCACTCTATCGAAACTCATACGATATTAATTTATAAATATTTCTGTAATTGATTTGTCCTGTTATGCTCACAAATTCACCTTCTACTCAAATACTTATTATGTTGATTCTATTTCCGTTTATTTATAGGTATCGACATACAACATGCTAGCTTCTTACCTGTTATATGCAGGCGTACAGTCTCTGAATGTGATGTTAATTAGATTTTTCTAGTTGATGGCAACTATGAATGCCAACTATGATGGCCTTTTTTCAATAAAATAAATGAGCATTTATTAACAATTTGATTTACAAACTTGAATGAACTCTTTAATTGAAAATAATGTTATTTTTCATTTACAAAAGAATTCTCCTTCCTGTAAAGGTCAAAATCAAAATTGGTGGAGTACTGAAATCTTCGCACCCATTGGTGATTTCTCGGTTGCACTCCGGTTGGAACGTACATCACGTCTTCTTTCTTGATGCTGCCTATTTGATGTTAATATTACTGTCCGCATACCGTATTATCTCCCAATGTTGAATTCTGGTTAAAAATGTCACCCGGGATATTGTCAATTCGTTACTGGTTCAATAAATAATTATAATAAACTATCATGCATCCGCGAACTTTCCTAGGGAAAGTCTATACCAAAAATATTGGATAGGTCTATACAACATATGAGTTTCCATTTGGGACTACCTACGTTCAACACGACTTGTTGAGTACAAGAAACGTCTAGGGTTCCTATCATTATTTTCGTTCCAAATATAAAATCTATTTCAAATTTCAATTATCATTTTAAAATAATTTTAACATCTTTTCATTACTGGTATTCAAACTCTTAAAAATATTGGACGCAATTCCCAATACACACTTCCCTCTGATGAAAATAATATTCACAATCCTGAGCGTCCTAACTGCTGGCGATCGCACGTTATCAGGTGATGTAACTTCATTCACTGCTGGCGATTGAAAGAGACTGAATCCATCGTACTATGCCTCTCCACGCCTAACACACATATATTCTTTTTATATTACAAGGGGTTGTACTTCCCTTTTCCGGCATGTCCCCGTGCATGGTTATGGTATTTACCCCTCGCCCTGGCAACCTGTATTCCTTGACTTAGTCTCTATTCTGTATGCGTAAATTTCATGAATTGACATGCTGTTTACAAGTATCTCGATACCCTTCATATTAATAAAAACTGGGATTTTCTGGCTTATCAGAATACATTGGTTAAAAATATTTGTCAATGATTTGTGTCCTTTGGTAGGAATTTCCTTTGGTTGGATGTGTAGTATAACAATTAAATGGCGCACGCTGAAGACTACTGAAAGGAAATATTTCTTGTGAGGAAAGGAAGTTGGCAAAGTTGACAAGCGTATTTTCCTTCATGAAAAAACTCTGCCAATGATTGATTGTTTCTTTCACAAAAGTTGAAAACCGAACGTGTAGTAAAATGTCAATGTAGCAGATGAAATTATTCCCGCTTAAAATTCTAATACTAGTAACATTCACGAGGTACTGATTCTTTAAAATCTGACGGTAAATTACGAAGAAATACTACTCCTGCCCTCAGTATTCTGTCTGTACGGACACAACAGCCTTTGACGAGGTCAAGGTGGCGGCGGCGGCCTGGCCTTGCGGCCATGGGTTAAGGGTTGTTAGCAGATTAGTTATCTCTACGTCATATTGTAGTCTTCTCAATCTGAGAAGTGAGCTTTCTCATCGTTACACAGTAACAGATACTGGGACATTGCAAGGCAAGAGCACACTATAATCTGCCCCGACCGGGAATAGAACCCGGGGTCGCGTCATGGAAAGCGAACACGCTAATGACTAATTAGCTGCCTGCGGGAATTGCCCTCATTGTTACTAATTATATAACTATATACTTGTTATATAGTTTATTAGTTTTAGCAGAGAATATGCAGCAACATTTTAGTGAAACTTAGAGTAGGTTAAAGAAAGATTAAATATCGACACTTTAAGATTTAAAAAAATAATTTCTAGATAAATAGTTTTACAATGAACTCACTTTTGAAACATAAAAAAGTGAAAGATAACGGAGAATAATTTTAATTTTTGAATATCATATTATTTTGTGCCTTAAGAAGCAGGATTACAATGCAAAATTTTCTTACGTCGTAGAATATATGAATAGGAATTTACGAGCACAGTTCGTATTCAGGTGTGCATTTGAATATTTGTGTACATTTTGTGTAATTTGTCTCTGAAAAATGTATTTTCAGGAAACATGGATTTCGAAAGAATGGCCACACATCATATTTCGCCGTCTCATTCTCCGGTGAGTGCGGCTACACATTACGATACTCAGTCTGAGACATTTTACCTCCCAAATTGTAAACCAGATGAGCACTTCTCAAAATTATATGACAGAAGAAGATGGTTTGAACAAAATCTAAGAACATGTTTTCTTCAGAGGTTGAACCTCATCTCGCTTCCTGCTGTGTCTTTTTATTGTTTCAATGAAATAAAGAAATCCTCCACGCTATACGCTAAGTGCGTTGACAACTTACTGCTTCCAAGCTGCTCTGTCGAAGAATCTGCCCCAAGCACTACAGACAGCGTTTGTATACCATAAGGAATACGAACTGGGATGTTTGGGAAACATTGATTCAGTGTACTCAGAATGCCAACATTCTCTGGTGAGGAATGAAAAGAAAATATATTCTGCAGGTACTCGGTAAAAAATGTATGTAGTATAAACCAAATAACTTAATTCTGCACACGCATGAGACTAAACAAGATTTTGAAAAAACATTGGCAGACCCTGAACGCTACTATTATGCCAAGAATATTAACAAAGAAAAAAAAAGAAATTTAGTAAACGACCTCGCATTTTGAAGGAGTTAGTAAAGAATACCATACCAGATAAAGCTGATATTTTGCACATGCTTGCGGTAGCTGCATATAGATGTCGCATATGCTTGCGACTGCAGCTGATTAAGAAAACCTTTGCGTTACTGGTTTGAGTTCGGAATTAAATATTCATATTTTTATTGCGGATTTAAAATTGTACTGATAACAAAATTCTTTTTATGTTTTTTTCCTTTGCTTTTCAAGACACCTCTGATGACTTCAAGCTTCGTAAAATACGAAATACAAGATAACTAGCTAATTAAAAAAACTTGAAGTATAGCAAAATGTTTGATGGAAATATCAAATCAATGAACTAGTGGTGCTACAGAATGGCACAGACTTTCCCGTATTAGTTTTTCCTTGGGTCTTTGCTAGCTATTCGGAATTGCGACATTCTCTTTCTTGCCAGCTACCATCTATCACCGCCAAAAGTACATTTTTTTGTCATTTTCTTAATTTTTCGGTTTCCTATTGGTAGAACGAAAATATTAATTTTAGAATACAATAAAGAACACAGAAACCTAGCCGTAAATGGCAATTTTCTTTTAAAAATTATGTGCCGTTTAAGAAAATGGCATTTTAGCATTACTAAAAATGCAAAATTTGAAGCTCAATTTGAGAGAAAATGTTTGAGTTTTCGAAATACTTTATTTAAAGTTATTTGAAGCACTTACACTCACAAATATAATAATGTTTACAAATTGCTGGTAATGTGCATATAAAAGATGTGAAAGATCTTTCAAAAAAATTACAATTATGTAATTTTTGAAAATACAAAAAATAACTCAAAATAAACTTTACGCTATACTAAAGAGAGTAATTAGCACTATCCGTTACAAAAGTTTCAAGAAAAATTTGCAGCCATATACGAGAAAATGGCATTTGAGCATTTCTAAAACTGCCAAAATTTGAGCTACTTTTCACAGAAAACGGTAGTGTTTTCGAGAAACGTTACTTGACATTATTTAAATCATATATACTCGTAAATATAATAATGTGAAAAAATCGCCGATAATGTAAATATTAACGACGTGAGAGACAAGTAAATAAATTTACATTTTTGTAATTTTTGAAAAAAACCAACCGATAGACCAATTGCCACTATCCCTACCAATAGTTTAAAGAAAAAATTTGGAGCCGTTTTTGAGCAAATCTTGTTTTTGTAATTTTTTAAAATTGCACATATTGCACGCAATATTGCACGAAAACTACCAAAATTTTGAAAAACATTTACATGACCTTTCTTAAAGAACTCAATATGCAGAACAAATTTTATTTGAAGAAAAAATCTCTATCTTCAATTTTGTAGTTGGAGAAAGACGCCGAAAAAAAGTCAAACTTTCACAATTTTCGAAAATTCAGAGCTGTACGTGAAAATCGGACCTATACCATGTTAAAAAGTGTATTTTACTCTATTCATACAAGAAATTTAAAGAAAAAATTTGGAGCCGTT
Source organism: Acheta domesticus (assembly GCA_031308135.1). Lineage (NCBI taxonomy): Eukaryota > Metazoa > Arthropoda > Insecta > Orthoptera > Gryllidae > Acheta > Acheta domesticus. Next base: position 68,144,540 of record JAHLJT010008756.1, read on the forward strand.
TTTGAGAAAATTTTGAAAATCCCCGGGGGGCTTCATATAAAGTACCCCCAAATTTTAAAGAATCTTTTTCAAAATCTCAAAGCTTCGACTAGAATCAGATCGACAGGGGAATATCCATTTTGGAAGAAATCGTATGTATGGTTTAGGCGCTAGCAGTGTTCACAGACGGACAGACAGACGGACGGACGGACGGATAGACGGACGTTTTCCTTTCAATTGGGTTTTCAGTATCAAGGACCTAGAAAACAGGGTTTCTGGCTACACCACGTGTTAGGGGATTTTTTTTCTTAATTTAGCAACTGGTTTTATCCACTTGTTCGTTTTCACGGCCCGGCAATTAATTTTTTTCCGCCGAAAATTGGCCATTTTTTCGCGCAGTATTACAAAACTTTCCCTATACTACGTATATCACTCCGTGTATACGTACGTATACGGGAAAGTAAAAAGAAATTATATACTCCTTAAGAAAAGCTAGACAGTGCTCCGTTTTATCTCGGAATATTTGAATTAGCTTAGAAATGGTTTCCGTATTCATTTTCGCTATTACATAAAAGTTTAATTCAATTTTAAACCTGAATTAGCAATTTTACCAATTCAATTATACAAGATGCAAAGTTTTTTTTAAGAAAATTGGTATTTGTAGAAAAAAAGAGGGTTTAACATTTAGTGGAATATACAAATTGTGGAGGCAGTAGTAAGTCCTAGTGTACACTGTTAATTTAACCATTTCCGAGAGCAACGACCAAGATACGAGATCACGCGAGGATGAAAATGCATTACTCGACATGGGCGTGCCCCAAGAACCTCAATCCCGTCATATTTACAATACGAGATCCATCCCAAATAGGCGAAGCCGCACCCTGCATTTCAACTCCCGGAGCTAGCAAGTACTTTTAGTCATGACCGGCCTCTCGGAATTTCGTCTGGTCACAAAAGCCGCCCTCCCACTTTCTATTCTCCAAAACCTGTTCCAAAACAAACACATTTAAAATCTCAAGTTAGGAATTATAGCAAATCCCCTTGAATGCGGGGCGCATAAGAACCGTGCTCCTCGACGGCATCCATCACAAATATTTGCCGACCTTTCATATATATTTAAATCAACGCTCACCTTCAAGGAAGGTCTTGTGTGTGTGTCGCGAAGGAGCATTACTAAGCCATAAATATTAATGCGCGTAATTATATAACGCTCGGCGGCCGTCGGGTGCAAGGAGCCCTCGCGAAGAAGAATGCCGCCAGAAATACCCCGCGGGACGGGAGAGCAACGAAGTGGCATCTTGAAGACAAGGAAAGCACTCTAGAAGATCTCCAGGGAAGGAGGGTCATTAATGAGAAGCTACCGATCGACAAGGGGCCGTATTGAGCGCGGCGCGGGCAAACACACGGATGGTCGCGGGCGGCGGCGGAGGCGGCGCGGCCGGCGCGGCCACAGCGGTCGGAAACGCTACTTCAGGTGGTCCAACTTAGCGTCATTTCCGTTTTATTTTATTAATCTCTTTTTCTCATTGTCTTTGCAATGTTTGCTCTCTCTTCTCCTCCGACTCTTTTACTGCCTTCCCTTTCTTTCTGTCTCTCTCCTCCACTTTGTCTCCCCTCTCTCTTCCCCTCTCCTACTCTCTTCCCCTCCTACACTCTCCCCCTCGTATTCTCTTTCTTCCTTTCTTTCTGCCTCTCTTCTCCACTTTTCTCCTCCTCTCTCTTCCCCTCTCCTACTCTCTCTCCCTTCTACCCTCCCCCTCATACTCTCTCCCTACCTCCTACTCTCTCCTCCTCCCAATCTCTCCCCTCCTACTCTCTCCCCTCCTACTCTCTCCTCTCCTACTCTCCCCTCCACTCTCTCCACTCCTACTCTCTCCCCTCTTTCTCCCTCACTCTCCCACTTCTTCCTTCTACCACTCCCTCCCTCTACATCTCCCAGCCTCTCTCCCTCTCTGTGTCATTGCTAGGAACTTGGGTCTCTCCTGACAATCGGGTACTCCCAATTTTTGCTCGAGTCTTTCTCAATAATGAAGTTCTATTTCAAATGGGAAATCATTTAATCTCTGAAAGTGTGAATAGGCATAAAATGGGGAAGGGAGGATCGCGTGTGGTTCTTGGTCCATTGTTTATTACAGTAGTGTCGTTGTTACCCGCCTAGAAATAATCAGAGGAAATTACGGGCAGGAGTAACCTCTAGCCACGAAATGAAATTATTATTTTTCCATTTTCCTTAAATTTTTCGTTTTAGGTTATGATTAGAAATATTGTAATATTTATAATTATATTACAAATATTTCAATGTTTCTAGTTATATTATAAATTACTCAATACTATTTATAAAAATTGGATTATGGTTCTCATTGAAAGCTTCACATTTTTCTGGCCCGTAGCAGAGGTCGTTGTTGATGATAGTAGACTTCATAGCAATTTCTATTCGCAGGAAGTTTGAAGTCCTTGAGTCGTCAATGCATTGTCTTCGGGATGGCCTCAGTATGAGAATATTAATATACTGCAGAATAGCAATGCTCTTTCAAAGATTATTCCATTGTTTTTTTGATAGACTAGTATGGTCCATCCCCTTGATTTAGACAACGTTTGACAAGCGTTGGAGGTTCGGAAAGCAGCGACCAGTTGGGTACCCTGAAACACTAAATGTTCCTCATGGTAAATAGAAATGGAATAATAAACGGACATAATTTGATATTCGGTTGTAGAAAGAATACATTATTGTTATCCTTTTACAGTAATGGAGTAACTTGCCTCGTGTCACTCACGCCCCCTTCCGGTCCACCAATCAAGACAAATGAAATGACATTCGACAAGTTTTGATCCTCTGGTGGGACACTAAATTTCTTTGTGTGGATCAATCCAGAAGTCTCTAAGAGATTTCTTCAAAAATTAGATTTTTTAAAGTACTAAAACGCACTTCGATGACTTACAGAGGTGATCAAGAGGTAACTACAGAGGTGATCAACAGTTCGTTCCTTTCATCTTGACAAGTCTAATCGCTTGGCATAATCTTTAGTCGATTATATTCCTAAAACAAACGGGATTTTGATGGTTTCAATGCGTATGCGGGTACATTTGTAAAGTACCGTTTTCTCTATGTGACATTTACATCATAAGTTACCACTTAATTCACAGATTGACGACAGTTAAACCTAATTTTGTAATGAAACAAAAAATTACTGTGTTTTAAAGGACACTTTTTCCTGTAAATTTCCAAGTTAAAAAATGTTTGAGCTAGGTAAATGTAATAATGTTTAAAATTTATTATGAACTTGCGAAGCACAAAATTAAACTCTTTAACAAGAAAATACGATCCGAAGTCGCTATGATAATTATTATCTCAACACCTGTTATTGTTGTTTATTTTCTTTTTGATCAATAATGTTGTCAATTGTACAAATTAATCAATCTCAGTGCACAACAATTTATTAATATATACATTTTTAATTGACACACTATTAGCTTAATATAG
>JAHLJT010008756.1:68148999-68329588 GCA_031308135.1 Acheta domesticus
GGAGGAAGAGGAACAGGAGGAGGAGGAGAGAGGAGAAATTTAAGTGCGCGAGGAGGAGGAAAGCGGGTGAAGGGGAGGAAGAGGAGGGAGAGAAGACACTGGTGGGCGGCATAAGATAGCTAAAGAAGGATGCAATGACAAAGTCTGTGAATTTAAGAGATTTCTTGTAATACACTTGGTTTTTGCTGCCTGAAGAAAATGTACCAAGTCTTTCAGCAGTTCTAATCGAAAGGGAGAAGGCATAGGATACGCCCAACGAAGAGATGGCGACAATTATCAAAATATGGAAAGTCCAAAAGTGCTGAGGTCCCAACGCACTATACCGGCCGAATTCAGCTCAGAGAGAGCATTGTCGCTGTGTCAGCAGCTAGTCTGACCTCTCATAGGATTCGAGTTCTGAGGGATTTTTCGATGTTAGCTAGGTAGCTAGATCGAATGCACTCGCTGACTGGTGGGGAATAGGGAGTTTTTGCACCATCCGAAGGGGAAGCACTATCGATCTTCTGCTCATGCGCAGTACCAGTTTCGCATCACGAGTGCATCTGCACATTAGCAGAAGATCGATAGTACTTCACGTTCGAGGGTGCAAAAACTCTAATTCTAGCACTGCTGCTCTGATCGGTCTAACACGACTGCTATGATCGGTCGTTTTCCGTGGTTTCTCCGATCAATACCAAGACGACTGCTGGAGTCGTACCGTAATCATAGAGTCACCATTTGTAATAGATCTCTTTAGTCTATGCCGTAACAGTCCACGTATCGCGCGCGGTTAATGAAAAAAACAGAGTAATGATGCATTTAAAGCCCATTCAATTAATGTTTTAAATTCAATTTCTGAAGTGTAATGCTTTTGAATGTTAGGATCTATAAATAGAAGGTTTTAATTTTAAATTTTGATTATTTGTGTCTAAATTCTATTAGGTGTTTCCCGTAATTTGATCATGGTTCACGATCTTAAAGATATTAATCCGATCCTGGTTAACAAAGCTCAACAGGTAAGATGGTACAACAGAATGAGTACACAGGGTTTGAAAGAGGTGATGCAAATTAGAATTTGCCTTTCCAGACTCTGCACCAGACATGAATATAACCTTCCTGCAGAATGATTCGAAATCATCACAATCAACAACGATTGCATCTCATCATCTACTATTTGGGCAAAAGAAACAAAACAAAAAAAGCATGCTGCATCACGAATACCTCGTCCAGATTTATCAATTAAAACCATTACCCTCATTAACATCCCTCCACTCGCTGTCACCCCGTTACAGCACTGTAATGCAGACTGCTACTTATTGTCAACAACTTCACTACCACAAGTAGATCATATCCTTCCTCATACACCCTCTGCTTACAATGGTCTCTTTATGACCGTCCACATCCCAATTGCACCTTCACTACAAGCTACTACGAGTATGCTTTTTTTTGCGTCCCTCACTTTCGGTCACAGCTCCTTGGCCTCACGGTCTCCTTCACCACGCCATCATCACGATCTTCTGTCTCCTCCTTCCCCACCACCATCTCCGTCATCGCCACCATTGCCAACCCCACTCGCAGTGCGTGCACGGCATTTGAATACAAATTTCCCCGTGCTGACTCACCGCCCGTATTGTGAGTCGCCGCGCCCGCCGCCGCTCGCGTTTTGGCACCGATCCATTTGTCGCGCGCCCACTCCCCGCTCCGCCCCGCCCCCCCCAAACCCCTCGTACCCTCGCCCGCCCCCGCCCCGCGTACCCCGCGCACGCGCTTCCGCTGTCCAGGGGCGGCGGCGGCGGCAATGGGGCGGCGACGGCGGAGGTGGCGGTGCCTCAACTCGTAATCAATGAACGCGCTTTCTGCGCAAGTATGAATTGTTGAAGCGGAGGCTCGAACTTGTTGCAGAGGTAAGGTCGCTTGATGCGCGTTTAGGTTTTCAGAACTAAGTTGGTTATTTATTTGCATTAAACATCGAATGTAGTATTAGAAGAGCAATAATAATAATAATACTAATAATATAATAATAATATATAATAATTGTTTATTTCAGAAAATACTTTTTGCAGTGTACATTGTACGCGCCATCACCATAAGACCTCTGTTTCAAACATGAAAGATACCACTATTACAAACATGAGAAGCTCAAACTAGAATGTAATAATCAAATCATACAATGGAAATTAAATTGAAATTGAACTTATTACCTTACAATCGAAGTACACGATAATACAATAATAATAATAATAATAATAATAATAATAATAATACACCGGATCTGCTCCTTAGTTAGCTGGTTGCAACCTGGAGTAGGTTTTATATTCAGCCGACTCATAACATCTTTAGTCGTGATGTAATGGAATAATAATAATAATAATAATAATAATAATAATAATAATAGTAATAATAATAGTAATTTTTCTCCGTGGACCCCGAAAAAACTTTTCCGTGATTGTGCAATATTTTTTAAAAAATTCTCTGTAACGTTACACTATTATATTCGTCGTTTTATATTTTTCTTATTTTATATTGTGAATTGTATATAATGTAATTGTTTTTGTAATATTGAATGTTATTGTTCTGTAACTTTGTGTTCTTCTTCTCCTAAAATACGTCTTTGTCGACTCGTGATGCAATTATTAGCAGCCGTTCGTGGCCCAAGTATTGGCCGTTCGAACGACTCATGGCCATCGTGCCGATCTCACAGGAGCCGAGACGAGTCTAGCGCCGACCCCAGTCTCTTAGATTCAAAGTTCACTGACGATTTTCCCCCTTGGTCCCTTAAAAACACACTGCCGTGTTTGGGCAATATTTTTTGAAAAATTCCCTGTAACATTTACACATTATATTTGTCGTTTTATATTTTTCTTATTTTACATTGTAAATTGCGTTATATCATGTAATTGTTTTTGTAATATTGAAAGTTTTCAAATTTGAATTTTATCACAATATCAAATTGTATTTGCAATAAATTGTTATTATTTGTTTTTGTTTACTTTAAAAACGTTAAAAATCTGTGTAGTACGAGGGAGATTTTATTTAATTGTTAAAACTGCATTAACTGATAGTAAGCACGAGAAGATGAATCTCATATAATACAAATTTCTCTATTAATAATTAATTAATTAATATTCGATTATTACTACTATTCACTAGGGCACTCTATCGAAACTCATACGATATTAATTTATAAATATTTCTGTAATTGATTTGTCCTGTTATGCTCACAAATTCACCTTCTACTCAAATACTTATTATGTTGATTCTATTTCCGTTTATTTATAGGTATCGACATACAACATGCTAGCTTCTTACCTGTTATATGCAGGCGTGCAGTCTCTGAATGTGATGTTAATTAGATTTTTCTAGTTGATGGCAACTATGAATGCCAACTATGATGGCCTTTTTTCAATAAAATAAATGAGCATTTATTAACAATTTGATTTACAAACTTGAATGAACTCTTTAATTGAAAATAATGTTATTTTTCATTTACAAAAGAATTCTCCTTCCTGTAAAGGTCAAAATCAAAATTGGTGGAGTACTGAAATCTTCGCACCCATTGGTGATTTCTCGGTTGCACTCCGGTTGGAACGTACATCACGTCTTCTTTCTTGATGCTGCCTATTTGATGTTAATATTACTGTTCCGCATACAGTATTATCTCCCAATGTTGAATTCTGGTTAAAAATGTCACCCGGGATATTGTCAATTCGTTACTGGTTCAATAAATAATTATAATAAACTATCATGCGTCCGCGAACTTTCCTAGGGAAAGTCTATACCAAAAATATTGGATAGGTCTATACAACGTATGAGTTTCCATTTGGGACTACCTACGTTCAACACGACTTGTTGAGTACAAGAAACGTCTAGGGTTCCTATCATTATTTTCGTTCCAAATATAAAATCTATTTCAAATTTCAATTATCATTTTAAAATAATTTTAACATCTTTTCATTACTGGGATTCAAACTCTTAAAAATATTGGACGCAATTCCCAATACACACTTCCCTCTGATTAAAATAATATTCACAATCCTGAGCGTCCTAACTGCTGGCGATCGCACGTTATCAGCTGATGTAACTTCATTCACTGCTGGCGATTGAAAGAGACTGAATCCATCGTACTATACCTCTCCACGCCTAACACACATATATTCTTTTTATATTACAAGGGGTTGTACTTCCCTTTTCCGGCATGTCCCCGTGCATGGTTATGGTATTTACCCCTCGCCCTGGCAACCTGTATTCCTTGACTTAGTCTCTATTCTGTATGCGTAAATTTCATGAATTGACATGCTGTTTACAAGTATCTCGATACCCTTCATATTAATAAAAACTGGGATTTTCTGGCTTATCAGAATACATTGGTTAAAAATATTTGTCAATGATTTGTGTCGTTTGGTAGGAATTTCCTTTGGTTGGATGTGTAGTATAACAATTAAATGGCGCACGCTGAAGACTACTGAAAGGAAATATTTCTTGTGAGGAAAGGAAGTTGGCAAAGTTGACAAGCGTATTTTCCTTCATGAAAAAGCTCTGCCAATGATTGATTGTTTCTTTCACAAAAGTTGAAAACCGAACGTGTAGTAAAATGTCAATGTAGCAGATGAAATTATTCCCGCTTAAAATTCTAGTACTAGTAACATTCACGAGGTACTGATTCTTTAAAATCTGACGGTAAATTACGAAGAAATACTACTCCTGCCCTCAGTATTCTGTCTGTAGGGACACAACAGCCTTTGACGAGGTCAAGGTTTACCAGCGGCGGCCTGGCCTTGCGACCATGGGTTAAGGGTTGTTAGCAGATTAGTTATCTCTACGTCATATTGTAGTCTTCTCAATCTGAGAAGTGAGCTGTCTCATCGTTACACAGTAACAGATACTGGGACATTGCAAGGCAAGAGCACACTATAATCTGTCCCGACCGGGAATAGAACCCGGGGTCGCGTCATGGAAAGCGAACACGCTAATGACTAATTAGCTGCCTGCGGGGATTGCCCTCATTGTTACTAATTATATAACTATATATTTGTTATATAGTTTATTAGTTTTAGCAGAGAATATGCAGCAACATTTTAGTGAAACTTAGAGTAGGTTAAAGAAAGATTAAATATCGACACTTTAAGATTTAAAGAAATATATTTCTAGATAAATAGTTTTACAATGAACTCACTTTTGAAACATAAAAAAGTGAAAGATAACGGAGAATAATTTTAATTTTTGAATATCATATTATTTTGTGCCTTAAGTAGCAGGATTACAATGCAAAATTTTCTTACGTCGTAGAATATATGAATAGGAATTTACGAGCACAGTTCGTATTCAGGTGTGCATTTGAATATTTGTGTACATTTTGTGTAATTTGTCTCTGAAGAATGTATTTTCAGGAAACATGGATTTCGAAAGAATGGCCACACATCATATTTCGCAGTCTCATTCTCCGGTGAGTGCGGCTACACATTACGAAACTCAGTCTGAGACATTTTACCTCCCAAACTGTAAACCAGATGAGCACTTCTCAAAATTATATGACAGAAGAAGATGGTTGAACAAAATCTAAGAACATGTTTTCTTCAGAGGTTGAACCTCATCTCGCTTCCTGCTGTGTCCTTTTTATTGTTTCATTGAAATAAAGAAATCCTCCACGCTATACGCTAACTGCGTTGACAACTTACTGCTTCCAAGCAGCTCTGTCGAAGAATCTGCCACAAGCACTACAGACAGCGTTTGTATACCATAAGGAATACGAACTGGGATGTTTGGGAAACATTGATTCAGTGTACTCAGAACGCCAACATTCTGTGGTGAGGAATGAAAAGAAAATATATTCTGCAGGTACTCGGTAAAAAATGTATGTAGTATAAACCAAATAACTTAATTCTGCACACGCATGAGACTAAACAAGATTTTGAAAAAACATTGGCAGACCCTGAACGCTACTATTATGCCAAGAATATTAACAAAGAAAAAAAAATGAAATTTAGTAAACGACCTCGCATTTTGAAGGAGTTAGTAAAGAATACCATACCAGATAAAGCTGATATTTGCACATGCTTGCGGTAGCTGCATATAGATGTCGCATATGCTTGCGACTGCAGCTGATTAAGAAAACCTTTGCGTTACTGGTTTGAGTTCGGGATTAAATATTCATATTTTTATTGCGGATTTAAAATTGTACTGATAACAAAATTCTTTTTATGTTTTTTTCCTTTGCTTTTCAAGACACCTCTGATGACTTCAAGCTTCGTAAAATACGAAATACAAGATAACTAGCTAATTAAAAAAACTTGAAGTATAGCAAAATGTTTGATGGAAATATCAAATCAATGAACTAGTGGTGCTACAGAATGGCACAGACTTTCCCGTATTAGTTTTTCCTTGGGTCTTTGCTAGCTATTCGGAATTGCGACATACTCTTTCTTGCCAGCTACCATCTATCACCGCCAAAAGTACATTTTTTTTGTCATTTTCTTAATTTTTCGGTTTCCTATTGGTAGAACGAAAATATTAATTTTAGAATACAGACGTGTTCAAATTATTAGACTAAAGACATTTTCTGCAAAATATTTGCATTTATTGCAAGATTACATCTGTATACATGTTATATTGATACGTTTAATACTTGGTGTGCATGCCTTTATTCTTAATCAACAACTTTATCCTGTTTGGCATGGTTTTTACCAAAATTTACATGATTTTTTAAATTTCATTGTCGCGGTACCAAATTTTCGCTAGTTTGTGCACGAGTTCTTCTTTGTTAGTTATTTATATTTCCTTATGCTTCACTTTATAGTACCCCATCTCTTTTCTAAGGGGTTCATATCAGGGCTATTTCCTGGCCAGGGTAACACTTTCAACTGCTTTTCTTCCAAATATGTTGAGACCCTTTTGGCTTTGTGGAACTCCATCATGAATAATAATTGCATCTTCATTAGGGAACCACTCTCTAATTTGGGCAAATAGTTCCTTTTCAAGGATTTTTTTGTATTGATCTTGCCTCATTGTCCCTTCGACAATGTGCAATCTGTCCGGACGCTTCACAGACAGCACACTCCATACCATAATGGATGTTGGATGCTTCATAAATTGTTGCAAACATTCAGACTTGAAAGCTCCTCCTGGTCTTCTACAAACGTACTGACTCCTTTCTGCAACCCCGGTGAATACAGATTCGTCACTGAAACATTCCAGAAGGATCTTAGAGAATTCCAAATTAAAAAAAGATGTGAATAAGTTTTTTGCAAAAAATTCTGACCTAGCACAGACCTCAACTACTCGAAAATTAAAATGTGCATTTATTGCATACCAATAAAGCATCACAATCTGCAACACAAAATTTTATTTTGCAGTGCATTTACCCTATAATTTTGTCATAGAATTGTATATACTCGTACCTTTGCCCAGTCCTCACTCGTCCATTTTAGATGTTGTTTGGCCCATTGTAGTCTCTTGTTTTTTAATGATAGTGTTTTTCTGTTTTTTCTTTGATCGGCATGCTTTTAAACCCTATTCACACAACCTTCTCCTCACTGTCACAGGGGACACAGCAAACCCAAAACCTTTCAGCTGATGACTCAAATCACTGGACGTTAGTTTATGGTTCAGTGTTGCCAACATCATAAGTTTTCTCGTTTTTCTAGGACTGATTTTTCTCTTACGTCCACATTTTCCTGCTCTCTTGGTTTGCATTCACTACTTTCCTGCTTTGATATTTTGATTCTGCTAACATTTTCTGCAATATTTTCATTCTGTTAGCAATTTACTGCTGTGTTTAACAGTTCTCAGCAATACGTGCTGCCACTACAGCAGTTTTCCGAGGTGAAATGTCCTTTTTCTTTCCCACAATCTTACTTTATACTGCACTCTTCAATATTCCTCCCTATATTAATTATAATCAAGTTCTCAGACTTTATAATGTCAGCAGAATATAGCAAGAGGTGTGGAAAATGAAAACCAAACCGAATGTCACTACAGGAACTTCCAATCACACTGTAGACAGAATTGCAAAACACGTGTACCGCATGCTTACACGAATACACTTAGAAGGGAAACTGACAAATTACCAACAGTGAAAAATAAATTGATTTGGGAGTTCCCTGAAAGAGAAATTTCTTAAAAACAATCAAGAATGAGGTAACCAGTAAAAACAATATGATATCCTGCATTTCTCTTCTATTTTTACACCATTGAGCCGAAGAAAACTAAAAATACGTTCTTTAGTCTAATAATTTGAACACGTCTGTAATAAAGAACACAGAAACCTAGCCGTAAATGGCAATTTTCTTTTAAAAATTATGTGCCGTTTAAGAGAAAATGGCATTTTAGCATTACTAAAAATGCAAAATTGGAAGCTCATTTTGAGAGAAAATTTTTGAGTTTTCGAAATACTTTATTTAAAGTTATTTGGAGCACTTACACTCACAAATATAATAATGTTTACAAATTGCTGGTAATGTGCATATTAAAGATGTGAGAGATCTTTCAAAAAAATTACAATTATGTAATTTTTGAAAAAACAAAAAATAACTCAAAATAAACTTTACGCTATACTAAAGAGAGTAATTAGCACTATCCGTTACAAAAGTTTCAAGAAAAATTTGCAGCCATATACGAGAAAATGGCGTTTGAGCATTTCTGAAACTGCCAAAATTTGAGCTACTTTTCACAGAAAACGGTAGTGTTTTCGAGAAACGTTACTTGACATTATTTAAATCATATATACTCGTAAATATAATAATGTGAAAAAATCGCCGATAATGTAAATATTAACGACGTGAGAGACAAGTAAAAAAATTTACATTTTTGTAATTTTTGAAAAAAACCAACCAATAGACCAATTGCCACTATCCCTACCAATAGTTTAAAGAAAAAATTTGGAGCCGTTTTCGAGCAAATCTTGTTTTTGTAATTTTTTAAAATTGCACATATTGCACGCAATATTGCACGAAAACTACCAACATTTTGAAAAACATTTACATGACCTTTCTTAAAGAACTCAATATGCAGAACAAATTTTATTTGAAGAAAAAATCTCTATCTTCAATTTTGTAGTTGGAGAAAGACGCCGAAAAAAATTCAAACTTTCACAATTTTCGAAAATTCAGAGCTGTACGTGAAAATCGGACCTATACCATGTTAAAAAGTGTATTTTCCTCTATTCATACAAGAAATTTAAAGAAAAAATTTGGAGCCGTTTTTGAGGAAATGTTGAAAATCCCCGGGGGGCTTCATATGAAGTACCCCCAAATTTTGAAGAATCTTTTTCAAAATCTCAAAGCTTCGACTAGAATTAGATCGACAGGGGAATATCCATTTTGGAAGAAATCGTATGTATGGTTTAAGCGCTAGCAGTGTTCACAGACGGACAGACAGACGGACGGACGGACGGATAGACGGACGTTTTCCTTTCAATTGGGTTTTCAGTATCAAGGTCCTAGAAAACAGGGTTTCTGGCTACACCACGTGTTAGAGGATTTTTTTCTTAATTTAGCAACTGGTTTTATCCACTTCTTCGTTTTCACGGCCCGGCAATTAATTTTTTTCCGCCGAAAATTGGCCATTTTTTCGCGCAGCATTACAAAACTTTCCCTATACTTCGTATATCACTCCGTGTATACGTACGTATACGGGAAAGTAAAAAGAAATTATATACTCCTTAAGAAAAGCTAGTCAGTGCTCCGTTTTATCTCGGAATATTTGAATTAGCTTAGAAATGGTTTCCGTTTTCATTTTCGCTATTACATAAAAGTTTAATTCAATTTTAAACCTGAATTAGCAATTTTACAAATTCAATTATACAAGATGCAAAGTTTTTTTAAGAAAATTGGTATTTGTAGAAAAAAAGAGGGTTTAACATTTAGTGGAATACACAAATTGTGGAGGCAGTAGTAAGTCCTAGTGTACACTGTTAATTTAACCATTTCCGAGAGCAACGACCAAGATACGAGATCACGCGAGGATGAAAATGCATTACTCGACATGGGTGTGCCCCAAGAACCTCAATCCCGTCATATTTACAATACGAGATCCATCCCAAATAGGCGAAGCCGCACCCTGCATTTCAACTCCCGGAGCTAGCAAGTACTTTTAGTCATGACCGGCCTCTCGGAATTTCGTCTGGTCACAAAAGCCGCCCTCCCACTTTCTATTCTCCAAAACCTGTTCCAAAACAAACACATTTAAAATCTCAAGTTAGGAATTATAGCAAATCCCCTTGAATGCGGGGCGCATAAGAACCGTGCTCCTCGACGGCATCCATCACAAATATTTGCCGACCTTTCATATATATTTAAATCAACGCTCACCTTCAAGGAAGGTCTTGTGTGTGTGTCGCGAAGGAGCATTACTAAGCCATAAATATTAATGCGCGTAATTATATAACGCTCGGCGGCCGTCGGGTGCAAGGAGCCCTCGCGAAGAAGAATGCCGCCAGAAATACCCCGCGGGACGGGAGAGCAACGAAGTGGCATCTTGAAGACAAGGAAAGCACTCTAGAAGATCTCCAGGGAAGGAGGGTCATTAATGAGAAGCTACCGATCGACAAGGGGCCGTATTGAGCGTGGCGCGGGCAAACAGGCGGATGGTCGCGGGCGGCGGCGGAGGCGGCGCGCCCGGCGCGGCCACAGCGGTCGGAAACGCTACTTCAGGTGGTCCAACTTAGCGTCATTTCCGTTTTTATTTTTATTAATCTCTTTTTCTCATTGTCTTTGCAATGTTTGCTCTCTCTTCTCCTCCGACTCTTTTACTGCCTTCCCTTTCTTTCTGTCTCTCTCCTCCACTTTGTCTCCCCTCTCTCTTCCCCTCTCCTACTCTCTTCCTCTCCTACACTCTCCCCCTCGTATTCTCTTTCTTCCTTTCTTTCTGCCTCTCTTCTCCACTTTTTCTCCTCCTCTCTCTTCCCCTCTCCTACTCTCTCTCCCTTCTACCCTCCCCCTCATACTCTCTCCCTACCTCCTACTCTCTCCTCCCAATCTCTCCCTCCTACTCTCTCCTCCTCCCAATCTCTCCCCTCCTACTCTCTCCTCCTCCCAATCTCTCCCCTCCTACTCTCTCCCCTCCTACTCTCTCCTCTCCTACTCTCCCCTCCACTCTCTCCACTCCTACTCTCTCCCCTCTTTCTCCCTCACTCTCCCACTTCTTCCTTCTACCACTCCCTCCCTCTACATCTCCCAGCCTCTCTCCCTCTCTGTGTCATTCCTAGGAAGTTGGATTCTCTCCTGACAATCGGGTACTCCCAATTTTTGCTCGAGTCTTTCTCAATAATGAAGTTCTATTTCAAATGGGAAATCATTTAATCTCTGAAAGTGTGAATAGGCATAAAATGGGGAAGGGAGGATCGCGTGTGGTTCTTGGTCCATTGTTTATTACAGTAGTTTCGTTGTTACCCGCCTAGAAATAATCAGAGGAAATTACGGGCAGGAGTAACCTCTAGCCACGAAATGAAATTATTATTTTTCCATTTTCCTTAAATTTTTCGTTTTAGGTTATGATTAGAAATATTGTAATATTTATAATTATATTACAAATATTTCAATGTTTCTAGTTATATTATAAATTACTCAATACTATTTATAAAAATTGGATTATGGTTCTCATTGAAAGCTTCACATTTTTCTGGCCCGTAGCAGAGGTCGTTGTGATGATAGTAGACTTCATAGCAATTTCTATTCGCAGGAAGTTTGAAGTCCTTGAGTCGTCAATGCATTGTCTTCGGGATGGCCTCAGTATGAGAATATTAATATACTGCAGAATAGCAATGCTCTTTCAAAGATTATTCCATTGTTTTTTTGATAGACTAGTATGGTCCATCCCCTTGATTTAGACAACGTTTGACAAGCGTTGGAGGTTCGGAAAGCAGCGACCAGTTGGGTACCCTGAAACACTAAATGTTCCTCATGGTAAATAGAAATGGAATAATAAACGGACATAATTTGATATTCGGTTGTAGAAAGAATACATTATTGTTATCCTTTTACAGTAATGGAGTAACTTGCCTCGTGTCACTCACGCCCCCTTCCGGTCCACCAATCAAGACAAATGAAATGACATTCGACAAGTTTTGATCCTCTGGTGGGACACTAAATTTCTTTGTGTGGATCAATCCAGAAGTCTCTAAGAGATTTCTTCAAAAATTAGATTTTTAAAGTACTAAAACGCACTTCGATGACTTACAGAGGTGATCAAGAGGTAACTACAGAGGTGATCAACAGTTCGTTCCTTTCATCTTGACAAGTCTAATCGCTTGGCATAATCTTTAGTCGATTATATTCTAAAACAAACGGGATTTTGATGGTTTCAATGCGTATGCGGGTACATTTGTAAAGTACCGTTTTCTCTATGTGACATTTACATCATAAGTTACCACTTAATTCACAGATTGACGACAGTTAAACCTAATTTTGTAATGAAACAAAAAATTACTGTGTTTTAAAGGACACTTTTTCCTGTAAATTTCCAAGTTAAAAAATGTTTGAGCTAGGTAAATGTAATAATGTTTAAAATTTATTATGAACTTGCGAAGCACAAAATTAAACTCTTTAACAAGAAAATACGATCCGAAGTCGCTATGATAATTATTATCTCAACACCTGTTATTGTTGTTTATTTTTCTTTTTGATCAATAATGTTGTCAATTGTACAAATTAATCAATCTCAGTGCACAACAATTTATTAATATATACATTTTTAATTGACACACTATTAGCTTAATATAGTGCTGAATTTAAAATACTCATTTCCCAGAAATATCCGCAAATTTCTGGTCATTGATATTGTCATTGCTTCTAAGTTTGTTGTTATTATTACTATTAATATTATTATTACTATTACTATTATTATTTGTGTATCGGCCATTTCTGACCATGAAACATATTCTCTTCCGAGACCCAATCATATTCCATCCCGGAGAGAGATTAATGTGTGCCATTGTGGGGTTCAGCTTTTCGACTATATCCCATATAGTAAGACAAGATTGTTGAGCTTTTAATAATGAATTATTAGATGATAGAAAGATGATGAGAGGCGATCGTGGCCTTTTTGAGCCATCCCAGCATTCGCATGTATGACCGAGGGAAACCACGAAAACTTCAAGATGGCAGGCCCGGGGATTGAACCTGGGCCTCCCGACTGCGAAGTCAGCGCGCGACTCCATGAGCCACTTCGCTAGGTTTATTATTATTATTATTATTATTATTATTATTATTATTATTATTATTATTATTATTATTATTATTATTGCTCCATATCACGACTACAGATGTTAAGAGTCGGCTGGGTATAAAATCTACTCCAGGTTGCAACAAGCTACCTAAGGAGCAGATCTAGGGACAGTCGGTACCTCTGTAGCACATTGCGCAAAATATAGGCTGTTCCAAAGTAAGCAATGTCTTACGCTTCACAGTTTTTTTAATAACCTATTAGTTAAGCCAAGGTCTTACACAAATTTTGCCGAACAAACTCCAGAGCTCCGATAACAATCGAGACGATCTGTGCTTTTACGTCCCACATTCGACTGATCTCGATTTCCAAATTCTTGTATGACGTTTCTCTGCCTTCTTCCTTACGACGTTTCGATCGCACGGCACAGTAGCATCTACAAGTAAGCATGTTTATTCTCCAAATCCCGGATAACAATATCCGGCTTGTTTGCCACAATCGTGCGATCAGCTTGAATTATTATTCATGTTTATTATTATTATTATTATTATTGTTATTAAGCCCTCGGTGTCTCGCTGGTTAGCGTGCTCGCTTTCCACTGTGCAATCCCGGATTCGATTTCCGGCCAGCCCAAAATTATACCTGTGTACTTTCCTTACAAATGTCCCAGTATTTATTGCAGTGTGAGGATGAGAAACCCCATCATGAGGTTATGAAGACCAGTATATATGGCGGAGGGATGTTTTCGTGGTAACCACACGAATCCCATACCCATGGCCGAGAGGCAGGGCCACCGCTAGTCCGCAAAGGCCCATAGCGGGATGTCGAGCCAAAGGAGTGTATTATTTGTTATAATAATAATAATTATTATTATTATTATTATTGTTGTTGTGCCCAGATACATGCGCATTCCCCGCACTGTGCTCCGATGGCAGCGAAGCGCAGTGTATTTTTTGTTATAATAATAATAATAATAATTATTATTATTATTATTATTGCTGTTGTGCCCAGATCCATTCGCATTCCCCGCACTGTGCTCCAATGGCAGCGCAGCGCGCGGGAGATCCGTCTCGCCGCATTAACGGCACGCCCGTCTCGCCGCCCGCGCCGCCCCCGCCGCCCCCGCCGCCCCCGCCGCCTCCGCCGCCCGCGCGCCGCCGGAGCCTTCAAAGGGCCGCCCCGACAGTGTTTGCCCGCGGGAGTAGCGACACACGGGCACAAGGGCCGCTTGTGCCGGGCCGGGCGCCGCCCCGCCCCCGGCCCCCTGCTCCCGCCCGGGACACCGCGAATTTGCTCCCAGCCTTGTTCGCGACCCGCGAAACAGTATCTTTCCCAGCGCCCGCGCCGCCCGGGTTCCGGGAGGAAGTGCCGAGCGCAGAGTGGAAGTTCGTTGACAGAGCAGTGCGCTGCGTGGACAGTTCTCCACCCTGCAGAGGGCTGGAGGAGGGTATTTTTTATTTTTAAATACACTTTTTGATGTCTCAGGAAAATTTTCAAAGACAATTGAATATTTCACTTTATCTGCTTTCTTTCATATTAATTTTTTTATTTCCAAGAACTTTTTTAACATTTTGAAAAACTTTCCAGGATGAAATTTCTTCCCATTGTCAGGTTCTATAAGTTAACCAGTCAGGTTATAAGCAATAAATCCACATAAATACATTTAAAAAAATAGATCACATGAAACGATTTCCTAAAATTTCTACAATTCTAAAATATAAATAAATTTGTACACATTATAAAATTTAAAAACTCACCTCTTTGTAAATTTTAAAACATGGCATAGGGCATCAACTGATATAACTGCAGTGCCTCTGACCGGGAGGCCTAGATTCGAGTCTGATAGGGGTAGGATATTCGACACAAGCTACGTCGAGTTCTGATCTGGAGGAGAATTCTAACGGCCGGCTACTCTGATCGGTAGTTTCCCGTCGTGACTCGCTGGTGGGAGATACCTGTTTTGGGAAAATCTTGCTTGCTGACGGTAGGTCAGCGCTACCGATCTCGTCATCTGGGGGGAAGATAACCGCCACCTCCCGAGGAAAAAGCGTGCACTACACTTACGAGACTAATAATCTTAGCAGATTACGCACCCGGAATCATCAATCAATCAACTAAACCGTTTCCTCTGCCTCTCACACGTCCGATTCTTCATTGTATTTTTTATTACATCTTCACCTATTTATGAAAATCATTCACCCATTTCTACCGGTAGCCATAAGACTGGGGCAGTGGTATTACAATTCAGAATATATATTCCCCTGGCTTAATATAAAGATAGATTCAACTGTGCGTCAGGTTTATTTCGAAATAGGTTCTTAACCCTTCGACTCGCAAAAGGAGACAAAAATGACAGAGGCGAAGTATTTGCTCTCTCATCCATATTCCCATCATTTCAAAAAAATGCTAATGTAATTGAAAAAGTAAAACAATGTGTATAAAAAATGTAATATTGAAAAATAAAATGTCGACCACATTTTAATGCACTTATTATACGAGAAATTGTATGGTGATTACTCAAATTAAAGATGGAAGAGTACATTTTTGGAAATATTTTTTTAATTTTGTATACAAACGTTCTTAATAGAATAGGGTAATCTTACGGAAATAATAAGTTAAGTAACAAGTATCGTTGCACAAACTATTTGTTCAAATGAAACAATTAACAGTCTCACTCATGGAAAACAGCACAAAAAAAGCGTGTTTCGAAAACGACGTGTTAAAAGCATATATTCAGCATTTTATTCTATTATGAAATTTTCTTGTAATACTGTATTTCTCGCCCCCCACTGCTGTTGCTCGAATACCTCTTGGAAATATGCGATGTGATGTTAGTTGCAGAGGCACAAGGTGCGGTCAATAGTCCACTCTTTCGTAGAGTGAGAGAGATATTTTGTTTTTAGTTTTTCTGATATTATGAAAAGATAGTCTCAAGTGGCCCAACGTCAGGTTTGTTTCAAAGAAAAGAAATTATTCTTTCGCAAAAGTGTCATCGACTGTCACGAAATAGGTAAAGTGAGTGTTCTTAAACCCATGACAAACCACTGTAGAGCTGAGAGTATAGGGGACGCGCATGCCTGTGATTGGGAGGTTGTGAATTCGATCCCAGCAAGGTCCCAAAAACCGACCCGGCAAGGTTTCGAAGGTCGTCTGAAAAGTAAGTTACACTATTTTTCTAAATCCACGGAGTGAGCAGGAAAAGGCCTGGAATCTCAGGCAACGTTTCTCGGGTCTAGTGGCAACACTTTAAAATTTCTACGTGTCTACATTCACCGCTCTGGCGGTGGCGCACTAGCAACAAGGGAGATCTCACTTATTCCAAACAGCGATTGCGAAGTTCGTGCTTTTATTCGTTTTCTTACGGGAAAAATATAAGTGCGAATGAAATTTATCATGAGTCATGCAGTGTGTGCGGTGAAGGCGTTATGTCAAGACCAATGGTTTCTCGGTGGTGTCAGTCATTTATTGAAGAAATGACTTTACATGAACAACGAAACGGACGCCCTTCCACTTCCCGCGCTCCGATTGTTGTCGACGAGGTCAGAAGAGTCATGGACACCGATCGGCGGCTTACACTACATGAAATACTTTTTCAACTTCCTCCGAACATTGAAATAAGCCATGCAGCACTTCACAGAATCATTTCTGAGGATCTGTGTGTATCAAAAGTGTGTGCAAGTACCTCGCCTGCTCTCAGAGCAACACAAAGAACAGGGAGTTGACGCTACATTGCAATTTTTGCATTTTTTTAGGATAAAGGACAAATATATGAAGTGTATATGATGTGTTTAACATCCGTTAGTTTCTGGTATACATTGCAACCGAATGCGTAGTTCGATCAATTAAGAAGCTACCGTGCGAAAGAACTTGTGCAAAAAATCACTTTTTTGTCGTTTTTATTCGTGGACTTGCAAGTACAAGCTAACGCCCATAGCATGGTTAAGTGCTGAAAACCAAGGATGGTTTCAATTAGCTTCCAGGGCTTCCAAAAAAAGGCATCTGTTGTAGGTTCACGCAGCTTGGCCTAGAGAAGCGCGTATTTTATCTGAATTGTCTAGTTATGTCGCTTTGGTTATGGAAGATTATTTCTTGATAAACAATATATTTAATAGGTGATTCCTATTATGAACACAAATAATTAGGTAAAATGACATTGAATTGTCCTGTATGAGAAGCAGATGAGGGTTTTTAACGCAATATTAGTAGATAATTTATTTTTTCAGTAATTTGTTGATGTTCTTGAACATTAATTTGTTTTCAGTGACATGTAATGATGTTTAAACTAATATTATTTTCAAACAAGGGCTTATAAACGGTTTTTTGATTCTCCTGTAAAATAACGATTTTGGACTCAAGTGCTTTCCACGTAACTTTCTGAATTAAAGAAGCACAGTGAAACAAGGGGCTATCCCACATTTTTTGTGAAATTGGGTTATTAGGATTATACAAAACTTCAAATATTATTCTTTTTGTGTAATGTGTTATTTAAATCCAGTATGTACTTATATGCAAGTGTACGGTGTTTAAAAATTTAAAAATACATTGATTCCTATGTGAGAACTTCAGGAAAACCCCTCATTATGTCAGAACTATGTCAGTGTGGGATAACCCCTTGTTCTACTGAGCCCTTCAATACTTCCCTCCTTCCTGATTTCCTTCATTCCTTCCCTCCCCATCATCA
The DNA here is from genome assembly GCA_031308135.1 of Acheta domesticus. Classification (NCBI taxonomy): domain Eukaryota; kingdom Metazoa; phylum Arthropoda; class Insecta; order Orthoptera; family Gryllidae; genus Acheta; species Acheta domesticus. The sequence continues at coordinate 68,166,815 of JAHLJT010008756.1, forward strand.
TTACCATCTTATCACATCCCCTTCAATCCCGACTGGGACGCCCTCATCTTAAACCCCTTACAAATGGCATCTGCCGGGGGGGGGGGGCCGCCGTCGATCTTCAAACAGCGCGGACCAGAAAGAAAGAAAGTAAAAAAGGTGTTCTTAAATTCAGTCATCTCATCAGAAGTGAAAGAGTATATCTTTCCTCTATGATACGATTATAAAATTGATATTGTAAATTTGTAGTCAAATTTTTCGATTTTATGGGCTCTAGCATTTGCCTCTTTTCAATATATTTTTATTATAACGTTATTGTGAAGTAGCATTCAGTATAGGTTCACAGTAGTAATAATAAAGTTAACTTGCCAGAATTTGCTCGTAGTATATACCGTCAATTCTAAAAGTCTGTCAGATTTTTTTTTACAGTAGTTTATGAAATTAAATACTGCTCCGTCTCCGTAGCATGTTCTGCATTTTAAAAAGTTCTTTCTGTTCTTTATTCAGAGTAAAAAGTCAAAAGCTATTCTGAATAGAATGAGCTCTTCACGATTTCTACATCAATGAAACAAAGGAAAGATACAAACCTTAGGTACTTAAGAGAAAAAACAAACTCTTAGAATTTTATTTTGAGACCCAAGTGGTTCTCAGACCCATGTTTTGCAAATTGTAGCGACATTCGGAGACCAATGAAGAACAAAATCTCATTTATAAGTATGATACTCAAACTCCATGTTTCTTCAAAATACTTAAGAGAAAAACAAATTACAGGAGATGAACGGGAACCCAATGAACAAGTTACATACACCGTTTCTGCTGTGTGGATATGTACTATGTATGCTACATTAGCGTTGCGTTTTCTGAAAATGCATATATAGACAGAAGAAGGAGAGAGTTTCGCTTTAAAGATATATTCTTTAAAATTTCATTTAGTATTGTTATTATAGCATTTCAATCGTAGTAATTATAATAGTAATAATAATAAATGTGGCCGAGATCACTAAGCAGTAGCGATTTCGGACCACAGGATTGCGGGTTCGAGTCCCGCCTCGGACATTGTTGTGTTTTGTGTGTTTCTGTATGTTTGTGTATGTCTATTTCATCATTCATCATCATCATCATCATCATAATTTCACCCCATCCCCAGGGCTTACAGCTCTGGGGTATAAATATGGATGATTAAATTGTTGATTCCCCCTACAGAAAATTAACGTGCAACTACCGCGATAATCATGTCTGAACTTCAGTGGGATGTATGTATCGCGTGGCCCCATGATGACCGAGTCGCGAAAAAAAATATAGACCAGAAAATGTTAAAGCAATCGTGGAGAAACAAATGGACAATATCTAAAAAGAATGGACAATGTGCAGATCAATTAAAATCAAACATTTATGTGGTTTTCAAGAGGAGGAATGAAGCCAGAATCGGAAGCAGTTGTAACAACTGGCCAAGATCAGACGTTGAGAAAATGGCATAAACCATTGATCGTCTCATCCGGTCAAATTCTAGCAAAGACCGAATACAAAGATTCGTGAGTGTGAAGTATATATCCAGTCTTCAGCAATTGTCTAACACGTGTGTCTCTTCACAAGACATTTTCAGTGATCATAATTATATGTTGTATCACATTTTTAGGTCAACGTATGTAACAGTATTTTCTGTTGCAGTTCACTACAAATGCATGTACAGATCTTGGTAATTATAAAACATTTGAATTAAATTTTCTGAACGTGTTCTACCCTGTGGTCACAGCGAATGGTGATTGTGTAAAGGATTGTGATAGTTTCAGAATTTGTAAAACTCCTGATTCAATTCGTCTTGCAGATGCATTCTGAATGAAACAATGTGTTTGCTTTCATTCGTATAGTGCATTGTAGTACTTTTGCGTTGTTACTTTTCTACAGCTCTTTCTTTTGTGCGATGTAATTTCAGGTGCTATTACCATATATCATACTATTAATCAAATTGAATGAATATTTTCCATATTGGTCTCCAGTTTTCAATAGTCTTCCCCTTTGAGTGCCCATGTCGGCACTGCACAGCAGTTCCATCGGCTTTGCACCTTGCCCATTTGTTGCTCCCGGCAGGCGGGCGAGCCATACTTCGCAGGAGATCACGACCTACGTCGAAGTGAAGGACTCGAGGAGGCAGCGGTGGCTTGGCCCTGGACGCGAGAGCACTTGGCCTCAAGGTTTTCTAGGCGGCAGACCGCGCTTGCTTATTTATTTTCCAATACTCGGCGGAGGCGGTGTAGCAGAAGGCGGTGAAAAGGCTGAGGGCATGCCTACGAAGACGGTACCGGTTGTGATACGGCAGAGGTGAAGAAGGAGATGGCATGGATGAGGATGGAGAGTGAGAAGCAAAAAGAAGGAAGCGATGTGGATTTGTAAGACGTTTGCACCTGTTGTAGGTTATCATGAAGACGGCAGGCAACAGAAATGGAGGAAGACAATGAAAGAGGAGATGTGAGGCGATGAAAATATAAAGGTATTGGCGAAGTCATTGGCATAGTGGCTGTCAAGTCTGGCGGGTGAATATACGTGAGGAAGGAAGGGCATAAATAGGCGGAGGAGGAGGAAGAAGAGTGAGGAGGAACATAAATGAAAGAGAGGATGAAATGTTTAGGGGTGGCCAAAACGGAAGGACCAGTTGTGATGTTCAAGAATATGAAAAAGTCGGGCACGTTGAAAGGCGTGAAGGCGATGAAAGGGAAGAAAGAAGGATGGCGAAGAAGACGTATCACTAGAAATGGAGTACTGGTGAAGAACTTGCTAAGAGATAGTCAAAGAGGAATGGGAGAAAAAAATTGTCGTGAAGATATGCGGAAGATCATACGATGAAAGTGTTGAGGAATCTTGAAGATTTCATCTTTTGAGCTAAGGGATAGAAAGACGTTATAAAATTGGAGGTAGAAAAACTGGCGGAATAGTATGAAGAACAACACAAACTAAAGGACGCAGAATGAGTTGTGTTTTTTAATAATGTGAATTAACCTTATGTTTCACTTCTGTAAGAAGTAAAATTATGTCTATTTATAAATACTGTCACATAAAATTCCGTAATGTCTTTAAAATAAAAAATAAAAAATGGCAAAACATATTCAGTTATGAAAAATGGAAGTTTTCAAATCGTTCATATCGTTTAATTAAAAACATGGATTCTGACTACACCACGAGATAGAGGATTTTTTTTCTAAATTTAGCAAAAGGTTTTATCAACTTTTTCATTACCAGACCCCATGCTATAAGAGTTTTTCTGGCGAAAAATTCCCCGTTTTCCGGCGCACGATTACATAACTTTCTCTTCTTACGAAGTATTCGTAAGGCGAGAAAGTAAAAAAAATAGATTTAATTTCTTAGAATTTGTTGTATTGGAGAATCGGCGAAGTGGGATATTACAAATATACAATTTTTAAACTTATTGGTTTTGTCAATAATATGTTATTGAATTTAAACTCTGAAATTACTCTTTGAAAATCCGTTAAATGAACAAAAGTCGTGGAGAAAATTAGTTGTATGATTTTAAAATTCTAGAAGTAATTCTGATAAGTGCGACAGATATTGGCGAACGTGTCAAAAAAGGAAACTTCCAAGATGTGTAGGATAAAGAAACATTAGGAGTAGAACGATATTATAACATATTGAGCGAACATGGTATAGACTTTATGATGAGACTTATGGTGAGACTTATGAGGCTGATGAGGAACGTTGCTGACGACCTTACTGTAGAGAAGGTGCTTGATTCAGATAACGATGAAAATGCAATCTAAAAAGCAGAGTAGTGATAGGCATAGAAGATTTCTGGGAACATTGCAATATTTATAATAGTTTAAGTGGCGTAGAACTCTTGGTAAAGAAACAAAGTAAACGTTTCAGTTGGGGAGTAAACTGCAATATGGAGTGAAAACGCAAGTTTTACAGGTTAATGAGTCCTTGGGGTGGACGGAGATGTCAGAGGTAAGAATTGTTTATTACAAACATTGTAGTGTCAAGAGCAAGTTATAGAATAGTATGACAGTAATGGTGATTGGGAAAGCGACAGCGTTTGTGCAGGTGATGGAGACTGCTGCACGACCGTGATAGAAAAGAAGGAAGCGAGGAAGATGTAGGTAAGGGAGACAATGCTAAAACGGCAAGGATGGGAGATGCATTGACGACAGAAGCTACGGAGATGCTAATGGTATATAGCGACGAAGCCCCAACGAAACGGTAGTAGAAAAGGCAGCGGGTAACATAGCAGCGACATAAAAAGCAGGCGACGGAAATGAAGATAGAGGTGGAGGCCATGGAGGCGAAGAAGTGAAGATGGAAACGGAAGTTGTGGAGAGAGTGGAGATAAAAACAGCGATTAGAGGCGGAGAGACGAACGGTGGTGGAGGAGGGGTGAGTGGTGGATGTGGAGGTGAGAGAGGTGGAGGCGAAGAATGGGGGGGTAATAGTGGTGAAAGAGACGGAAGCATTTCAGGCGGGGAAATGGAGACGGAGGCGATGCAGGCGGGAGTGATAGAGGCGACAGAAGCGGATGAGGAGGGGTGAAGGCACAAGAAATGGAAGAGGTGGATGGGCAGGTGGTGGAGACGAGAATTGTGAAGGCGGAGATGCGTAGGCGAAGGCGAAGTTGAAAGGGATGTGGAGGTGGCAGAGGTGGTAAAAGCAGAAACTCGCTGGTCTGCCGGCGAGCAGAGATAGAGTAAATCTGGGGTCGGCTTGATTGTTTTCTGTGGGCGGGCGTGTATGTGCGCGCATCGCTCCGACATCCACCACCTCTGTTGCTTTCGCCGCCACCGCCACCGACTTCACCCCTTCGCCGCCGCCTCTACCATCGCAGCCATCACCACCGTCACATCCAATACCGCCACCAGCGGCGCGACCGCCGCCACCGCATCGCTGCGGCCACCGCCTCCTTCACCGCCAACATCACCATCCCCCTTCACCGCCAACGCAGTCATCACCACCGTCACCGCCGCCACCGCAATCGCTGTCGCCACCACCTCCTTCTCCGCCACCTTTGCCGCCACCCGCCGCCTCCAGCTTTGCGCTGCCTCCTCCGCCGCCTCCGCCGACCTCGACCGCCCGCCACTCTGTAATCAGAGCGTCCGGCTCAACCTGCCGCTGCCACGGAAAGAGCAGCCTCTCGTTCATCCAAGTACAGGGTGGCCCAATACTCTCGTTATTTTGATTCAGGGTAACGAACTTTGGAATATCAGTACGAATTCCTGAATTTCAATAACGTTATTTAACGATATTGATGGATTTTGCGAGTAGTTTAGCTGATAAAAGCTAATGTAGCTAATACGATAATGTGGCTAATATTTTTCTACAACTGTCTTGTGCGTACTTTAAATCAATAGCGATGTTTATAATTTTTATCATACAATATTACAATAAACAAAAAAATATTACTAACGTTTCCACATATCCAGCAATTTCTTCTTTGAGATATTTATCTTTCTGTTAACGCAAATGAAGGGTTTTTGTTACTGAATGCAACTCGCCGCTCCGCGCCGAAATTTTGCAAGTGAAATACCAATTATTTTGTGAAAATAAAGTTTCAGTAGTTTTCTTTGATCTTAAGTGAGTAGAAACTGAGAAACTAGAGAAATCATTGTCCCACTAGTTATTCACAAATAAGAAGGGGTTTTAAAGTACCCCTTAATGCAAGAGCCTACAGTATAAGCAATCGTGCTTAGGATGCATTTTTGAATGTTGGTTTCTGTGTTTTCGCTGGGAGAAGATGAACTATCACGCATGCATTCAAAATTTCTTTAAAATATTCATTTATAAATCGTACATAGAATTTCAGTCATGTTATTTTAGACTTCATTTTTTCTACGAGGGGCGATATAGATCTAATTAGGTGAACAGTTATCTTATAACAAGTAATTGGAATATCATAGTACTACTGTTGTAATAACATTACATCTCTGAGTATCATTTCGTCAAATCTGACTTTATTGAAGTCAATGGAAAGATAATTTTAAAATGAAGTATCTGTCATCAATTTGAGTTGTATATCAAAGTGTGTGAAATCGTTGTCTACATTACAGACTGAACAACAAATCTTCTTGGTATAACCGAGACACCGTGACTAGAAATACAAACAAAATTAAACACATTTAATTTACCTTCTCCCTTAATGTAAAATCATACCACCTTTCATCCTCTCAAGAAGAGTTTGTGCAGCATCTTTGGCAGGGTGTTTGTGGGCTTCGACTTCCGACATTGGCGGCTTTTGACATTATCTGCAAAGCTAAATCGAATTCGTCCACTGTCTAGGAGAATCCCAGCGGCCTGATCGGCATTTTCTTGACTCCTATCAACATTATGTAAATTCCGGAGGTGTCTCCTATGAAACGGAATATTGAGCGGCTGCGATCTTTCTTTACTCATCCATGTTCTCTCTTCCCTCTTGACACACACATCCTTGTCCCCTCATCCGTACATACACACTGACACTTACATGAACTTGGGACCATTTGACCACTAAAACCAATCGAGAGCTCAGAGCAAGAACGTGTAAGTAGGCGCTTGATCTTACAACCTTCAGAAGTCGGATCTCGGATATAGCCTCTCGGATATAGCGTGCAACGCCCACAGGCGAGCAATAACCTGAGTAATTGACACGCCCGAAAATCAATAGCTACACACTCACTTCAAAGATTTCATTTTCGTAATACCCTGTAGAAGTGCGCCACATCTTACCTGTGCGCATGGCCACTTGTCAGAGGTACGATATTCGTTAGATCTTTTTGTTTTGTTTCTTTAACCTGAAGAACGTGCCGGAATGAGATTTTGGCACCTCGTTCCGCTCCATAATCTGTAGCAATAACCGAGAAATTCCGGGTTTGAGTTTGAATTATGACTCACTGCTTTTGCACAATAATAGAACCCGTCTTATCCACATTCTTCATAAGCGTGATGGTTTCAGTATATTCTTTTTCTGCGTGCAAACTTAAAACTGACGTGAAGTGTAATTTTAGCTTATTCACAAGAGGATGCACTCATTGTTAGCCCGTCTGGATGTGAATATAAGAGGTAGTCTTTTAAAAGTACACGCAGAAATATATTACGTTTTTGCCTTTAAAATATGTGTTTAAAATTCTAGTATTAATGTTGCAGATTAATATTTTTGTTTTAGTTTACTATGTTTGTGTTTACTGTCTTTGTGCTTACTGTGTTTTAATGCAATTCCCTTCTGAAGATGAAATCTGTAATTTCATTATTTTGATCTAGATTGTGCATAGAAAAAAGTACTTGGGTTGGGAAATTATTGACTTTTTAGAGGAATCGTATGAAACGACATAAGTATATTACATAACCGATAAAAAACGTTTCTCTCTTATCGTTTCCAGTCGTATTCCATCCTTTCTATCCTGGAGAGATCCACGTATGGAATTAAGGGGATCAGCCTTTCGGTCGTATTCCTTGCTTAAGACAAGGTTGTTAGCCTTGAATAATAAATTATGAGGTGATAGGATGTTGTTGTTGGTGTTTATTATTATTATGTTATATTATATTATTACATTATTATTATTATTATTATTATTATTATTATTATTATTGAATAGCATGATGAAGAGGGGTGAAGGGACTATGTGATCGGTGGGATAGTGGGTTCGTGGACTTTTGTAACTATTCCAGAATTCACCTTATGACGAAGGTCAATCACGAAAACCTCGGTCAGTATGGCGAGCCCGGAGATCGAACCCGGACCTCCCGATTGCGAATCCAGCGCACTGAGTCATTTTGCTCGGCTTCATACATCTAAATTATATTCATATATCTAGATAAAACTTCGTATTTCATTCGGCGCTCGACTGCTCACAACGACACCTTAGTCCGTTTTCCGAGATTCGCAATGTCTCAGAACTTGACATAATAGAAAATGTGATCAGCGCGTAACTATTAACGTTTAAAGTACATTAACTTGCAAAATTGGCGAAGATAAGTTACGATAAAAATTAAATGAATGAAATAAATATACAAATTATACAAGTAATAAACATTTTGGGGCACATTGGGTTTCACAGCCCCCCTCCCAGAGACGCATGGATTCCATGGCGATGTAACGGCTGCATACCCTTCTCCACCTGCACCCCTTCTCCACCAGGAGGAATGTCAGTGCCTGTAGGTTGTTCTGTTCTTCCTGAAGCAGGGCCTCCTGTACCTTCCGCCCAGCCATGCAGCTCCCCCTGTAAGGCCATCGCGAAGGCAACGCGCGCCGCGCAACCGACTCGTGCGCACACATGCCTGCGCGTGGAGGAAGTGGCAATGCGCGGTTACTCCGAACGACCGCTTCGATATGTGGTTGGAGGCGCCGCCGTGCGCGCGGCGCGCCGGCCGGCCGGACAGATCGCGCGTCATCACGGAGCACGACTCACTTCCCGCGCCTGACGTCAAACGCGAGCGCCCGGCCCGCCGCCGGGGCGAGGATTAATGCCGCCAAGACCAATATTCGCCAACTCCAAATCATCCAAAATCAATTTCTGAGATCCATTACTAACGCCTCATGGTTCATTTCTTCACAAGGAATTCAATATAGAATCATTAGATCATCACATCACATACCTTGCTACAAATTTCTATCATAACATCCATCAAATTCTAGCACTCTCCGAATTCAGACTAGCAAAAAACCCAATCCATAGAACAAGAATCCAAAATAAATAACCATTCCATGTTTTCCAAATCAAATTCGCCAACATAGAATCAGATTAGAGGACCCATAATGGGACACCTCCCCATTGTATAGTATGTAAGCTTAGAATAAGTTAGTGAGTAAGCATCAAAATTACATATGTGAAGTTTGAATAAATATCTATGTATCTACCTTCAGGAAAAATAAAAATTAAAAAAAACGGGGCGAGGACGCGGGTCTTCAGCTGTGTAAACGTCTCGCCACCGACGGTTTTCCGATGTGGGCGGTCAGTCTTTGAGAGAGGCAATACATTAACAAATGTATAGAATGTTATAAAACAATTATAAATATGCTCAAAATGATGTATTTTTTGTTAATTTATTTTAATAACTGGCTGCCCGTAGCTGCTAAAATACTGCTGAACAACACTATGCAACATGGTTTTTCCAAAAATAGCACTCACACTGTTCAAGAAAAACAATTCAAGAAAGAAAATTGATAATAGAATTGATTTATTTTTCCCGAGTTTCTGGTAATTTATCACAACCTCTACACCCCTCTCGTCCCCGTCTCCACCCACCCATTTTTACTTTCTTCCTACCGCTTACGCAGTAGAGAGAAAGTTATGTAATGCAACGCGAAACAAATGCGAATTTTTAGTAGAAAAACTCTTATTACTGGGCCCTGCTAACGAAAAAGTGGATAAATCAAGTTGCTAAATTTAGAAAAAAATATCCTCTAAGACGTGGTGTAGCCAGAATCTATGTTTTGTAGGTCCTTGATATCGAAAAATAGAATGACGGCAAAATGTTTGTCTGTTTGTCCGTCTGTCTATCCGTCCGTCCAACTGTCTGTCGGTCTCTCCGTCTGTGAACAACGCTAAGGGCTAAATTATTGAGCCGATTTTCTCCAAAATTGATATTTCCCAATTGATCTGACTGATGTAGCGGTTTCTTGAATTTGAAACCGATGTTTTAATTTTGGGAGGTACTTTACATGAAGCTCCTGGGACGTTTTCAAAAATTGCAAAGGTTCAAAATTTTCGGACTAAATGTTGTTGTCGGATAGTTTCAAGGACGTTTAAGAAAATGGAAGCAGGTCTCATGTTCATTGAAAATCCTGATTATTCAAAAATTGCAAAATTTCTAAATTTTTTGGCCTCTTACTGCAGAAGCAATTATGAAGATAGAGGTTTGTCCCTTAATGAAATCTTTTCCTTAAAGTTAGATTTTGAAATAAGATTGAGTACAATTTTTCAAAAACTGAGTTTTACAAAAAATGATGCCTGAGATATATTAATTAAGAGAGAAATTCCGGTATAAATAGTATTACGTAAGCTAAGGGAGAAAAAGTATGTGCTGTTTTAACACCAGTAGTTCTTGTATGTTTTGCAATTGAAACGAGGTGGTTTTGATATCAATCGCTTAAATTTATAATATAATCTCATATTTTTTTATTTGGCAATCAACATGTATGTAACCCAGTTATGTAAATTACTAATGTTCTGCAGTTTTTAGTATTTTTTTACAAAAGCGCAAGTAAACTGATAAGGAACAAAGGCAAAGATCAGAACATATTTTTCATTAAATTTTTAATAGCAAAATCAATAGAAGACAGTCACTAACACAATACTTGAAATAAAATATTAATATCTATCTCTATCGCGTATGCTGCTCCGACGTCATGAATCTCTCTTGGAAATCATTACCATACGTATAAACATATATTGCATGCAGCGGAGGGGCGAACTCAAGTCCATTGTGTACGCTCACTGCACTCAAAGAGAGTTCCAAGGAAAAAGCTAGGTATTCGTGAAATTATCACATATTTTTAACACACACTTTGCACATAATGGAGAGAGAGTTTCCTTAATTTTTATCTTTTAATAGAGTATTTATAGTAGTTACATTAATACTCCCAGGTCTGTAAGACGTCATTTTAACCAAACTTGTTGTTTCAAATGAATGTTGAGAAACACTCGGTAGAAAATAAGTCCATGACATACAACATAAATCATTTAAAGCAATTTTTGATTTTGAAAAAATACTGCATCTAATAAAAGTTGAAGATATCTTATCATTTCTTGTAGCGAGTATCTTCAATTTATAAAGTTCATCTATAAACTATGGAACAAAAATATAGTGTCCGATCTCCGGTGGCCGAGATCACTAAGACAGTAGTATCGTAGCGATCTTGGACCGAAGGGTCGCGGGTTTGAGTCACATCTCCGGCAGGGTTGTATCTGTTAGTCCTTTCACTCTCTATCATGACCATATCATGCCATCTTCACAGTTACCATAACGTTAAACCCAATAGTGGTCGCTAATAGTGACCTAGATGTTCACGCAATCTTAAATAACAAAAAAATATAGCGTACTATTAACATGCTCTTGTCTTGAGTGCAGAGAATTATGGTGCTGAGATTATTCGTTACGCTCACAAAAAGTATATACGATAATAAAACTAATTCAATTTCCAATTACGATTTCCAAGAGAGATTAATATAGGTATAATACTAATTAAAAACTAAAACACAATATCTGTTCGATTTCATTGTTACAGTGCAGAGTAAAGTCCACAGATATTCACCGAAGTCAAAGTCTCAAAGTTACAAGTGTCTATAGACGTTTGTGTGCTTCGTATCTTTGCATGTACCGTTCAGCAGAAACCTTGAGAGATTGAATAAGTATCACAAGCTGCGGGAAGTGTACCCCTCGAAAATTCTACTTCCCCTCGTCCGTTATTCAGCTAGCTGGTGAGTTGGTGCAGTTAGGTGAGGAATTTATGACCGTGAGCTGATGCTACGCGAATTGTACGCTATGTGTGTTAACGTTTGCGCTTCAAGAACATTAACGATTCACCGGGAGGTCCTAGGATTCCAGTCCCGAAGGTGGCAGATTTTGAACGCTGGCCATGTAGCTGGGTAGAAGTAACTGTAGGATAATTCCAGCGGTCGGGTGCTCTGATCAACAGATTTCCTTGGATTCTCTGATCGATATCAGGCGAATATCGGAACAGTTCTTTAACAAATCGGTGAAGAATAGCACGCGATCATTCTTCCCTCGTTCTGTTCCTCTCCTCTCCCCACCTAAACACTAAAGCTTACATGCACAATACTATCACACATGTCGGGGATAAGTTGCGTTCTTAGAGCTTGTTCCGTCCGAAACATTAACGCTCTGTAGGAGATAGTACGATAGGAATAATCCCACAAGCTGACGAATACGTTAGTGCTGGAAACCACAACCCAGCAGTGTAGGAACACCAACTTCCGCCTATAATATGCACTACACCCGTGGGGACTAACGACCGAAGTAATTGGCACGCACAATAAAACAACGAATACTCACTTTCTCTCGTCACCGATAACGAACGAGTTGCTTCTAATTTTACCGCATGCCCAGTGAAAGCTTCTTCTTCCAAAGCGGTTCATCTGCGGCAGCTCCTTATTTATCCAGGCAAATCAGTGATTTGCGATTACTCGCAAGGCTCATCCCCGGCGCAACGTCACCTCCATCCCGAGAACAGCTGCGAACTCGTTAGCTAGGCAGGCCGCGACCAGACGGCGGCGGCGACGGCGCGTTCCGCGTCCGCGGCCTCCTAGAACGCTCCTGCGCTAATCGAATGCAAATGAGCGCGGCGGAGGCGCTGGCGGAGACCGCGGACGCCGCAGGTGAACGCGCGGTGGGAGTGGTGATATGGGGGAGAGTGTTGGTTTGCGGTGCCGTCATGAACATATTCTAGCGCGTGCAATTGGAGGGAGCACCATAAAAGTTGGCAGTTGTACTTATGTAACTTTCTCAATTTCTAACCCTCATGTACTTACATTTATGCTTCTTTTTCTACTTATGCTTATTCTCTTTTGATGTTATGTTTATGATCTTCTGTATTTTTTGTGTGGTTAGTCTGAAAAGCAGTAATTTAATTACTGAGACTTGCCGTTGTGCAATAAAGTATTATTATTATTATTATTATTATTATTATTATTATTATTATTATTATTATTAAAAGTTACTTGAAAGCTATGTAAGTCAAAGTAATTTCAATTTTTTTAAAAATTATTGAAGATAATATGTTTGACGCTGAAAATGAGAAAAGTCTAGTTACTTTGAAGAAATTCATTAATTGTGTTTTAATCTGAGGAATCTTTGAAGCGTTACTCATTACACAACAAAGCTTACACGTGTTGATTGAATGATTGATTGATTATTTCTTGTTTCCGGGTGCGGTAACTAATGTGGTAATTCGTCCCGTAAGAATGGTGCATGTTTTATCATGGTTGTTGTTGGTGGTGGTGGTGGCGGTGTTCTTACTCCTCTGGATTGCGAGATCCAACATCTATTTACACATTGGTGTGAAAAGTTTTCCTCGTCCAGGTATCTCCCACCAGCTGGAACTACCTCATCCGGAACAAGCTCTAAAATCCCAACATATCGCCCGATATCTGTGGTACAGCAGTGCGTGTAAGGGTATGTGTGTGTGAGGGATGACGATAAGACAAGGTGAAGACGAATCACACGCGATCCGTGGCCCATTTTTTAGAATATTGCTCCAGTATTCGCCTGATGTTGACCGGAGTAACCAGGGAAATTACCGATCATAGAAGTTGTCTCCAGACAACGCCTGAACTCGACCAAGCAATGTAGTTAGTATCGAAAATCCTACCACTATTGGGTCTCGACCCTTTGGACCTACCATCTAAAGGCACTGCAGTGACATCAGCCGATCACACGCGTTTCATTTATACATTTACTTAGTCAAATATATATATTCTCTCGGCAGTGGGAGAAGACAGAATTGGAAATAGGATCCAAGGAAATTGTGGGGTGATGGGCATGTGACGAGTACGGACTCGGAATATCGGTTAAGGACTTTTTATGTATCCACATCAGTGGGATTACCACTTTACAGATGAGTGTTAGCTTTTCAGTGTATGTTATAATCGATAGTGGCTCGAAGTTACGAGTAACTGTAAATTAGCGGACCGTCATGCCCCTATTTCTAATTGAGGACATCCCCTGTGGTTACCTCTATGATAATTGGTACTAATTTTATGTAATTGAAAGTAAAAAGAAAGCAAGATATAGAGTGGGAGGTGAGACAAAAAATTCTCTAGGCTATGGGGGACGGAACAGATCTCTTGGGAGACAGGATTTAATTCTTGTAGGAGCAATGCTGGTTTTTCCGAGGGTAAAGTGACTGAAGAAATCGAAAACTAAAGCTGAGACACGGACGGGGTCTGTATCAAAGCCGAAGTGTTGACGTGAGGAGTTACGATCCTAAAGTGACATATGTCCAAGAAATTCACTTTTTCAGGAAGGGAAAGTATCCAAATTTAGCCTTATAGTTCAATACAAGATTCAACGATTTTTGGATACCGTTTAAACAATGGCAGATTTTCCTTGTGAAAGACCGCAGGTGAAATTCAATGTTGAGGCCCCCCTCTACATATTTTCATCACCTTACTGTGCGCATTCTTAGCGCACGATATTTTACTCTGGTAAGAACTACCGGTAGTCAATGTATACCTCACCGAAAAAAAAAGTTGAGCTATAAGAAATCCACAAAGTTTTGTGTCATTTGAAATAACTAAAATCGTAAATCCTTACACACCACATGCCCTGCATCACAACCTGAACACAATTGCTACAGAACAGACCCTGGTGAAAGAGTACCAGCAGGTAAAATAGAGCAAGAAGCATTGCAAAATAAAGATGTATTTCAATGCGCAATTTTTATGATTGTTCCTGATGTTGCCAAACGCAGAAGGCGACAGGAATTCACTCTTATTTTGACAAAAATATTGCAATTATTAAAAAAAAGTGCGTAAAATCTAACCATATTATTACGTAGGAACGAAATATTTTAGTTTTTTGTGACAGAGGTAAATTTTATTTTCTCAACCGCTTCTATCTTCGATTCTTATTATTTAGACTACATTTTAACAGCAGTGAGTGAGGTTAAAGCGTCCGTGGGATATTCTCAAGCGTGGAACCCTCACTCATTGTTCTTTTTTTTTGCAAGGGACCACAAAATTACTGAAAATCTCTAAAAACACGCAAAGGCACGCGTACACAAAGGGATTTCTAATCGCAATAACACTTGCCGCGAAAGTTTTCCATTCGTTCCTACGAAATCCTAAGGAATGCAAAATTGGTCACATTGTACAGCCCTGTTGCAATTGAATATGATATGAGATACTCCGAGTAATAATAAAACTTATCCAATTTGATTTATGACAATCCTTTATTGTTCACATTTGCACACTGAACACAACGTTTCTTAACTTGTTTAGTTACATCATCAGGCTCCTAAATTACGGGATACAGAAATCAATATTATTCACTATGTCAAATGGGTTCGTTAACAAACTATTTCACATAATCACTTAATTAAAGTTAATACAACTGAGTTAAAATGTTTCATGTCAAGTGAGTAAAAGTTAATCTTAATATCAAGTAAGTCGACTTTCTAAAAGTAAATAGTTCTTGAAAACTTGTTGAAATAATAAAATATTAAAATGATAAAATTAAATTGTTATAATAAAACATACAAAACACAAACAAAATAAACAATATATTTCAATGAGACATTCACCTTAATAAAGGTAACTGTTGTCCCATTTTTATCGGTCAAACACTCGAGGACACATATTGAACTCAACACAACCTCCCCAGTGGACTCAAGAATATAAACTGTCCCTAGGAAGACTAACCTAACGTAGGTACGGCGCATGAATAAGCAGTGTGGCAACTTAAATTAACAATTAGGCATTACTCTTGGTATTTCTTAATTTTGTACAACACATTATCATATGTTTTAGTAAAACATGTATTTCTACGTTGGTATTAATGGTGTGATTTAATTTAATTTAAAGGGTTTCAGAAAAAAGTCGAGGGAATCTCCTGACCTCGGTGTCCAAAATTATTGTTTTCACAAAATCAAATTCATGTGATAAGTTCAGTCTGTGTCTCGATAAAGAATTGAGTCGAGGAGAAGATTCTTTAATATTTCTCGAATGTACTTTCATTCGTTGTTTAATTGCGCGCTTAGTTTGTCCTACATATGTTAGATTGCAATCAAGGCAAGGTAAACTGTATACCACTTTCTCACGTTCAAGAAACGGTACCTGGTCTTTGACATTTTTTATTAGATTTTGTTTATTGATTAATTTATTGTATATTCGAAGTTTAATTGACAATCTTTCTTACCAAGACATTCTTTCTTAAACTTATTTTGTATGTTGGGTACGTATGGCATTACTATTGTCTGTTTTTTGTCTGCGTGTTGTGTATCTGCCATAACTATATCTGTTTGTGATAGAGCACTCTATACTCTCAATCTCTTGTTGATGTAGCGCCTCGCAAATAACTTAGGATAATTGTGTTCTTCTAATTTGAACAAGGTTAGGAAAAAAAGTCTCATTGACACTCCCACCGCCCTACTATCCGTTCCCATCCCTCCCATCTTCCTCCCCGTCTCTCCTTATCCCTCTCCTCCACCGCCCTCCACGTCACTGCCCTCCATGTCATGCCCTCCATGCCACTGCTCTCCCCGCCTATCTGCCGCCCACGTTGCCCTCCCTGGCATAACCCGCTCGTTCCTCCCTTCCGCGCCCTCCCTCCCAGCCACTCCCTGGCGCAATCCTCCCCATCTTCCTCTATCCCTCCGCTCCGCCCCGCTCGCCTCAATCTGCTCTCCCCCGCCAAGCCCTTTCCCGGCCCGCCCAGCCACGCCTCATCCCGCCACGCTGTGAAAGGCGGCCGCCCGCCCCGCAGATGAGCCTCGAGGCTGCACTCCGCGAGGATGCGCCGAGGATCCTCCACGGCGACGCCCGCGGTTCGAGAGGTGTTGCTTAGGGGAGATATTTGCTATAGAATGATCCTGAGTGTAAGCAATCTTCTTGAAGTAAATTGCCTCTCACAATCGATTAACATCGATTTCACCCAAAATGATATGCTCTACATGAAAATGTCAAGATTTAAAATGTGATTTTGTAGATTTCTTCTTCTTCTCCTTCTATTTCTTCTTCTAGGATTGAACTTTCAAATACTTGCAGTTTCGTAATTATGCTTTAAGAAAACATAATTTTAAGAACAAGTACATACGATGAAAAAATCTAAGTCTGGTTAGTACCGCGCACCCAAACATTTGCTATCATATGATTCATCTGTTATTATGAAAACATGTCAGAATTCCAAAAGATTTCCGTGTTCCGTTCGGTTAGGGCACTGCTCTGGTATTCGCCAGATATTCATCGGAGAAACCACGAGAAACTACCAATCACAGCAGCCGGTAGTACAATTCTTCTTCAGACAGCGGCTGAATTCGATGGTGTCGAAAATCCATTACTTCGAATTCGAACTCTAAGACATCTCGGTCAGAAAAGCTCTAGTGGCAACAGCTGTTGTCCTGAGCTTTCTCACCCGGACTTCAACGATTTTTTGTGACAAAATCAGAACAAACTAAATCACTCGTGAAAACTGTGCCTAAACTCGAAATTATTTCAATGAACAGTTACTTCCGAGGCATTGCCAGCTGGCACTCATCTCATCCTAGCCAGCGGATGAATACATTTCACGGATTGATTGATTAGTGATTCCGAGCGAGTCAGCTGCTAACCTCTTTAGTCCCGTAAGTAGTGCCTGATTTAATCGTGGGAGGAGGCAGGGATCTTTCCCAGCTAGGAGGTGAGATCCGGCGTCCGACCTACAATCGGCTGGCAGGTTTTCCACAACTAGGCTTATCCCCACCAGCGGGGCAGTGCCCCAAGGGGAATTAGCTCTAAGTTCCGTAGCGATCAGGGCTGCCGACCGCTACAATTCTCCTCCAGACAGCGACTTAAATCCACTTATAGGTCGGCCACATACAAAAAAACATCATGGCGTCGCTTACCTCGGGAGGCGTGGCGTAGCGATCCCCCACTGCTCCCGTGGGGGAGCTCAGGTAAACTCAAGGACCGCCTGCAACAATAACTGATTCGATCTTGCAACTTTGTTCTCATGATTCAACAATGTAGGGTTTGGAACGTTCGTCAAGGCCAGGCTGTCTTCTGCCCGCCAGCCCAGGCGGAGGCGGCGACGGTAACTCAAGGAAGGGAAGTTGATTCTCTAAGAAAAGGAAACTTTCTCTCCGCCACTTTTCGCTTCATGCGGAGTCCACGTTTTTTCTAAGTGATCGACCTATAGCTATCTAGGTAGTGTCGAAAATCCTGCCACTGTCGGAACTCGCATCTAGGACCTCCCGGTCAGAGGCACTGCAGCAACATCAGTTAATGCCCTGAGCCACCTCTTCCGGTCATTTCGAGGAGCGATGCGATGTTTAACAATGCTCAACTGTGTATATAATGCGATTTTTCTAACTTTGTCCCTCAAGGCCACTCAAATCCCATCTTTTCGATGAATATGTCACGGTATTTCGCATCTTTCTCAGTCGTTCCGATAGATTTCGCATGATCGCGACCGTATCAAGCAGTGGTTGCGATCATGCGACTTTTACCGGCAAGACCTGAGAGAGTCGCGAAAAGCCGTGACAAATTCCAGATGGGATTTGAGTGGCCTTGAGGGGCAAAGATAGAGAAATCGCAGTGTAATAACCTGTCAAAGTATTATATAAGAATGTAGGCTTTCACGGCCGGAGTTGTACTCAATGTTTTCTTCCGGGCTAGGGGGCCGTGGTCTATTGGACGTTATACTTCCAAACGTTTCGTCCGTAACGTTTCGAGCCTATCAACAGCCGGCCCCCACCACAGTCCCGCTGGTACGAATATCCCCGCGGACCGAGCGGCTCCATCTATCATCGGGGAACCATCGACGTGGATTCTTCGTCCGAAACCACATCGCCACAGAAGATGTCCGTCGCAGTTACGGACGAAACGTTTGGAAGTATAATGTCCAATAGACCACGGCCTCCTAGCCCGGAAGAAAACATTGAGTACTGTCAAAGTATTGTCCGCTCCTTGCGCCGAGTGTATGTCTAACATGATCACGGCGTTGAGCGTCGCGGCGCCGCCGTTGCCAACAGCCGCGAGGAGGACGCGACGGCGGGTGGCGGGCGCCGTCGAGGCACGCGCTTGGACTGCCGCCACCACCTCCACCGCCGCCGCCGCCCGCGCCGCCTGCAAATGGCCACATTAAGCCCCGCACTCGCCGCGCACTTTGCGTAAAACATAACGCGATAGCGGCAGCGCTTGTCGCGGAAGCCCAGTACGATGAGCTCTGTGAGGTGTGAGCTGTGTGAGGGAGAGGTGGTTGTGATAATATAAATATTCTGTAATAGGGTATATTAAATGACTACGCATCTTGAAGAAAGCAAGTTTTCTGAACCTAATACACGAATTAAAATTAAGAAAATTTTCAGTTTGATGAATTGTTCTCTGCCACTTTGAATGTATTCATCTTGAAAATAGTAACACCAACTATTGAGGTAAACACCACCTTCGTTTCGTGATCCCGCCGTGTCCCCTACCCCACACCTGTTTCCGTTATCGCCTCCGTTCTTGTTCGCGTTTTTGTACCCGTCCCTCCCAATGTTCTCTCTGCCTGTCCCGGGCCCGGATCTCGTTCCTGAGCCATTCCTCATTCTTACCCCGCGTCCTTTTCCATCCACCCTCTTTTCATCCCCAACCCGTTTCTGTGCCAATATGTCGCCGCCCTCGCTCCATCTCACCTCTGTTCTAATCTGTCCCGCGGCTACTCCCTCAAATGAACCCCGTCAACGTCTCCGATTCCAGTCACACCCACACCTACGGTCCTGATCCCGTCATTGGCTTTGTTCCCTTCTGTTCTCCCGACATTTCCCACGTTCGGTTTTCATTTTTCATTTTTCACACTTACTTCTTGAGAAGATCACTTTCTCGCATTTACATCATAAGAACAGAAAGTATTGTCATCGTGCGCCGGCGAATTCTGGCAGAAAAACTCTTATTGTCAGGTCCTGATAATGAAAAGGTAGTAAATTACTTTCTCTAACACGTGGTGTAGCTAGAATCCGTGTTTTGTCGATCCTTGATACCGAAAATCAGTTGACAGCAAAACGTCTCTGTCCGTTTGTCTGTCCCGTCGGTGGTCAACTCTTACCCATCATTACCTCAATCATTCAGTCAATTTTATCCAAAATTGATATTCCTCAACCGATATAAACGAAATCAATTCTGTGTGATTTTGGAAGAGGTATTTTGATTTCTGAGAGTACTCTACATATAGCCACAATATTTTCAAAATTTTATTAAATGGCACCACATTTTTTGATTAAACTTTTTCTTTGGATCGGTGAAAGGACATTTTAAAGAATGGTACAGGTCTCAAGTTGGTTGAAATTCCTTAATTTTCAAAAACTGCAAATGGGCATTTATTTGGACATCTTGCTACAACTACAATATTGAAGATTTATATTTTCCCCCTTAATTAAATATGTTCTTTAAAAACATATCTTGAAATAAGATCACGTTCAAATTTTCAAAAAATAATGAATAAATAATTTTCGTGTAATTTGCGCAAAATATAGGTAAATTAATTTTTTTAAACCATATTTTCTCAAAAACCGCTCCAAATGTTTTCTTTAAATGTTCTCCTCGTATGTACCAAGGGGCGGTAAAAAAGTGCTACTCCCATTTTCAGCGAACTCGAATTTGCAAAAAATTAACATTTCAGAACTACAAAATTGAAGACATAGATTTTTGCCTTAGACAAGGTCTGTTGTGAAAAATCAGCTCTTTAAAAAAGGTCATGCACAAATTTTTGTAATAACTAGTAGATTTCGAGTAATACACCCTTGAAATTTGCGCAATTTCTAAAAAAATTCTCAAAAATTGTATTTTCCTGCATACTCGTCTTTCCGAAAGTTGAAAAAATGCAAAAAGTTTAATTTTAAAACTATAAGCCTGAGTTCAAGTCTCGGTACGGGGAACATGCTTTCTATTTGAAAACACCTTTGAAGGTTTATGTAGTAATATATAGAGAATAGTTATAAATTATGCGGGAAAGTATGTGCTGTTGGCGGACCACTAATTACGTATAGAATCATGAAATCTGCACAGTTTTATTGCTCATTATGAAGCCCACTACCTTAGCGAAACATTCCTTCTTCGTCATTTTTCACAAAGCAATTTATTAATATATTTCTGACACGTACAACGCAGAATATTGTTAACCATTCAATGTTTTAATGTTATAGTAATTTCAACGGTTAAACATTCAACGTTTCACCATTTCGCCTTCTATACATTATTTTAACAGAAATTATCAAGTCATAGTGTATAAATATTTGATTAATATCTATTGTAATGGAGCCACAATTTTGGATGGTCTTAGAAATTGCCAACATAATTAAATAAATAATACATATTTCGCCACTACATATTATCATTTTTCTGTGACAATGAAAATGACACAATATGTACTTCTAAATAAAATATATTGGAACGTATCCACGCAACAAAGTTGTGCGAGCAAGATCCGCGTGCGACCAACAGTCGTGTCCTGCGTGTGTAGGACTGCGTCGAGACTTACACGATCGATCGTAATCAATCTCAACGTCGATCTCGAGCTCTCGTGACGTCTGCGGCAGCAGCGGAGGCAAAAACCTTGCATGCATTGGCAGTGTTTTCTAGCGAAGTGAAATAAACACATGCATGCACGAACTAGCGACGATTTTTCTGTTTGGGGAACACGGTCTGAATATCTTGGTAGATCTCTTTAGACTAGCTTTGAACAATCTGTGTTTGGATAGCAGAAATAATATTTTTCGATAAATATTTTTACCCGCTAGTGCTCGCAAAAATTGGCGAGAACATTTGATTGCGTTCTTCTTTTTCTTTCGTCCCTTCTTTCTTTCTCCTTTTCTTCTTCAGCTTCTTCTTCTTCTTCTTGTTTAATGGTGCAATTAATGACAGAGGCATGTGAGCTTCCGTTTTACCTGTTTGTATCAGGGTTTAAAGCCCGAACATTCCAAGTAGAATTTCTGGTGAGCAAAGTGGGTTAGTTTGTGGCAGATTGCCTCGAAATTCTCCCATTATTCTCTCCTTGCCGTTCTATTACTAATTAATAATAAATATTATCACACAACAATCATTTATCAGTCCGTGTATACACTTTTTTAAAGATGTATTGTGGAAAACATTCTAGATAACAATGAATATTTATATTGGACAAAGTGTGCTTGTTGCTATTTTCTCCCATTTTTACCGACCTATTATGACTTCAACATTTTCGTTCGTTGATAATATCTGCTTGATTCCCAGACCAATTTATATCAGCATAATTAATTTTAACCTCTTTTCACTTTTTTGGAATTATGTAATATGAGTTTACAAGACCGCCGGAAGAGAATAAAAAGATAGCTCTGAGATTTTTCGGCAGATCATTGTGAAAGATGAGGTGTCAAATCGATATCGTTGTTATTGATCAAATCGATTCAAATCAGCATCGTTGTTATTGATCCCATCTCTGTTAATGGAAATCCGAAACCTGCCATGAAAAAGTTCTTCTCTACACGAACATTCAATTTACAAGACATTAATGAAATAAAATGTTTTAACTCAGGATGGTGTGTTAACATTTATTCCCTTTCTCCCTTAAGTGAGTTCCGATTCTATCAGGCTCGTCTAACTAGCATTAAACAATAGACTGCAGGGATATAAATATCACCGTATTGTATGGCGTCCGTGGTTGCACTTATCATTATCATCATTATGTCGCACTCAGTATATTTAATTCCTTATAAGATGATGGACTGTCATCTTTTAAGTGCCTGAGAATTCATCAATGTTTCAGTGCTTGATAATTTATCCAATTGCAAATGAAATGCGAACGTTCGTCTTGATTCGGCGTTCTATGATTCTGACACTCCAATCTAGAGTAGTTTGATGTACGACAAAGACGCAGGCCATAGCGTTTACACTCATATAAACTACTGGTGCTAAAACAGGACATACTTTCTCGCATTATTTCTAAATTTGAAATTTTCAGCAATTCAGAGAGTTCAACGAAAGTAACAACTGAGCCATTTTTAAAGCTTTTCATGTTTAAACCGTAATAACTTTAAGGTTGCAGAGATACTTTAAATTGACTGAGGAATATAACTTGTGGAGAAAATGGGCTTAGCAGTTTTGACACTAGCTTTGATCTCATACAAACAGATGCACGGACAGCTGTCAAAAGATTTTCTGCATCAAGGAACCACAAACTTGGAATATAACTACACAACGTGTTATAGAATGTAATTTACAATGTATAGAAACACAATTATCTACTTTGTTATTACTAGGGCCCGGCAATAAGAATATTTATGTTGAAAATTCGCGGTTTTCCGCCGCGCATTACAATACTTTCTCGTCCTATGAAGTAAGAGCGATAAAGTAAATCGAATGACATACGACTCACAAGCAATTTTGATTTCGATTGCACCTCACGATTGGGTCCCTGTCACTCCCAATCTACTTTTGTTGTTTGGCAACTTAAGAAAGATTAATTGTGTATTATCATTGGTTCACGCAAGGGAGGGAGACTTATAGCGCGCCTTCCCAGAAACCACGGTTAATATAAAAAATATAGCTTCTACTTATTTTCTCTACTAACCAGAGTCAATATATTAAACGTTAACGTTGTAAATACTAACTACAGATCAACAAATAAAAATATATTTCATATTCAGCTTAAAAGAAAAATTATTGATAAGTACACATCAAGTCGGCGGGAACGTATACTTGTAGTCCCCCCCCTCCTGGAGGCGCCACTGTGTATTATCATCTGCTTGCTTCAGTGACATAGAGTAAACGTTTGAAGAGTTTCCCAAGCGTAAGGAGTCGAAGGATGAGGGTTTGGAGTTCGAGTACGAATAGAATGTTTTCATCTTGTGATTGTGGTTGACTTGGGTACTTTCGTGTACCACATCCACATCATTTCATTTATAACCATGTCCTATTACTATTCAACCCCTCGAAATCACCATTACTATTGTGACTCCTGTGAAGCTGATAATAATATTAATCGCAAACTTCTACACCATTGTCTTCCACCTTCTTTAGTTTCATTTCATTTATAATCATGTCCTATTACTATTCAACCCCTCGAAATCACCATTACTATTGTGACTCCTGTGAAGCTGATAATAATATTAATCGCAAACTTCTACACCCTTGTCTTCCACCTTCTCTAGTTGCGCCATGCCGCATCAAAAATTGGTGCGCTACAATCCAAGGTAAATAAATGTTGACTAATGTCAGTAGCAGTTGACGTGCCCAGAGACATCAATCAATCTGTCAATTGAGAAGGGTGAAAATTCTTCCTGATGCAATCATTAAGACTATCATTGTTTTATCTCGATGTAGCTGCGGCGACACCAGAAAGCGCAGTTGCGGAATATCTGCCAGCGGCAACTCTCCCTCCACACGCTAGTCCCGACGGTACAGCAGTACCTTGCTGTATCGCAATAGACTAGAGCAGTTCCCTGCTGGTGAGAGATACCAGAAGAGTGAATCTCCCCGCAAGCCGACGTGAAGGACGGCGGTGGATCTCACCATCAGTGGGGGAGGAACACCGCCACCCCCCGGAATAAAGCATTCTCTACACCAACGGTTCTAATGACCGTAGCAGTTGACGTGCCCGGAAACGTCAATAAATCAATCTATCGCGTGACAGTAAGTTCTTCCCAGTGCAGTCATTAAGACCATCATTGTTTTATCTCGAACGCCCTATAGCTGCGGCGACATCAGAAAGCGAAGTTGCGGAACCGCTGCCAGCGGCGGCTCATCCTCCACACGCCAGAAGCGTGATTCCGCGCGCGAGACCTCCCTCGTCGCCGGCCACGGTGGCGGCGGCGGTGGCGGCGGCGGTGGCGGCGTGGTGTGCGCAATGAACAAACGCACGCGTGTCGGAATGCCGCGTACTACGATGTTGCGGTAGTAAGTAGCCAGTCGGCGTCTGCGTTTTGTCCTTCCATGTTCGACTCCATCTCGCGAGTCGTAACGTGAGACGGACGCGAAAGAGAGTCTCCTCGAAACATGAATACTGTACACGGAAAAGTGCACGTGGTTGTAATAAGGAAGGGGCGGATGCTGCGGGGCGTCGGTTGAGCGTCCAGTAGCGAATGAGGCGGTGGAAAACTAAACGTGTGTACATTTCCGTAGGTTATGATATGCGTGATCGTTGTGAGTTGCTTGCTTATGCGCTGGTGATCCCGGAAGTTAAGACTTTGTTTTAGAGAATTGTGTTTTAACTAGTGTATCTTACAGCGTCGATAATGCAGCTGGACAAAAACACACAAAATGGTTTTCCAACAAGTAGTACGCCCACTGCTCAGTGACGACTAATAATATACTCTCGTATTAAACTAGAGTAAATCAAAAGTTTTGACTAAAACGGTATTCGCGAATACTGCAGTAACATGTATAACATAGCAGTATACATGCAGGACAACGGATCCTTCCATACCAAGGAAATTAAGAAATGTGTAGTTCCGTAACGCAACACGTGAATAAAATTTTTAATGGCGGGTGGTCTCTTTCTTGGAGCCTTTCTGACGCATGACGTCAGCTGTGTAGTAATATGTGATGTACTAAGTGTACAAAACTACAACCGACTAAATTAAGTCAGTTCGCGCATATAGGCGGGAATAACACGATCAAATATTTGATTTTTTCAACCCAAATCAAAACTTTCATTGTTTTTATATTGTACCCTGGATATCTAACGATATATTACACGTTCACTTTACATTTGCAGACGGAGAGCTGCGATCTGTTTACATGAGGTCACCGCCGACTGAATGAGAAACGCGCGTCTGCAGTATATACTGACCGTTTTTATTTGATATAGATGGCGGTGAGCAGCACACACAACCCCGGCGGGGCAAGAACATAACCATTGAGCAGTAGATAAGTGCAAAAAAATTGTACGTGAATGTTGTGAAGAGCGCATGGTGTGATCTATTTTATTGTATATTATCTTAATCATTTAAGAGCACGACTCCAGCTCACTGTCAGAAAGGCATAATTCGTCAGCTGTGTCCATAGCGCTTGTGCTGCCTTCGGCTGATTGGTCAGATGCTGATTGACATAGGGACCATTCGTGTATTCTCGGTTGTGTGTTCGGGCCTTCACTTTCAAAACAAAATTAGTTCCTAATTCTGCCGTCTGCAAATGTAAAGTGAACGAGTAATACACGTCTCACATGGTCGGAGGCTGCATAGTTTTCTTTCAATTTTCACACCTTACAAATTAATCATGTAGATTTTTGAGCGGATGACACTTTAGATAAGTATCCTGTATATTTAGGCTACAACTGAAAAGTGTTCATCACCATTATTTTTTATTTTTATGATGTCGCGATGAATCTCATCAACTGTCAAAATATTGACGTAGTAAATGCTTTAAAATAATATCTTACTGCTTTTTATTACACTTTTTATCTGCTTCTTTACTTGTCAGAGGCTACAAGTTTACAGAAGTATTTTCACTCTAACGTTTGAAGTTTTGATATAAAAAATATGCATTATTTAGATGTCGTGGCCTGTCAATATCATAAGCACGAAGAATAAGGTATGAAATTCTTCCCGACATCACTGTAAATGAAGATAATGTGAATTTAAATCACAATTCCCAATAAGATATTAGCAATCTCCAACATTTCTTGAAAATAAAGCTTTATCGATGAAAATTGCCATGGCTGTACTATTTACCACCAAACAAGCTTGTGTAGTGTGTTCCGGTATATTCCACAAATATTTTAAAGCCGTTATTTTGAAAAAATGTAATACAATTAACTGTAAAATATATTCAAATATTTATTTACATAGAAAGAAATATAACATGGCATATCAGGAAAAGTAAAAAAAGACATCATAATTGCATTATGAAGGAGACCGAAAGTTAGCCAAACTATATTGACGTGTTTTGTTTCACAATATTTTGCTTTGAATTTGTACAACTGAAAAAAAAAACGTTTACGAGTCATCTAATTGTTAATTAAAATACTTGAAATAAATTTTAAGATATCATAAAGATACAATTGTTCCCTTTTACATATTTTTGGTATATTTATCGTACAAAATAAATTAATACCACTCGTCTTAAGACGAACAAAACTTCACTAAAGTGCACTAATTCACTATTGAAGATTTGAGGTAAAAATGAAAATCAATGCTTTGGTTCCTGTAGAGATATAACAGAAAGTCAGCTACAGAAAAATTCAGCTGACATTGTAGTGCAGAATGTAAAATCACAAATCGTAAATATGTTAAATGGTGATTTTAAATTATACATTTCAATGTCACATATTTGTTGGGTCGCATTTTATGTCTACCGGCAGCTCTCTTGAAACAAATTGAATCTGAACCCTTTCAGAGAGGAAGTATCATGCGATTTGTGTTGATTCATATAGGATACCGTACTCTTCGACGTAATGGAATCTGCGGCCCTATTGGTAGTTACCTTGATTGTTATTAATGCATCCACCATTCACCTGATGGGGCTTCCGTTCGACTCGATCCTTTCATTATGTGATATTTATGCGCACTTACCGTTCATTATAGGGTATGACGCTATCATATAAACAAAACAACTGCAAACGAGGCGACCGGAAAATGATCACCTGACGCTCCCTTCTACGGACCGATTTCCCATTCCTTGACGATGTGTTTCGCATCGAACCTCACCTGACCGCACGAAGTGCTTTATATCAACTCAGCAACGACCTCCCTACACAGTCTTCTGTACAAACAGGGTATCATTTTTGAGAGAACATACTGCCCGATTTAGCACGATTCTTGGCCATGTTACCTGGCGTGGCGCCGTACGTGGACTGAATCACGGTTGAGCACTAAATCTAGGGTGTGAATCTTGGCCATTCAACGCCTATTGGACCAGGTGCTACTAGTAAATGTAGGGCTGTCGTCTAAGAGGGAAAACGTGCGATTCATCAGTTTGTGTAGAATTGATGGAGATGAGGGCCGAACAATGGCGCTTTCAATTAGCGTCATTGACAGTAATTTGCCAAACCAAGTGGAAGAGTGAAAATTATAATTGAACTGGATGAGTTTTAGGGGATATTTCTTTCATCATTCTACAATCATTTAATACACCAAAAAGTAAAACGAAAGAATACACGTAACTTTTTATTACACGTCTGTAAGTTGCAAATACATACAAATGAGAAGTTAAAAATACAAAAAAAATACTCCAATCTTATTCGACGTTTTGGTATCTCAATAACATTGTCAAAAAATTGAAACTGAAGAAAAAACAGAACTTCGTAGACAATTCATCAGAAAAGCATGCCGTGTACTAAGAGTTTACATAAATCTTGCGGTTCTTTAACGTAATTGTTTTGTGTGGTTATTCTATTTTATTGTTGAAGCAATGCAACTGTAAACTAGGTTCTGTGACGTCTATATGACCATATTTAGCTGTATTTACTTCTAATTCCTTCAGTCGTGAAATGTAGATAATATTTAAAATGTTCGTTACCAAAACATATTTCTGGAAAATATTTACATTTTTGGAATGTTTATTCTCAGGGGAGATGGTTAATGTAAATATCTTATTATATAAAATGTTTTGAAGTACGACTGTACATGAGAAGTAACAGAGTTCAAAATAGGTATTCACATCGTTTTATGGTTATATATTAGCTTAGATTGAATTAAAATAGCCATTATTTTTCTATGTTGTTCTCAATAAAATTAATGTTTAAAAATGTCTTCCGTTCGTAAATGACTGTTCTGGTTTTAAATTGTTTTTAGAGGTAAGATTTTGGTCGTGATCAAGAGAAAAATTGTATTTATTCATGCAGGTAATAAGCTACATTATTTACTTGATGATACGTAATGATAGCAACATTTACATTGATACAAAAATATTTATAATTCAGGTTTAACCAGATAAGGCTACAAAAGTTATTTACCTAAGGACACCGCGATATTGCGCCTTCTGTATGAGGATGATAACCATCTAAAAACTTTTCACGCAACTACAGTAATCTTGACATTAGAGAAGTAGTAGACAGAAGAAGATACCACTATGATAACCAGACATCTTGACAGTTGTAGCAGGTTTACATCCATTTGTTGAATGTGTGATGACACTTTAAGGAGATACTGTGACATCATTTAGTAAATTCTTTTGCCGTCATTCACTGTCTTTTCTGCAACTTAATAGCTCTCAGTTTCTTGGGAACAATCGCAATTACTACAACCACAACAGCTTACACATCCCGTCTCCATTGACGATTTTTCCAACGGCATATCCACTATCACAGCTGTTAGCCGATGACACATCCACAGCCATTATTGTCACCATTTTCGACACAGCCTCTACCACCAACACTACCCTGATTGTCGCCACGTTTTGTTACAATACAGTAAATAACAAACTAATATTTGCAATTGCCCATGAATTTACACGATACTATCTAAATACACGTTCCATCCCTATGTAAGTATGAAACAATTGTCAGCATTACTACGGAAATATTGTCATGGTCCCAGCCCATTTCGCTACCATAAATATAATCTAGCCGTCACCTGTTTTTTTCTTACTAGTTACCGCATTTGCTTCTATCACTCCTGCACTTACCATTCTTGCAATAACAGCTTTCTCCATAAAATACTGCGACATTCATTGACACTATCCAATGCAACCATTAGATCTATAATTACGTGTGTTTATTATTTCCATTTCTAAAACAACTTCCACTTTTTCATTCGCTTCCATTTCCTCCACTTGTACCGTGTCGTTCCCACCTGCTTTTCTAGAGACATCGTCTCCATCACCACAGTCACCGTCTCCATCTCTTCAGTCACCACTGGAGTCCTTCCCGACTCGCCACCGACGCCAATCACGTCCGCGAGCATCATGAAAAACTCGTGTAGCGGATGATATAAGCCGGGCCCCGTCGATACCTGTCATTAAGTCCCTGTCTAACATATACTTTAAAAACAGTTTTCTTGAAAGCGCAATTTGGAAAACACAAATCAAGTTTGTTAAAATGTATCACTTTGCGAGCAATTTGTCAGAATTACCTGGCCACTATAAAGCTAATGGTGTTTATTAATATTAGGCCGTATCAATTAGACGATTGGCAAGAAACAGGTTCCGGGATCGGCTACCGGATAATGGAGGGGGAGTCTGGAGTTACGGAGACGAGAAGCCGCCTTCTAGACGGGCGACCTAATTGGCGTGCATTGGAAATAAGCCAATAGATCGGAAGAGGCCTGACTTACACCCGCTTAGAATGCTAATCGATTTTCCTTCGGCTCCTTGGCTGCCGTAGATAGCACTGCGCTTGTGAAGAAAATCTTTCAACTACTCAGTGTTATTTGCCTTCAACGCTTTCAAAGACACTTCGAATACATGAACCAGTTACAGACTGAATTTAAAATTTACCAATTGAAATCGAGTGCAGTGCAGTAAAATCAAAAATATTCGGAATGTTCTAGTTGACTTACGCTTTCTTTGAACGGCAAACGATTTTACTTCCAGTTCCTTGATGTTGTTCTGCGCTCGCAAGGAAAAAGCTCTAACTGCTGCTGACAAACGTTATATAATCTACTAATTAATAACTTTTCGGTCTAATTGATAACTTTTCAGACTTAAATAAAATTCATTATTGCTTTTATAATTCAATTCTTTCATCATATATTCAAATTCTTCATCAGAGGTTTAAAATTTCCTTCCAAATTTCATTAAATTACCATCCGTTTATTTCCATGGCCGCGTTTGCTCAGCATTCTTTTTTATTTTCAAGTCTTCATTATTTGTTTGATATATTTAATGAAATTATATTTATAAATAATAATTATTACTATTGGTTTTCTTGAGGTAAAATTTGAAAATATAGTACTTCAATAATTTAAATGAGATATTCACGACACGTGTTCTTTATGTTTATTTTATATGTAAATTTTAGTCGTTGAAATATGTTCTAAACAAACCTCGTAGACCCTCAATTAGTTTTATAGATATACTTCTACAACTATAACAATCAACATCTGTATCAACTATTCATTACTTGAAAGAGTCGAGAAAACGTTTTTCATTTTTAGAGCGTTGTCATGTAATTGAGAGAAATATTAACAAATTAAACCAGATGTTCAAGATTCTATTTCTCCTTGAGAGAAACCCAAGAGAACGGTTACAGCCCGGTAGAGTTATGGTCCCAAGGAGGACGCAGTCAGTTAAATCTCTTTCTAAATTCTCGGCACAGTTGGCGTTAGAAATCTGTTTCTTACGAGCAGATCATCCTCCGTCTACTCCTAACGACTTGCTCCAAAGGCCGGTTCATGATCCTCTTCACAAACTCGGCGAGAAACTACTTCATTATCTATCATACGTGTGTGATTACACGGTGTCGATTTCCTTGGAGGAAATGTCTAATCGTATATGAAGAATGCCAAATAGCGTCTGTTAACACGAGCCGGCTAGTGATCATGTTTGATTTCTTAGCGTTCTTGAGAACTGCCCTTTACTTTCTTGAACTATTAGATTTTCTCCGGTAGTTTCACGGTTCTATATGGGCATGGAATTTTATTCCCTCGTTGTTAGATTTTTTTGTGTTAACTGCGTAGACTGAACGAAGGATTTCGACTCTCTTTAAGTGTAACAACTGACCCCGCCCATAAATGTTCATTGAATATGTCATTTTTCCTCTGAATGCTCGAACTAGAATTAACTTGACCTTCCGCATTAGTATTATTGCTTCTGTGTTCTAAACTGTTGGAAAGAGATGAGGTATATGGTAGGTACCCAACATTCCACGGGAAGTATTTAACTCCATTCAATTTGCAGTGAGTATAATATCCTAAACTCGTTTCTTTTCGTAGGTAGATATTCTAAAAATTACAATTATTTCAAGTCAAAATTAAAATTTTAACTGATTTCCACATTTAATGACATATTGAAGAAACATTTGAGTTGACGCAACAAAAATACCAGAAAAATGGGATATTAATAAAGGGGGAAAGAGCACTGATTTTTACAATGAGTTATGATTCGAATGAAAGTTGTGTTATAGCGTAACCGATTGAAACAAGATAGTTTCTTGTGTTTGGTTTTTGTTTGTATACTAATATGTGGGAATTGGATATCATATGAAAAGTTTTTAAAACTTTACTTTTTCTTTCTGTGTGGTTTGTGGACTATGTCACGGAACCCTTCGGTAAAGGGGCCTTCATAAGAAAGTAATAAAGAGTGCAGAAAACACAACTTGCAAAGTGAATAAAGAGCACACATTATTGGGAGAAGTCAAAATATTTTTTTCTCCTTCTCTACTTCCTCCTCCTCCTTCGTCATATTCTTCTTTTTCTTCTACTTCTACTTATCCTCTACCTTTTTCTTCTTAATTGTTCTTCATTTACTTTATTTCTTATTCTGCTTTTCTACTTTTTTCTTTTCAATCTCTTTTTTTTCCATCTTGTGGGCTTCATTCCTTTCCTTCTTTATTTAATTCTACCTTTCTGCAACACAAAACCGAATATCGCATAACTGTCTGGTGTGTCGCCTAATAAAACATTTGACAGGCGACAGTGGCTAATTGGAGACTGCGCTAATGTTGGTAACTAATACACTAATTGTGATATAAGCCGTGATAGGGGCACGAAATAATTGAGTTAAAGGAATTGTCTCTAGGTGCGTACAATTCAATTATTTTCAGTTGCATTTGTTGTCAGGGTTCCCTCTCTTTAGATCCTGCGCATCGAAATTCTCATAACTACGGAACGTTCAGCATGCCCTTCTATTCCTGTGTTTTCTACTTAAAACTACACTCGTTTCATTTTTATTTACGATTTTTGGTGTAGTCGGGACGGCGTGGCTCGGAGGTCGCGTGCCCTGTGGAGCCCTCGCCCCTTGAAGGAAAGGTCGCGGAGGCGGAAACGCCGCCTGCCGCCGCGGAAAACGGGTAATCACACGGCGCGGGGCGCAGCGCCGGCTAATCAGAGTGCCCGCGGAACCGGGGCGGCGCGTTAACCCAGAGCTCGGTCGTTACTCCAGGCCCCGCCTTCGTCCACTCCGCCGTGCCGCTCCGTTGCTCCGCCACCTCGTCTGCCCGGCGCCTCGCCCCCACCCCCGCTGCCCCTCCCCAGCCGCCCCGTCCACCCCGCCCCACCCCTGCCGAACCAACTCCAGCCGCTCCACCACCGCTCCCACACCTGCCGCCCGGCCCGCCCTCCACGCCATCCGCCCTCCACGCCGCCCGACCTCCACGCCGACCACCCTCCACGCCGCCCACCCTCCACGCCGCCCGCCCGCCCGCCCGCCCGCCCGCGCCCTGCGCGCCCGTTCTCTCCGCGCCCCCGCCCCCTGTGCCCCGTCGTCCCACCGCCTCCCGCCCAACCGTCCCACCGCCCTCTCCCAAACCGTCCCTCCCCCGCCTCCCCGCTGCCACGTTACCCCACTCCCCGCTACCCCCGCCGCCTGGCCGCATTACCACCCTCACCCCCATTCCTCCCACCCCGTTCACTCCTTCCTACACGCCATGTCCTTCCTATTTTCCTCGATGATCATTCGGCATCCTGGTCCAATCACTTCCGCCATCGCTCTCCCCGCTCCCCATCCAGTGTACTTGTAGTCACTTCCTCTCGCTATCCGGTCGCCCCGTTCACTACACCCGTGGTCTCTACGCTTCAACCGCCGTGCGTCAAACACTAATGCCCTCCACGTGGCTCAAACTGCCATCTCATTCAAAACACATACACTTCCTGGTCGGTCCTGCCAATTGGTTGTTTCTGTCACTGTCAATTTTCGTCAAGGATTTTGTTTTGGCTAATATTAATTAATTTCCACTTTTGTCAACATGTTTGAACCGTCATGTCGTTCTCGCGCTTCGACGAATCCCGGACCACCATGAGTACCACCGTGTATTCTAGTTTTATACCGACGTTGTCCCTAAGTCATCGAAGTCGTAATATTATCTTTACCTGGGTGTCCGCGTTATCGGCGACCCTCCGTTCGTTCTATCTTCGTAGTTTACTTCTGCCTAATTCTCATTTCACCCACAGCCAAGTCATTTTTTGGAGACTCCCTCATCATCCTCATCTCTCTTCGGCGCCATCGAACACGTTCTTTTACTTCGCCCTTAACTTCTCTATTATCCCTATTGTTTCTATTGTCCTTGCCTACAACGATATTACCATTTCTTCAATTACTTACTGTTGTTTGTCTTGGCTGTCGTCCTGCCCGGTCATTTCATTTCCCCCTTTCTCTTTCGATTGAAATATAAAAATGTATTTTATTTATGCACTATTTTTTATTTACAACATATATTTTCAATTTTGCCACTAATTTTGAATTTTAATTCAGTGATTCTTAAGAAATATGTAGTACCTCGAACAGCAAATTCGGTAAATCACCTGGAAGTATCAATTTGCTAATATGGCAGTTCAGCCTGATGTTCATTGCCGCTGTCGATGTCTACGTTACCGTAAAATATTTTAGAACAAATTCTATTGAAATTTTGAGGTTTACTTCACAGCAAGCTTTTCGTGAATCTCACGATTTCCTCAGAATTACTCATTTGCATGAACTTTTACAATGTATCTTATTTTGTTCTAATGCCTATTTTTTAAATTTTGTCGCCTTCGTCCCCCGTTTGAAACAATCCACAAAGTACAGACTGAGGTGATTCAAGACATCAACTGATGACATTGCAATGCCTCTGACAGGGAGGATCTAGAGTTCGAATCCTGATGCTGGCGGGGTGTTCGAAACTATCCATATAACTAGATGGAATTCAGCCGCTGCCTAGAGGAGAATTTTAGCGACCGGTAGCTCTGTTCCGTAGTTTTCCGTGGTTTACCCGGCGAATGCCGAAGCAGTGCCGTAACAAACGAGCATGTGATCTTTCCTTCCTCTTCTTTGTTCTTTCCTCTCCCTTGAGGTGCACACTCTTACATTTACACGCACTTCACTACCACACCAGTCGGGAGCTTAGAGCTTCTCCCGGTTGGTTTGGTGTTCCGCTGGTGGGAGATACCTGAATTTGGAAAATCCAGCAAGCCGACGTTTAGGTTGGCACCGCTTCTCATAGTCCAGCAGTGGAAGTCTTGTGATAAAAACATGTACTACACTTACGATACCAATGACCGTAGCAGTTTACGCGCCCAGAAACGCGAAATAATCAATCTACCTCTAATACCTTTGTTCATTTTTTTTTTACTTTCCGAGCTGACAAGTTTCTGTAGATTTCTTTTTCTTTTATTCTCTTTTTCTAACCATTACTTCTAGTTGTGTTTCCAAGACTTCGTTATATGTTTACGCACTTCCACTTTTACACTTATTGAAGCCAACAACCCTCTCTCCGCACCCTTCTACTCCTGACAGCACTTGCACTGCCTCCTGCCTCGTCGCCTCTTCCGTCGCTTTCTCCGTCTTCCCCTCCCTCCGATGGCGGCCGGCGGCGGCGTTTCGAAGTTTGATCCGACCTGCGCGGAGGGAAGACGTGTACTTAATGGAGACCACCTCCCGTATCGGGACGCTGGATAGCGTTTACGAAAGATGATAGGGAGGCGGAGTTTCAAGACAAATACACGTACGTGTTTTTGCTTTTCGCTAAAGGTCGGAGAGACTCGTAGGTCGAGAAGGTCGCTCGCGCCGGCGCTGCTCTCGCGGTCTCTCGCTGGAGCATCTCGACCGTAACGGCTACAACAACGTTGGGATAGGGAAGGGTTTGAACGGCGATGTACACATTTCAGCGTGTTGCTTAGTGAAACTGGCAGACGACGTTCTGTTGCGAGATGATAATAATAACAACAGTAAGTTTCTTTTCTTATTCAAGATTAGCTCTTCAAAAGTTCTACTGTGGCTTAATGTGTTTTGCGTTTGTGTTAATGTGTTTCATTATACATATGATTAACTACTGTTCTTTGCTTAATGGAATTTCTTAAACATTGCAAGAAGAATTGTTTACAATGGATGGCGATGATATGTCAACATGGCGATGACATGTTTTTCCGTGGCTACTGTCTCAACATGTTACCCTGATTTCTCGTATTTCCATTCTATTTTACTGTGAATGTTATGAAAATAACAGAACTAAATCGTAATAAAAGTAGTACTGCAATTGAACTCCTCTTCTTTAAACTCTTCTTTAAATCACTCTTTTCAAGGAACTAAAATAAAATTGATAACTTATAACTTACTGTATGAAGTTGACTGAGAATGTAAGATTGCAAAGACACGATTTTTAGTAGTTGATTAGTTTTCAATGTACTAATCTTACTCGGCGACATCGTATTCTTCTTGTGGATGCTTTGTCTGTCCGATATATTCCCTCTCATGTACTGGTGGTGTTCGCAACTTTATAAATAAGTTAAATTATAAAGAATTATTTTCAATTAGAATGAGGTAGATTAAGGTAGCTTTCAAATAATCACGTCAGTCTTCATTTTGTACAAAGAATAGAATTCAATAGCATTAAACGTCTCTTTTTATGTTATATTATCTACCTATCTCTTTATGAAGACATCATAATATTATTTTGCATGTAATCAACAAACACCTCCAAGCATTTCTAGAAACTTTATTATTGAAAGGAATGGTAAGACTTCCTGAAGCGGCAATGTTACGTTGACGTCATTAATATCCGAAGTGAAGAAGATGAAGGTCTTATCATAGAAATCTTTGACGTTACGCGATGAGTGCAAGGAATTCAGAATCACTTGTTCGCAGTTAACATGACTAATGTGCCTTCATTGTGACGTAAATTAACTGAAGACACTTCACATTGAATGCCATTATCGTAATGAACAATCGTTACCCCACTCAAGAAGCTAATGTTCCTGGAACAAACGGTACGTACGAAGAACATTAGCAACTTGACATGAGTATTGCACCTGTGTAATAAATCTACGAGGAAAATACAAGGAAGTGCCTAAGTTAAATTTAGCATGAAGATAATTAAATAAAATTCAAGACTAGACAGCTAGAAGACCTTGGGAAATCCATATTCATTCTCAATTAATTAAAATAATGTTTAATATTAACTGGCATAAAAGAAATGTAACTAAGGATTCTACCAAATAATGAAGACACTAAAGTTACTTACCAGAAATTGCACAAAGTGAATGTGATTGCTACGCACGAAGAATGTGTATGAAAGTCTACTCGGATGTTAAATATGTTCCGCGAACAACAAACATGATATCATAACATCTTCTGCAGTAGATATTTTTTTCCATATTTCAACGATGACTCTCCACTACGTGAAATAGGTAATAACAGGTAATAAATGTACAACCAATGACTTCAATATAAAATGACTATAAGAAATTAGTCTGGAATACAAACAAACCACAGACATTTTATAATTTAAATAATAGTGTTTTGCACCATCAAAGCGCTGCATAAAGCAACGACATGCCAAACCTTCCTTCCGTTCGTAACAAATAAATAGATTTTAGATACTTTCAAATACTTTCCTTGAGCATTATAACTTTCTGTTGCTTCACGAAGCCCTCAGAATGCAGCATTTATAGGATAAAGCCCGACCCAATTATTGCCTGAGAACAAGAATTAAACTCAGATTGAGATTGCATCGCTTATTCATTATAGAAAAATGTATCAGTTAGTGGGGCTACTATTGACATGCCCCATCCAGGAAGCAGAAACAGTTCCGTTGCAGCAGAAACAGACTTGATAGCCGCTGTACACGAAAACAAATAATTTTCAACAAACTATCCGTTTACCCAAGGAAAATCTCTCATTTTTCTATATATGATACAGTAAACGTGCTTGCTTGCTATGCTAGCCTGCGTGAATATTTATTCACCATTAAGTTCAAGTTGGGAACTCACAGAGGCAGTATTTTAACGCCAAAACGATAACACGCACGAGTGCCTTGTCACGAGACATATTTCAGTTGCAAACTGCTATGTTATGCTTACTTCAGTTTTAGTGGAACCGTTATTAATGAGCGGTGAACAGCGAGGTATCCTTTGTTTGACTATCTCGTTTCAGTTCCAGTTTTTTGTGTAAGAAACTTAGCTGATCACAGGAAGATTTTAATATGGAGTAACTCTGCTAATTGCTTTGCATATGAGATAATCAGTCATTTCACTATGTAGAGCACTCTAAAGAAATCCTGTTTTGCATTCTTAATTCTTATTTTGGTTTTCTATAAATATAGTAGAAAACGAAGATTAAAGATTCGTTTACATTCTATTTCATGAACTCCAAAATGACACGCTTCTGCCAACCATTTAACAAAATTACTTCCCAGGAAGATAGTTTAGAAATTCAGCGTCATATACAAGTCGCTATGAGTAATAAGCAACCATTATTGGCTAGCATTATTTGGTTACTCGTTACATTCTTCTGTACAGAGGGCCGTGGAAGTGGGGATAAAACCGGAAAAATGGCTGAAAGAGGAGTCCTAACCTCCTCTAACCCTAAGCAGGATAATCCTGCAGCACTAATAGTGCAAAGGGTAAATTAATTAATTAAAAAAATTATTTGGTTACTGTGTAAAATTGAGATAATTTTGTAAATTTTTAGCGCCTGTATGAAAGAATAGCTGAGTATTATAAATACGGTAAACTGCAGATTCTGAGATATACTTGTAGATAACTAATGACAAATGACGGTGTAATTTAAAAGCTGAGAATTTCGTCTCATATTTTTTATCATTTCCTCACCCTAAAAACCTTATTTATAGACGAAGATAAACATTAGTTTGAACTGGTGGAGCTATAACTGCACATATTTTCTAAATATATCTAAATTCTTCAATTTACAAAAATTCAGAATTCAATGAAAAATGAGA
Organism: Acheta domesticus; assembly: GCA_031308135.1. Taxonomy (NCBI): domain Eukaryota; kingdom Metazoa; phylum Arthropoda; class Insecta; order Orthoptera; family Gryllidae; genus Acheta; species Acheta domesticus. Next base: position 68,205,182 of record JAHLJT010008756.1, read on the forward strand.
CCAATGCCATTTACGCTATACGGGGACAAAATTAACCAAAAAAAAATCGAAGGCATTTTTGAAAAAAATTTTGAAAACATAGTTGAAGCTTTGTCTAAGGTAACCTCAAAAGTGAAAAAAAAATCCGTTTCAAACTCACAGGGCCTCGAGTTCCGTTAAAGCGATGGAGGAATATTACTTTTGAAGAAAATCGTTTGAACAGTTTAGACGCTAACGTTGACCATAGACAGATGGCTTGACAGACTGACGTGATGTAGTCATCAAGTTTTCGAAATGAAGGTCCCTTAAAATGTGAATTCTGACTACACAAACCGGCTTCGGTGGCTAAGAGCACCAGCTGATGTCACTGCAATGAGAGATCCTATGATTCGAGTCCTGACAGTCGCCGTATTTTTGACGCTAGCTAAACTCGGATTAAATAAGTTGATGATTGACAGTGGTGCTTCTGAATCTTTAACTTCATACAATATAATTGTCTGATTTGGTTACTTTAATAAGTATTTATTTCAAGTGTTTATTTCGTGTCCCGAGAGCACATGCTCAGTGGTACGCAAACTGTCAACGTCGTTCTCTACCATTCGCAACTGCCAATCACCATCTTATTTTAACCCTCCAGCGGGCGCACTGTCGTAAATTTTACGACAATAGCAGATTTTTTTGTTTTGATGTCAACTCATTGTTGTCAAAGACTTCTGCGTTCTTGGTATTCCTTGCAGGTATCTTTAGTGATGCATTCCTGCAGCCACTCTTTAGTTTGCACGCTATATTCAGTTTTTGTGACGCTCTATTCGGGATAAGTGCATAGTGACGTAAACTTAACGCTGCGCGCTGGCTGTTGTACAAAAATATTGTATAATAATTTGGCCTAATCGAAATTTTCTATAAAATGTCCAGATAGAGAATTCATGTGAACGAAAATCAGAATATTCTTCAAGAGCTGTCTGATCGGAGGAAGATCATGAATTAGATAGAGACAGTGACAGTAAACGAATGTTGAAAATATAGACGAGCATCAGAACGATACTGGATCAGAACAAGATCTTTTTGATGCTAAATACGAACTTTATCAGTAGATATGTTTTTTGGTAGTAAATATCATTCTTAGATATTATAATGCGACATAAAATTCCATTGTTGTACAATTTCTTTGATTTTTTCAAGAGTCACTGAATGTCGTAAAATTTACGACACGCGCCTGCTGGTGTGAACATTTTACGCGCGCCCGCTGGAAGGTTAATCGGACTATAGTAGGTAGTATAGTCGAATTCAACCGCTGTCTGGAGAAGAAATGTTTTTGCTGGATGCTCTGACCGGTAGTTCTCCACGCTTTCTCCCATTAATACCAGGTGAATTCCGGAGCAGCACCTTAACAAATGGGCCACAAACCGCACGCGATCATTCCTTTCTCTTCCTTGTCCTATCCTGTCTCCTTACTTAACATTCACTTCACTGCCACACATGTGAAAAAACTACTCGGATGCTCAGAGCTTGTACCAGCTGGGGCGGTGACTCACTGATGGGAGACACCTGGATGGGGAGAACCTCGCAATCCCATTTGAAGGTCGGCGCCGAATCTCATCATCCGGCGGGGAAGATCGCCGCCACCTTACGCGATAAAGACATGCTTTATACTTACGAGACTAACGATCTAGAACGACGAACCCAGAAACTCTAATCAAACATTAAATCAATCTGATTGCACAAGAGTAAAAGGAAGAAATTTACTTTATGTAAAAACAAGATTTATTTATTATTTCGTCACCAGGTTCCGGCAATAACAGTTTTTCTGTCAAAATATTGCCTTTTTCCGGCGCATGATTACAATACTTCCTCTTCTTACGAAGAAAGACGTGAAAGTATAAAGCAACGGCAACCTCCAAACAACGAACTTGGACGACTCCGCGAAGAATTAAAATATCGTTTCATTTCCGTTTTTCAAGATTGCTAGATGTAAACGATCAATTCACAAAAAAATGAATAAACGCATTGAGAGATTAGAAGTCCATTGGACTTTATGCATGTGAATTATTCGCACGTGTGTTCGTAATCAGAGGTGGCTATGCAGAGGAAGCAGGTGTAGAGGTACCACATTAATTATTTATATAAGAATTACATTTTAATTTTATTTTCCTTATCACGTAATACAAATATGTTTGTTTTAATAGAAACCAAAGTGGTGACATTCTGGAATAAACCTCAACTTTAATTTCAATCAGTTTTAGCTTAAGCAATTTCCGTGGTTGTGTTCCTCGCCAACTCTACAGAAATTGTTTTGTTGGACATACAATTAAACAACGTTTGGTTCAGAAAAGGATTTCCGCTTTTTGAATATAATTCGATCGTTGAATAAACACTCAAATTCGGCAAAGCATATAAAATAAATTAACCGAGTGCATTTCAGTTTTTATAAGCTCTTCACCTAACTTCACAGCCACGAGCCGTCACAAATTATTTCGAGTGGGAGTGTTTTTATCTGTGTAGTAAGTTTGCGAATGAGCTCAAAAATTGTATTATATTGAGTTATTCTACTTTTTGATGTATATTAATTCTAAATTATTTCATTCAAATTTACAATGAGTCTTAACTTTAGAAAAATAATAAGCTTCTTCTACGGTGTTTTGTCCGTAAATCAAAATAAATCGCATGTACGTGAGTACATGGTTACGAACTGCTCAACAGATTTGCGGAAGAGATCTTAAGTAGATAACTTGAGTGTAATTTTGGGTTAGTAAGCGTTGAAGAAAATACATTGCTGATCCGTGACTCCGTAAAAATTTCAACAATGATGTTAATAAAAATAACTGTTTTTGAACATTTTTTGTTAGTTCTCATACTTCCCTGTACTCGTATATCAGTAAAACTTTATCGGCGAAACAACAAACACTCGTTAAACTTCCAGAAATCAGAAGCAGCTCGTGGCTGTGAAGTTAGGTGAAGAACTAGTCGGGAAATATAAATTTATTCATGCTTATCATAATAATTGAAATCGCTGATTTCTTATTCACCAAATCGATCCTTCAGTCTTTTAAGGCATAGAATGTCTTCATTCATCTGTTTCCTTATTACCTACAGAAGTTTTCTTTTGAATAACAATATTCCTCAAAGAAACACTGAGACACCTGGGTGACCAGTGGATCTGTCAGATCAAGTACCGGAGCATAAATAATCCGATGTTGCCAATTCTATTTGTACAAAATCAATGCTGTAGTCTGAAATAGAACTCAATTCATTTTATATGTTCTGCCGAATTTGAATGTTTATGCAACGATCACGTTGTATTGAATTGAGCGACAAACCCTGTTCTGTTCCAAAAGTTGCTTTTATCGATAAAAATTAAGCATGGCTAAAAAAGTAATTTCTGTAGAGTTGGAGAGAAACACAATTACTTAAATTCTTTAAATTATAACTAATATTATAGTTTTTTAACTTTAATGTTTAACTTTTGTACCAGATATTTGGAGAGATTTCAGTTGGGCGTTTACTACTTAAAAATTTCTTATCTTTGTGTTTCCAATCTGGATAGCGTTTCTAGTAAAATACACACTATATCATAACTGTACAGAATACATGTCATAATTCATATTTGAAACACCAAAGCACTATTAAAGAAACGCGACACGAACCCACTTCATACTGGAAGAAGAATCGTATTTCTTTGGCTTCTACTTTACCACCACAACAGCAGCGACATAGTGGAGAAGGTGCTGTTAGAGTCCACGCTGTTTTCGAAAGTGACGACTCGGTTGTCATTGCAACCTCCGAGGCAAGACGCACTCTGGAAGTTAAGACGTATTACGAGGCGACCTACTTCACTTCAATGGTCGGCGTGGTCGGTGGCGCACTATCCTTCGTGAGTGTCAACTGCCCAGTAGTTCCGTGCGTGTACCATTCAAAAAATACACTTACATTTCCATTAAAAAAATACTTGAATCACGAGATAAGGAAAATAAAATTAAAAAGTAATTTTATATAAATAATTGGTGGCGTGTCATTTCACCTATTCCTCCTGAGTAGACGCCCCTGCCACAAACGCGCGATGTGCTTTGTAAAATAGTTCCTTTCAAGTCACGAAGTCACTGGGAGCGTAGTCTTCGTACGCCGCTCACACGATCCAATTACAGCTTGGAGGGGAAACTACTTAGAGTTTTGTGTTGAGTGTAGTTAAATTAAGTGCAAAATCTCCTCTTGCGCAAACAAATTTCAGATCACCTTTCCGTTCGCGAAGCGAAGCGTGTTTCCATTGCCAATTACAACGAGAAGAAGGATAAGAAAATTGATCATTGGAGGATAAGAAATTGAACGTGCCCTCGCGTCATCCATTGCTTCCAATCGATACAGCAAAATAATAAATCGATGGTATCAGAAAGAAATTTAATTTTTAGAAATGCACTCAGTAGTTTGTGTCAAGTGAAATTTAAAAATGAGTGTAACCTGTTGTAATGCTTGTAAGTGTATGTGAACGGGAAGAAGATGGAGCAAGATTGAGGAAGGAAATATAATGTGCAGTTTGTTTTCCGCTTGTCAGCTCCGATATTCCCTTGGAACTGATAGGCGAAACCATGGAAAACTGTTGATCAGAACAGCCGGCCGCTAGAATTTTCCACCAGACATTGGCTGCATTCGACCTATGTGTTCAGCTAGTGTCGCAAATCCGCCACCATAGGGCCTAAAATCCTGTGTCGCTGCGGGGGCGAAATTCAAATGAATCGAGATTCTTCGAATACCACTGAATGGTTTGCAGCACTATAGTGCGATTTTTCTAACTCTGCCTCTGAAGGCTCGTCTTCACGATGGAATATGTCATGGTATTTTGCATCTTTCTCAGTCGTACCGCTAGATATCGCATGATCGTAACCGTATCAAGCAGTGCTTGCGATCATGCGACTTCTAGCGGCAGGACCGAGAAAGACGCGACGTGTGGTATTCCATCGCAGCCATTGGGGCTTGAGGGGCAGAGTTATAAAAATCGCACCATACACGAATGAGATTAGTTAAGGTTAGCCCCAAAGAAAGTAATATTTGTCACAAAGTAGGCCTAATGTTTACAAAAATAAATTACTTAAAAAATGCTCAGTTTTCTTTATTAATAAGGTTAACCAGTAACAAACCTTTGCACTAAAACAACGGCAAACTCTTTCGCACAACCTTTTCTATCACTATTTTCGTCAAAACATTCCAGAAACATTTATTTTCATATCGGTAAGTCCGTGGCCTGCTGCGAGAAACAGTTCCCACCCTCGCATTCCCAGCTCTCCGAGCAAGCGTGGGCGTAGTCCTCTTCCACTGCTCTCGACCCAATTACAGGCGCGGGCGGAGGTTAAAAAATCGAGCAGCGGGGCCGCCTCGCGAGCATATTCAGCCGCCAATTAGAGGCGCTACGAGTGAATCGTGGCCAATCTGGGGCCGGTCCCTTCACGACGCCGCCGCAGCGCGCGACCGACCGACCGAGCGACCGGGCGGGCGGGCGGGCGGGCGCGCATCCTAAGTAAGTCACCTTTAAAAAGGCCACTTAACTTTATGGAGGGGTTCGTTACGTTGTAAAGGACCGTTTACTGACTGCCCGCGCCTGTTGTATAAGCGGGGCTGCGCCATTACCGGCGCTCGGAGGACGAGTCTAATGCCCGCACAATTACGGTGGGGGGTTCGACTCTCTGGCGGGTCGCGGCCGCCGCCGCCGCCGCCGCCGCCGCCGGCGCCGCCGCCGCCGCCGCCGCCGCCGCTGGCGTGGGACGCGCCGCCGCCCCGGAACTGCCCTCCCACGCCGCGAAGGTCGCTCGCGCGGGGAGACGCCGCACAGCAGCAGCTGCGCTGTTCCGGACCTTCTTGCTTGGGCGGTGTCAGTTCACTTCGTGCCTGGCAGGTGGACCGATTGGAGTTTCGGGACTCGGGCTGAAACTCTACACCAAGAGGAAGAGAGATACATAAGTAGATAGAGAGAGATATATATACATACATACGTACGTAGTATATACATAGATCAGATTCTTCGTAGATAGGGTGATAAGATAGATACACACATACACACAAGATCGATACATGGATAGAGAGGGAGGGAAAGAGAGGGAGATGGAGAGAGAGGGAGAGAGAGGGGGGAGAGAGGGAGAGAGAGAGAGAAAGAGGGAGAGAGAGAAAGAGGGAGAGAGAGAGAAAGAGGGAGAGAGAGAGAGAGCGGGATAGTTGATTGATTCCATGTGCGTCAGCTAATTACATTGATCCCTGAATGCGTAGTTCATGCTATATTCCTAGCGGTGTTCTTGCTCTACCGAAACGTGAGATCCGGAGTGGACTTACATGTCAGTCTGCAAGGATTCCCCCTCTAGGTATTTCCACAGCGCTGCACCGCGCCAGCTGGGACTGATCCTAAGCTCCCGACTGTTCTTCCGACATGTATGATAGAATAGTGAATGTATGTATAAATAAAGTAAGCGAAGATATTGGGAAGAGGAAGGAAATACCATGCGTTACCTGCACATGGGACATGAGACCGGTCCCTTCTCTTCTGACACTGAGTCTAATCAGTTGAACTTTTGGACCGTACACCTCCACAATACAGTATAGAATGTCAACATCAATGTGTTAGAAAATACAACTTAATTTATTCAGACATAAGAACTATATAATTTTACACATAGCAACAATGCGGAATATTCTACAATATTGGACAATTCTCGTATTCCACATTAGGGACATAGCGACCGTATTGTTTTTAAAGCTGTTTCGCAGTCACACTGTCCATCAATGTTCTTTACATACTCTGATATTTCCTTAGATATACAAAGAACATATACTATAAACAGAATTGTTGTAATATTTACGTCACACGAGTAACAACAATTCTTTTGTTTACTGCTCCAATATTTTTGTTGATGCTCTGAGAAAACACACTCTACCACTTCACTCAAGAGCTTCAACTCAAAAAACGTTACACACGCTCGATCAAAGATCAGAGCTCTTCCAAGACTCCAAGTAATACCAAACTTTGGCTCGAGAGAGCTAAATGCAGGTACGATACAGGTATACAATGGTGGTATTTCACATCAGGAACGTATTCCTTTTTACGGAACTTTTCCCTATTGGTTATGAACTATCATACATTATGCATTAAGAATCTAATTTTAAATGGGCGATTACGGGGCAGGGAATTCTCATGAAGGCAAAAACAAAAATGTTCTTCAGTATTTTACTTCACTGAATACACTACGGTGATAATTCATGAGGTTGAGAATGCAATTGCACCCATAAAATGCACACTGAGATGCAGTGCACCTCACGCACCTACGAAAACACTTAAGACCTGTCTGAACTCGTAAATAAAAAGCAACTCGAAGGGAACATTGCCAATTGAATTTACTGGTTGTAAATAGTCCTGTTTCAAAAAAATTATTAATATCTGAATAAACAAATATGTTGGAGCGGTGTATCATATTCCAGTGTGACCTTACAAGGTTAATATCACAATTTTATTTGAGGAGGCCGTTGGCAGGGAAGTAAGTAATCTTGTTTTCTAGTTTTACTAGTTTCAATAGTAAATTTTTTTCGTTTTAGCCGTATTACAGAAACATTTCTTTAAAAAGAAAAGGAAGTATATTTTTTTTACCATTGTGTAGTTTTCAGAGCTATCTGCTTCTTTTTTCTTTTATTATCATCAACTTTAATCCCCCCTCTTGAATTCCTTCTTCACTGAATCCCTAATCACTTCGAACTTCTTTTGTCGTGAGATTTGTAGCCCTGCACTAAAGAGCACGCTATTAGTTGTAATCGTTATCTCAAACATTCTTCAACCATCAGCTTCCACGAATCTTCATTAATTACAGCGTTTCTAATATTTATAGAAAACATAGCAATTACTTCTTACTTGAATAAATAATGTTTTGTTTTAGTTTTTAATAATTTTTTATTGATTTGTAATATTCGCCACTCATGACAAATTCCGATAAATAGATTTATACGGTACCACCTATTCCTCCAATCGGATTGAAGAAAACTTTCAAGCAAAAGCGGGTTGAAGTTTTCCCTCTCTGTGATTCCACAAAATATCCTTCATTTCGTCACCAATTTATTCATTTTTCTTATTTCGAAATGTAAATGAATTGTCTCACCTGACGTAACGTAACCTTACCTCCGTTTACCTGTACACTTGCTCTAGTCTCAACTATATCTTCGTTCACGCCACCTAGTTTACTTTCACCTACACTGCACATTTCTGTGCCGAATCTACTGGCTACAGTATTCAACCCCCCTTTTCTTCTCCTGTTCTGTGTCACCCGCAGATAAAACTCTTTTCTACGACGCGTATTCACCCATGCTTTTTAACGAGGCATTCTCCCTCGTCTACCCTCAACTCCCCTGTATCTGCTCCTGCCACAGCATTCAAACTTTGAGATACCATTCTCGCCGGTGTCACCCAACGATGCGACTGTCTTTTATGTCACTTTTTTATCCACCCCACTCATTGAGTCACTAACATCACTTACACTTTTCCTACCTACGCCGCATTTGCTATCGGCACAGAGACACTGTCCCCCATCTACATTGCATCTACTGGCAGCACAGTATTCAAACCTCAGGATATTCTTCTCTTCCGTGTCACTCGCAGACACAACACTTATCTACGTCACTCATTCACCCACGCTACTCAGTGAGTCGCTAACTCTTGTGTATCGTCAACCAACCTGCACCGAACATACTGTCAGCACATATCGTCATCTCATCCGTGTCACCCAAAAAAGTGACTCGTTTCTAGGACTCTCTAATACCTATGTCCTCACTGAGTCACTCTCCCCACCTACACTTTCCTTACCGCATTCACTTTCCGCAGAGAGTCATTGTCCCCCACCTACACTCCACCCACCTGCGCCGCGTCCGCTGCCGGCAGAAGCAGAGGCCCGCCTTGGGGCGCCTAAACAGCGCGGGAGAAATTGCCTCTTGGGAGGTGCACACAGTGCCTCGTAAATTAATTGAGTTCGAGCCCTCGATCGCTTATGATAATAGGGTTTTGTATCGATACGAGCTTTGTAATTGAATGCCCTCTCGTTGTGTACGACCGAAACGTGTTTCTGCCTCTCGAAAACAAACAGAGCGTCGAATGGAGTGCCTCTCGGGAAGAAAATCAATTTACGGTTCGAATCGAAGTATGATAAAAAGAAAGCAGTGAAGAAAGGTCTCAAGTGCACAGGAAGGCAAAGAACATGACGGGGCGTTGTCGTGAGATGTCGGACTCCGAAACTCCGGTGTTTCGTCCTTGCCGTTTGCCTTCCCGCTACATCTACATCTTCCCGTTAACGGTGCAACAACCCATCAGGTGATTGTAGTGTTGATGCGCGCGACTCTCGTTGAAGGTCTTTTCCATTTCAACAGAACGATTATGACGTCTCCAGTGAAGAGGAGTGAACGTTGGTATTATCTTGTGTATTGATACTTCCTTGTAACAACGTTAGTAGATTGAAAGGGAAATCATGTTACTGATTAGTATATTTACCCAAACAAATCAAGGAAATATTTGAATGAGTGAATGAATAAAAAAATATTATAGTATCGTTTTCAAACTATAAATGTGTATTCCCATGTATTCGAATTAGATAAAATTAATTTTAATGTTGGTAAAGCAAAATGATTCGAATCTAAAATGTTAATGTTTTGTACCTGGACTAACTGTAAAAACTTGTCTAACAAAAATTACAATTCAAATTCAATATGAAACTTATTTTTCTATAAATTGGCTTGGTTATACCGTACACGTAATTTATTATAATATTATGTGGTATATGTTTGCTGGAATAAAAATGTTATATATTTCACCACGTCAGAACTTCCTGTGTTACACCAGAATTTCTACTTTCAATGGTTTTATCACTCGTGTCTCATAAGGTACGATTTCATCGAAACGAAAATTTGGGAAGAAGAAAACAATGTACACAAGGGATAAGGAAAAACAGTGAATTTTAATGGAAAACCGGACATTTTCAAACGGTACTGTGCAGAAAACATCAAAATATATCGCGTATTTGTTCGGTGTGGATGCCAGTAGACACAAAAATATATGCGTAAATCAGGAAAAGTGCGATAGGAGACAAATAAAACAAGATAAAATTGCCAATAGCATATATTGATCACAAGTTCATGGAATTTATTTATATTTATTTGAACATTTTTTAAATACCTGTGTAATATGAAACACTATTTTTTTACGTTTTCTTCAGTAAACGAATTTGCTATCCCTTTGTGTTATTTTACTCTTGTATGACTCCTTTAAAATTTCCAAAATCTAATTAGTAGACTGCCTTTATTTTCGGGAAGCAAGTGTACTTTCAGGGTATCCTCCCACAGCGTACGAGAATCGCCGTCGGCGTCGGCGTCGCGGGCACGTGCAGGGGGCGTGGCCATCGGAGCGGCGTCGGCGTCGGCGGACACACCCACCGCGGGAGGCGCAGGGTTCGAAGCCCCGCTGAGATCATCGCCGATTCGCGCTGGCCCATCGTCGGTCCACATCCTTTGCCCGCCCCGCCCCCTCTCCGCCTCCGCCCCGCCCGCGACGCCCCCGCCCGCCGCCGCCACCGCCGCCACACAATGCCCGGTATCGACTCATCTCGGCGGGCCCCGGTCAAGGCCTTAATGCGCTGTGAATCACTGGGAAAACTTTGACCGTGGAACCAATTTGATGGAAGGTGGGCCTGAACAAAATACCATTGTGCCCGGGCCGACGCCGGCCGGGCGAGGAGGCAAGTCGGGGCGAGGCGAGGCGCGGGGCCTGGCGCTATCGGGCGCCGCTCACGCCCCCGCACCGGCGCCCGCCCAGCCCGCCTCCCTCGCCCCGCCCGCACCCCCCGCCTCCCCGCTCCGCCCGCCCCGCCATCGCGCCCGTCGCCGCCTCCGTTCCCTTGGCGACTCGCAACAACCCGCCTCCACCGCCGCCTGACTTCACTACTAGTCCGGTAGAGGTGGCTCCGGGCATCAAATGATGTCACTCCAGTGCCTCTATCCTAGGCGTCGAGTCCTCACGCTGGCAGAATTTTCGACACTAGCTAGACAGATACGTCCAATTCAGCCGCTATCTGGAGGAGTATTCTAGCAGGCGGCTGGTCTGATCGGTATTTTTCCATGGTTTCTCCGATCAACACCAGCGGAATGCCGGAGCAATATCTTTTAACAAACGGGTCACGGACAGCGCACAATCATTCCATCCTCTTCCTTGTTCTATCTTCACCTCTTAACTAACTTTGCATGCACTTACACACACTTACGATTGCATGCAATACACTATCATACTTGACGAGAGACCAGCCAGAAGCTTAGAGCTTGTCACGGCTAGACGGTACCTCGGTAGACATTATAGCCAGATCTCGCCAGCCAGCGAGGAAAGGTCAACTCCATGTTTCGCGATGAAAACATGCACTACTTTACGAAATTAATGATTTTCACTGTTGACGAGCTCGGAATCATTAATCAATCAATCGACTGCTAAGCCTAACTTCGCCTTCTGACGTTGTCCCGCCTCCTCTTTCGTCACTGTCTATCCCTCTGTATTCGCCCCCACCAACGCCCACGCCTCAACCGACGCCTTCAATTCTACCGTAGCCAAGGCCTGTGCTACTAGCCCTGCCTTCTTTACCGACTCTACTTACCACTACGTATCTCTACCGTCTCTGCTTCCGCCCCATCTCCTCCATCGTCTTCGATCCGGCGCCTCTCCACCTCCGCCTTCCTCTATCCATGCCCTCGCCTGCCCCGACTGCGTCAGTTTACAACCGTCTTAGTCCACATGTCACCGATCCTCCGTTTCATTCTCACCTGCACCCACGTGATCATATTCCCATTTCCAATTCCAATACTACCTGTATTTACACCACCTTCTCCGTCCCCGTTTCGACAGTTATTTTAACTACTAGAAAGAAATTGAATCAAATCTCACTATCCCTACTTTTTCTCATAGATTCTTCAAATTATCAGTGAGTGCTTTGGATAAATTTTTGAAACAATTTTCTTGGTTTTCTTAAAACATTCTCAGAACCATGCTCTCCACCACTGGCAATCGTTCTCCCCTGAAGTCAAGATTTCGTTGTCGGAATTTTTCGCCGATTTCACCGCTAACTTCTTCTTCCTGCGTGGTATACTGTTACACTATGCCTGTGGAATGGCTTATTGAATAGCCTCTTCTCACATTTACGTGTATTCCAGACAGTTTGCTAGTAAACTGCGCTAATGGCACCAAACTAATATTTACATTTCTAGATAATCTTACCAGATATCTTTTCCGCCGTGTCAACTCGGGATACAATGTCGATGCGCGCACGAACTACATTGGTTCGTACAAAGCAGGTTCAATGACGGCCATGACCGGCTTACGAAACACATCGGCAGAATTGTTGGGGTATGGAAAGTATTCGGATGGCTGCATCTGGAGTTGCACCTCACCCGATGTCCTTGTCCTTGTGCGCGCGCACGTAAACACGACGCCTGGCGACGATGGCGTCGGCAGCGACATTGGTGTTGTAGAAGGGATGTAAATAAAGTAGGTTCCGGTAGTAGTGATAGATTTTTCCTGGAGTAAAGATTTTTCATCGACTCGATAGTTATGAAAAGGCAGGAGCGCCCAGAGAAACAAGTGGTTTCAGGGAGTAGTCTACGGCCCCTCCCCCTTCCAATACAGAAAGAGAATTCATTTCTCCTAGTAACAGAAATAACTTATCGCGAAAAGGGCGAGAGTATATAAATATTTAATTTATTTGGAAAGAACAATAATCGTGACTCCACTTAAGTCGGGGTCTGGGACACGATGAGGCAAGCTCTCCCCCCCCATCTCCTACTGCTTCTGGGCGCCCCTGAGATAGGTATTGGGAAATTATCCAGGAAATAATTGCACCTGGAATTACGCCACAACCGTGGACAGGGGACACCATATAGAAGCCGATGATGTAGAAGGAATCTAAACAAAACTACAAGCAGTGGAGTGTTTTTTGGACGAGGTTCAGATATTCGTAGGATATTTAAAATCTCAAGATTAATTTTCCCGCAAGCTTTACCACAGTCTCAACTCCCATCTCCATTCCCATCTCTACTTCCGCCCCATCTCCGCTCCGGCCTTCTCCGCCCCCACTCCTTTCCGCCCCCGCCGCGTGGGCGCGCGCGCGCTCGTAAACATGGCGCCTGGCGGCGGCGGCGGCGGCGGCCGGGCGGCCGGGCGGCGCATGCGCGCGCGCGAGATGCGCAGATAAGTGCGCGGAGCGTGCCCGGCAATTCGTTATTATTAATAAGCACTTGCCTGCGTGCGTTAATTATGCGCCGGCGAAGGCCCGCACAATGGAGCCCGGTGGGGGCGGGCACGGAGGCGGAGGCGGCGGCGGCGGCGGCGGACGAAGTGGAGGAGGTGGGGGCGGAGGCAGACGACAGTGTGCCGAAATGACGCCGAGAGAACACAATGCAGATTCTTTGAAGATTTCCAAGCGAGAATTTCAGCCAAAAGGTTTTCATTCATTTCTTAAATATTTCTATAACAATAGTTATCGACTCTTTTTATAATTAATTATTTCTTGCCAAGTGAATCAGAATATTCAATATTATTCCGCGTAAGTTTATGAACAAAAACTAAAATATAATTTACGGCAAATTTAAACTTCTGAAAAGTCTGCATACACATTAAAAGTACTAGATGCGTTATCAGTCTTTATGAGGAAGAAGAATTGTTTTATTTTTTGGAACGTAGTGACGCAGGAAAGGTATATATCCGCTGTAGTCTCATATTTGAATATATAACCTACCACTAGGTAATGTGGCATTCACAATACCTCTATTTAAATTAAGACTATTTTAATTCAGATAATTTTTATTTTACAAAGATATATTTGTCTTTCTACCATGTAATTAAGTTGCAATATTTCCAATAGCAAATTGCCTCTTTTCCTTAACTGTTGATAAGTTCATCACGCCAAATCGCCGAATTAGCTTAATTTTGAACTCCGAAATGTTGAACTTCTGTTGTTGATGTTGTTCTGAAATGTTGAGATGTTGAAATTTCATTAGTTCAAAATAAAAATAAACATGGAATAGTCCAAATTATTCAAAACATTAGTCGCCTCAACCTATATTTGAATCTGGATCTTTGGGTTTCTCTGTTGTTGCTGTAACAAATAAATTACTGATACATTTTAGAAGGAAATAATTACCCTCTTTTTTCTATTTTGTCGTTAAAAGGTTAAGTATTACTTCATTACATTTATCTCTATTTCACTACAGTTTATATTTTTTAATTTTATCTTTCCTTTTCTTTTTCTTCTGTTTCTATTGTCATTTCTTTTTGCTCTCAGGACGATATACATAATCCATTTACGAAGAGTGTACACATATATGTATCGAATTTCCTTTTGACCTGTTTGGGCCCTTTGTGCTTGGCAGGGTGAGGGCGGGGGAGGGAGGGCGGCGCGGTGCGGCGGGAGAATGGGCGCGTACGGTGATGCAATCGACGGGGTGGCCGCGGCTAAATGAATCGGCCGAGGCCGGACGTCCCGCCGCGCCGCGCCGGCCCATCCCACTCTCCTCGGCCCCCACCGCCCCGCCCTGCCCCTGCTTCCTCCGCCCCGACCGCCCCATTCTGCCCATCCGACCCCGGTCTCCCACCCTACTCACCCGCGGCGTTCCAACCCCGCTTCTCCCGATCTGCACTACGTGCCCCTCGCTGCCTGCGCCTGACCGCCCAGCCCGCTCCACCCATCCCGCTCTTCCCAACCTTCTCCGCTCAGTCCGCTCCGCCTTTCCCGTTCCGCCAACCTACTTCTGCCGATCCAGCTCCTCCCATCTCTCTGTGACCATTCCGATCCTCTCATTTCGCTCTTTCCATCCCGCTCCGCTCACCTTCTTCCGCCTATTCCACTTTCCCCAACCCGTCCCATCCCGCTCTCCCATTCCACTCCGCTCACCTTTTGCCCATCCCGCTCTTCCCACCCCTATCCTCCCACTCCGCTCCTCCCATTCTGCTTCACTCACTTTCTTCCGCTCATCCCGCTCCGATCACCTCCTTCCACCTATCTCTCTCCATCCATCTCCTTTCGGCCACCCCTTTTGTCATATCCCGTTCCGCCAATTTCATTCCACTCTTCTTACATTCATTTATCAGTCAACTCTTCTTTACTTTATGCATGTAATGTTAAGATATTCTGCCACCAAGTTATGATATTTAATTGCAGAATTAATAATAAATCCAATCTAATATAATCTAATCTACTTGATTAGTCCTACTCCACTGTCCTCCCCTACCAGCTTCACCCGCCCTCCTCCCACCCTACTGTCCCATCCTCCCTCCCGCTCCACTCATTGCAATCCGTCCATACCACTCACCACGCTTCGCCTGCCTCTGTTCACCGTAGACCCGCTCGTCTCGCCTCACCCCGCTCTATCCCCTCTACTCTGCCCATCCCGCTCCGCTTCCCTCAACCTGTCCTCTTTCCCAGCACCCGCTCCGACTCGCTCCGTCCAGATCAGTTCTCCGTGCTTCGGCCGCCCCGCTCTGCGCCTCTTCCGTCTGCCCCGCCTCTCCCGTCCGACGTGCCTGCCAAAACTCCGCTCTCGATGCAGACCGGCGGCACGGCGTGACCAGCTTCGGCCAGTGACCGGTGTGTACTCGTAGTGTACGCCATCACACGATGATTGAAACAACTCATCGATTTCAAGACCCATCATTGCCTTTGTACAGTTGAAGAAACGTTTGTATTCTACATATATAAAATTATTATTATTATTATTATTATTATTCCACTACATCACGACTTAAGATGTAATGTGTCGGCTGAATATAAAATCTACTCCAGGTTGCAACCAGCTACCTAAGGAGCAGATTCGGTGACTATCAGTGCCTCTACAATACTTTACGCAAAATGTGGGCTGTTCCAAATAAAGCAATTTCTTGCACTTCCCAGTCTTTTGAATTACCTGGGAGTTTAGACAAGTTCTTACTCAAATTTTGCGGAACAAATCCCAGAGCTCCGATAACTATCGGGACGACCTGTGCTTTTACGCCCCACATTCGGCTGATCTCGATTTCCAAACTCTTGTATTTAAGACGTTTCTCTGCCTCCTTGGTAACGACGTTTTGATCGCAAGGTACAGCAACATCGATAAGTAAACACGATTTTTTCGCCAAATCCCGGATAACTATATCCGGTTTGTTTGCCGCTATCGTGCGATCAGTTTGAATTTGTTTGTCGTACAATATCGTACACAATCCAACAGACGTCACCGGTTTCGGTGAGTGTTCGTACCACTTGGGGCATGTGTTTGGAACGTCGAGGGGCGGTACAGATCTGCCAGTGGAGGTAGCTACACACCCTATCATGTCTTTTAAGGTATTCGGTCTTTGCTAGGATTGGACAAGCTGAGACAATATGATCAATGGTTTCTACTTGCTCCAGGCAAATGCGGCATTTGTCATCTTGGGAAATTTTGAGAACCGCTTTATCATAATGTCGTGTTCTCAAGGCCTGATCTTGGGCAGCTATTACAAGTGCTTCCGATTCTGGCTTCATCCTTCCCCTTTTAAGCCACATAAATGATTGATCTTTATTGATCTGCACTTTGTCCATTCTTTTTAGGTATTGTCCGTGGAGTGGTTTGTCTCTCCACGATTTCTTTAACATTTTTTGTGTCTCACACTTCATGTTTAGCAGCATCAGAAGTTCAGTGTCTGTGTTATTCGACGTGTCTTGCCTAGTTTTCTTCGCAATGTTTCTTGCTACACTAACAATGCCTCTGTTTCCCATTCTTCGGTCAGATTTCATGACCTGCCTCATTAGAGGGTCGTCTTGATGGCTGACTACATACTTCCCCAACCCGACTATTGCGTTGTGCCAGGAGGCCTCAATTTGTCTCAGGCCTCTTCCTCCTTCCTTACGTGCCACATAAAGTCTATGTACATCAGCTCGAGGGTGGGAAACATGATGCATTGTTAGCAGTTTTCTGTTTTTTCGATCCATGGTGCGAATTTCTTGCTCAGTCCAGTCCACTAGTCCAAAACTGTATTCGGCTACAGGTACCGCCAAACTACCTATTGCAGATATTTTATTCCTGGAATTCAGAGCGGACTGCAGGACCAGTCTCACTCTCCTATAATACTCCCTACGAATTCTCTCTTTCATTCTGTCATTCGAGATGGTTTCACATTCTTCAATGCCCAGATATTTGTAAGTTTTACCTGGCTCAAGATCTTGAATCACAGTGTGCGTATCAATTTCAATGTTCTCAGACGTTGTGAGTTTCCCTCTTTTTAAAGTGATTTTTGCACACTTGTCAAGACCAAACTTCATGCAGATGTCATTGCTAAAGTCATTCACGACAGACAGCATTTGGGAGAGAATCGCTTCATTCTTGGCAAACACTTTCAGATCTTCCATGTAAAACAAATGTGATACTGGCCTTTCATCACCATGGAGCTTAAAACCAAAGTCAGCTTGCGACAACTGTCTCGATAGTGGGATCAAACTAATGCAAAACAGCAGAGGGGATAGTGAATCTCCTTGAAAAATACCCCTGTTAATCTGAATACTTCTGGTTTCTACTGCTTCCTTTCCGCTGTGGATTAGTAACCTGGTACTCCACGACTTCATACTAGCCTTGCAAAATTCAATAAGTCTAGGATGAAATCGATAGATCTCCAGGGTCTTCAAAATCCAATCGTGTGGTACACTATCAAAGGCCTTTTGGTAGTCAATCCAAGCCATGCTCAAATTACGTTTCCGTTTCTTTACATCATTCAAGATGACTTTATTCAGTAGCAAGATTTCCTTACAGCCATAAGAGCCTTTACGACATCCTTTTTGTTCAGCTGGCATTAGATGATTCTTATCTAGATGTCTATACATTTTGTCAGCTATGGCTGAAGTTATAACTTTGTACAGTACTGGCAGACAAGTAATTGGCCTGTAGTTCTTCGCCAAAGAGCTGTCTCCCGCTTTGGGTAGCAAATACGTGATGCCGCGTGTGAGCCATTCCGGGATTTCCTTTGGGTTTTCAAAAATTTTATTAACAGCCTTTGCTAGATGAGAATGTATTGCTGTTAATTTCTTAATCCAATAAATCTGGATCTTATCAATCCCGGGGGACTTCCAGTTTCCCATGTTCTTAATTGCTTGGAAGAGGTCCTCTTCCGAGAATTGGTGAACATCTTCCACTGTTTCTACAAGTTCATCGGCAGCATCAACTTCAGATTGAAGCCAAGATGCGTCTTTGTTGTAGGATCTGCTCTCTTCCCAGATTCCTGCCCAAAATGCTTCGACGTCATCTTTTGAAGGAGTAACAGCTTTGCCATTCGGTTTTGAGTCAGATTGCGATAGAATCTCTTCGCGTCTGTTTCAAACAACCGGTTCTGTACACGGAAATCTATTCTACGTTTGTACCTTCTTATTCGTTGAGCCCATGCTTGAATTTTCTCTTTTAGATTCTCAACTACCATTAGCCTGCTGGTGTCATTTTCAATTTGGTATTTTGTTCAACATTGAATATTTTTCGTTGAACTTTGGAGGTGTGCGTTGATTTAGAAGATGCCTCAGCTAAGAGTGATATTTCACGCCGGGTGTCGGCTATCCGTTTCATAATTCTGTTCATCCATGGGGGTACAGAGCTGTTTACTCTGTTTTGCTGTCGGCCGTCGGTGTTCTTGGCTGGCCCCAAAATTATCTGAGATACTAGATATCCAGTTGCGTATATGATGTGATTGATTTCAGTAATATCTAGATCTCTGCCTGGGGTCTCCACCACCTCATTTAAGACAGAATTCACTGTTTCTATCACTCTTTTAGCTTTGGCATTTTCGTATATTCTCCTCAACGGTTCGCGAGATTCAAACGGAAGTTGACTAACTCTTTCTATCTCGCGCCGAAGGAGATTTCGCATCATGTCCTTATCGTGTAAATCATTGCCAGATGAGTTTTCACCACTGACGTGTGTTTCACTGGAAAGCGATGAACCTTCCACGGGATCATCATTTTCAAGTTCTACGTGTTCGTCATGTGGATTGTTCGAGCGAAGTACATACTCCGCATTTCTCTCAATGTCAGCAAGTTGTTCTGCTGTGAATTTTCCACTGCTGAGTATGTATCGTCGTTGACTGGCAAGCTTCTTTGAGTCTAGGGTAGGTCTCATATCTGGGTTCCGCTCTCTCCATACCTTGAAAACTTCTATTTCTGAGCCCCCAATTTTCGCTTTTGCATAGTAAAAGCACCACATCACCTCCTTTAATTCATCCCGGGTCCATCTCTGACGATGGCTTCGAGCTACTGCCGGCTCTGGGTCCCTGGGACTAACACCCGTGGGATGGCCAGACGTCGACAAGGTGACATTAGCTCGGTTTCTGAGCAGGTATGGGACATTGGTAGAACAAGGCACGTTAAGATTCATTACATTGCTTGTTCTATCCATTTTGCTCATTGGTTTGAATTGAGGATTCGCAGGACGCAAGTTCGAGTTCACAGATCACACTTAACCCTCGGGTTGTTTCCTGCCATCCGTTACTGCGACCCACAGTGGCCTCGGGGCATCCCCCCGCAGGGCCCAGCAAGGGGTCCCTCCGATCGCCAGTCGGCATTACTAAACCCTACGGGATTTTCACTGACTGCTGAAGGCAGCCTCCTTCGCTGGCTAATGCAAGGTTCGGGCCTCCACTCTAATCAGTGGCCTGGTGTGCCAACCCAGTTTCTCTCCTGTACCCTCTATGAGCCGACAACAGGAAGTCCAAAGGTTCATGACCCTTCCCTCTCTACTTACTTCCCACTCTCCTCAAAATGGAGTACTTCTTCGTCTGACCCCTCACCTTCAACCTATTCAGCAAGGGAGGCCCTACCGGTAGCTAGGCTACCACTGACATAGCTTTAAGGCTCATGGGGGTACTCAAGCTCCACCACCAACTCCAAGGTCGCGTACTCCCTAGGTGGAGTTATTATTATTATTATTATTATTATTATTATTATTATTATTATTATTGTTGTTGTTGTTGTTGTTGTAAAATGAATAGCGAAAAATACTTTGAAAATTGTTCGGCAATACTGAACAACAAATATTTGTTCAAGGTACCTGATTAAAATCAATAAGAAATATGGTTTATAATTCAGTCATACAAATGGCCAAGGTGGTGAATTTATGATAATTTAATCAATAAATGCGCCCGCATCTTCTTTTGGAGTTGGAGATTCATCGAACAATTGGGAAGTAAGCTGAGATAAAGTACGAGCAACGATTTAAGGAAAGCATTCTTAACCAATGAACTCGCTATTTCACGGTCTACTGCACTTTGATTAGAATCGCCTTATATCTTTTACAAGTACTGAACTTTAATTTCTGAAGATTGAACTTCAGAACTAAAAAAATCAGAAGAAATTATTATTAATGGAAGGCTAAAGTAATTGTAAAGCACTTTTATAGTACTATTAGTACGAATAGTCTTAGTTACAATAGATAATTGACATCCATAATTTGTACAGTAATGACAAACCGGAAATAATTTTGAATTGTTATTGAATTAGCTTATGAACTAATAAATTTATCATAACCGAAAAGAATGAAAAATAATAAACACATTTACTACGTTTTAAATTTGCAAAAAGTCGACTCTATTTTTCATAGTGATGTCTAACCACTTTTCGATTTTCAATGGCAAGAACAGTGCAGACCTTCACCACCATGAACGTAGTGCCTGACCGTTTCCCGTTAAGTATTTCGAAGTGTGCCGCAAACGTTTCGAATTTATCGAACACTTTATGATTTTCTGGAAAATTCTAGACATTATCCATTGAACATAACATTTGTAAATGTCGCGTTTTCAAATGTACATTTTGCTTGGAGACAAAGTACAACAAACAACCCGGCGTTAAAATGGTTGAACATTCGAGAACTTCATTTCCTTGTTTTCCCTTCCAAGAATCTCAACTTGGAACTGCACAGTTACAATGTTGAATACAGTATCCTCTCGCATGGAATTTTATTACATTTGTCGTATTAGAGATGTATTGAAGATACTCAACCCATAACAAATTCAGAAGTAAAAGTGATTATTTTAAAAGGCGATTAAGTGCGGTGCCTTTTTAAAAAACAAAATGAGAAATTGAATCCATCTGTTATAAGCATAGCGAATCGATGTTCCACCCTAAATTTTGTTAGTAAATTCAGACTCATTTTTGTTTGCGTAATTTTATGGTCAACACAATTATTAAAACAAAACTCCAATTCATTTGGATGACAACTACTTGCTGTTTTAAAGTAGAACGAATTCTGTATTATATCAAATTATATTCACTGAATAATGTGTTCCAAAAGTTGTCCCAATCTAATGCCCGGTGCCAGAAAACACATTCCATTTACTCACCTCATTCACGAGCTGAACTATCGAGAATTTCTTTGTTTGACACTATACGGACTGCCAATATTAGCAACTGATTTTAACTTCGGAATTTACAACCAGAGATTTTCACAAAAACAGTATCAGTCATATTTATCCATCACTCGCATCATTCCCTGGATAAGCGGATTTGGGATCTAATTAGGTGGGAAATGTCTGAGTTTTTAATATTGGAGGGCATTTACGTGTGTTTCTTTCACGTGCCACCAGTGTGACATTACTATTTTTTGCCCTTTAAGATTCTACCGCCTTCAGCCGGTTTTGCAACCGTGAACTCGGGTTTTGGTCTTTGAATAATGTTGTTCATTCATTTTCACATATGATGTCAATGGTAATAGGATTCCCAAAACAGGCTACATTTGTAGAATATCTTAAAATTCAATATTCTTAATCATTATTTTACTGATGGCATATTATTAAAAGAATGTATTAATATCTCGAAAATATATGTTATTATCGTAGATCACAGATCTCTTACAGTCAGGTAATTACATTCATCGTTACTAATTTCAGACTATTGAAATGTCAAAAGTGCAACATCGTGAATGTTAAACAATCTCATCAAGTCCTTGTAAACAAACATAAAATCACGCGACTTGCTCCAATATCATTTACAGCTGCTAGCGTAGCGAAACAGGAAATTCTTGGCCTGTAGATCCTCATCTGCAGAACGGTCGTTAACAAACGTTTCTCCTTAACCCGCGAGACCCAAACGAGACCGAAATTCGCGTTGAGAAGGCTGCTTCCAGAGCGGCTGGCGCGGAGATGCGTGAGGAGCGCTGTGCTAACGAAGGAGGTGGCCACCTTCCTAGAACTGCGTTTATGGGCTTCGGGGAAGAGCCCCCTTCCTATCAGTCGCTTTCCCAATGACCTACTCACTCACCCGCGCGCCCGCTCGCTCACCCGCCCGTGGACGCCACTGCCGAATAGACGGCTTCCTTTGTTGGGCGCGTTCTGAAGACTGGAAGCACAGGTCGAGAGGGGTCGAAAATGAGCAAATTCGCTTAAGCGTTTGTTACACAAACGTTGCTTGTCTTGGTCAACAGTTATTGGGTATTGGAGGTGTTGATGGTACGAATAAATATATATTTTGACCATATAGGATCAATCAATATTGATTTCAGGAATTAAATTTTAAAAAACATTTATTAATGGCTCAACGTTTCGCACGTTTAGTACGTGCGAAACGTGTTGTCGGAACGTGTTCGTGTACGTGTTGTCAAGAGCAATTATGGCAACGGTTAACAATGTTATATAAATTAACATAAAACAATAGAATTTACAATTACAATATAGTTATTGGGTATATTACATTTTTATTTTTATTTACCTTATTTTAGTTTATTTTACTTTAATTTGGTTCATTTTCACTTACCTTATTTTAATTTGATAACATATCATATATTACAATTATAATATAGATTTTTCGTGAAAACGTCTTGCAGGTATCTAATAGGGAGTACATACGTCGTCATACACAAACTCTGGAACTCTTCCGAAAAACAAAAATGATTTACAAAAGTTAAGTCACTTCCAAAGTATTTTGTTTTGTTGCTAATTATTGCACTTTTAATCTATTTCAATTATTACATTTTTCTCGTGGCAAATTTGCACTTCTCCCATCCCCGTCAGGGTGCATTTACAGACTATTTTTTTGAAGAATTTTGAAGTATTTTGTAAGAAGAGATAAATTGAAGGCAGGAAATGAAATGTAATTGAAGGTTAAGAATAACACAAAATGGAATTTCTTAAAAAATGGCGCAATATTTTATCTCTTATGGTATCAAGTACTTAATACCAGACAACACCTTTCTTTTATTTAATGGAAAATGAGCTGGAAAAAATATTCTGGACAACACATGGGACCAGGGTCAATTAGCAGATTATATTTGCATTTTTTGTTGATGTGTATCCCTCGTCAGCAATAGTTGTACATTCGATTAAAGTATTTAGTCTATTTCCTTTATATGTTTCTTACGGCGCATTTTTCCACAATTAATATCGTGAGATTTCTGGTTCAAAAAACGCCGCTTCCTAGGCAAGGCACAGACATCTCGGTCGTCATACTGCGATTTTCTTCGGGGTGAAATACGCGGACGTGGACTGAGCAGGGGGCAAAAGCGATTCAAGCGATGATAAAATAAATGTTGTGGGTAATGTAATAGAGGAGGTTAATTAATAACCTGAGGGTATAAACTTCTCCAATTTCCGCTTGATAAAGCTATGACAACCAAGCACGATGCTTAAGACCGGCGCTTCCGGACATAGGAAGTAATTTTAGAATGAGGTCTTTGCGGTAGATGTTATATGTCAGATTATTATAGTTAATTTAAAGGTTCTTTTTGTCTTAATATTATCTTTTTAATTGAGATAGTAACACTAGTTTTAGTGTAATAATTATGCAATTAGTGTATTTATTTGTTTATTTAATTACGTCAATTTGTTTTAGTTTGGTAAAATTATTATTAGTTTCCCTTCTTAATTTGATTTCAGGTCGACCTGCCCTCTGCATCTTTAAATAGCCCGGCCAGCCGGGTCAGCATCTGCCGATTCCGTCCTCGAGAGCCTACGACTTCACAATTTATATCTGTGGGGGCGAATTTGCACATCTCCGAACATCGCCTTGCCGGGAGAACGTACGCTCGCCCGCGGGTCGAGAGGCGCGGGGGGGGGGCGGGGGCGGGGGCGAGGCCTGGGAGCGCCCCGAAGGACCCTCGAACGCAGGATCATTTCGGGGTCAATTGATCGACCTGTCGACCGAGAGCCTTAATGCAGGAACGCTGTTATTTGCTCAGGGGCCGCGACCGAGGCGCGCATCGCCGCTTCGCTGTTTCACTTCGACGCCCCCGCGGCCTCGTCGTCCCGTCGCCCCGTCGCGACGCCGCGCCGCGCCGCGCCGCGCCGGCTCGGCTACCCTCTTTGGGGCGCGCTTGCGTAACTTTCTTTTATAAGCGGGCTTCTCTGGCCTACTTTGCGCGTGTGCTTTAGGCCGTGGGCGGCTCAGCAGGGAAAATCGTCAGGATTGAAACGTATTTTGAAATAATCATAAATAAACTTCAAAAATATGTATATTATTTGAGAATTTATTTTATAGTTGTTCCAATTAAAGTAGTACGTGGAAAGTATGATTTTTAAAGGTTGTATGAGAGTTTGTTCAAATTAGTATTAATAGGATAATATATATTACTAGTAGAAAAATCAATAATAATACGCAGTTCTTATTTTTGAATGGTTTACAAATCGCAAAAAATTGGAAGTAATGTATTATTTAAATAATTATCAAAGTGAATTCATTTTTAAAATGTTTTCTTTTATTTTGTAAAACACTTTCTCTTAAGCCCAACGTCTCTTATTTTCTTACCTTGCCTTTGCACATGTGCACGTGCGCTTTCCTAATGTCAAAAAATTCTTCTTATATATTTAAAGAGCAAGGATTCGCTTTCTGTTTTCACTTGTTTTTTTTATTTCGCAATTACGCTCTCTTCATTTCTCTCTCAGATGTCCTTTGAGATATTTATTCGAGACCTCTTTGGAACTTTCTTTTTCGCGCGTACTCGTACAATTACTCTTTGCATATGTTCTTTGCAAGGTGTGTAAATGCCAATTATTGTTCAATTAATTTTATTAAACTTATTGCAGAAGTTTTAAGATACTTCGCATTGTTGCTGTTTCTGTAAATCCTTTATGTATTTTGAAATGAAATAAATAATCATCAAAGGTTTTGCTCGGTGGTTTTAGAGTTCAAATTTTACTGTCTATGGGATTGAACAATGGGCGAATAAATAAATGAACATCTAAGGAGGAAAAAATTTAAAAAAAATGCATCTGTACGTTTATCATTTATGTCAAGATTTTCCTTAGCAGTGAAAACTACTTTTCTGTCCTCCGTACATTTTCCTTCTGGGCTGCGAACTCAGCGAGAATTCAGACAACACACTCCTTTCTTTTCTCTCTCCTTTTCTCCTTGTGAACACAGCTTCTGGCTGCCGCGGAAGTATTCGTTGAGTATTTGAGCTTAGGATGTTTCGGAACCCCACCGCTAATGACATGGATGTTTCTGGCTTCTTCTCATCTCCGTTCGCTGGTCTACACCCGCCCGCGCTTGTTATGCGAAGCGAAAGGAAAAAGGAACAGAATGAGTTGTGAAGGAGGTTGCAGTTTTGATCGTGTATAATATTTAGTATTCGTCAACTGCAAGGAGCAGAAGAATACGTAAACACGGCACGGAGAGCGTACTAGCTATGTCTCGCGCCTGCAGACAAATTCAAAACTCTGTTGCCGAGTCATGGCGTAGTCTGCGCTGTCGTCACCATCTGACGTCTGGTCGAGAGGAGACAGAGCGTAGCTGAACCGCGGGGAATACGTTCCCTTTTGTGTAAGGACCCTACATGCTACAGAATACCTCTTCATCCAAGGTTTCTGTACGTCTTCTTGCGTGTTTTATATCTTTTGTTTAATGAATTTGTTGTTTCATGTTTCACAGAAAGATCTGATCTTGACTTCTCTCTGACGTATTTTATGAGCTCACGTTTCCCAGGCGACTGTTCTTCGTTTTAAGGGCCTTCTGGTTTCGAATCATTTATTTAGCAATTAACTTAGCAAGCTAACATGTTAAAAATTGAACCGGAAACTTTTAATAATTTATTAAAACATTACGTATTTCTCTTCATTACTTTCTTTTTTGCCACGCTCTTATTTTTGATTTTATGATTATTTTGTCATTGTAATATGTACACATTTGATTGATTGATTAGTGGTTCCGGGCGCGTAATATGGTAATTAGTCCCGTAAGTGCAGTGCAGCGGTGATTTCTCTCTCCACGGGGGGATACGGCGCCAACCTACGTCGGTTGCAGGGTTTTCCCCAACTAGGTATCTCTCAATAGCGTGACACCGCCCAGCTGGGATAAACTCTATGCTCCCGACAGGTCTCTCAACAACTATGGTAGAGTAGTGCAAATGTGTGTGTGTGTGTGTGTGTGTGTGTGTGTGTGTGTATGGTGTGAGGATAAGTCAAGGAAAAGAAAGGAGAGATCGCGCGGTCCGTAGTCCATTTGTTAGGGCACTGCTCTGACATTCGCCTGGTGTTTATCAGAGAAACCACGAAAAACTACCGATCAGAGCAGCCGGCCGCTTGAATTCTGCTGCAAACAGCGGCTAAACTGGACCTTGTATCGTTAATCCTGCCAGCGTCGGGACTCGAACCCTAGGGCCTTCCGATGACAGGCACTGCCGTGATATCCATTGATACCCTGAGACACCTTGCCGGTACACTTTTGATTTGAGGATCACTTACACGAGATTACTGTTCTGATCTCTACATATCAGTACGCGCACGACAGGCATTTTTACACAAGAAATCTATATAACTAATATCAACAATACGCATAAATCGACAGAAAACTATGCAGCTTCTAGCTCTGCGAGAAGTGTCATGACTATTGACGTTTGACACCCAAGAAAAAATTTGAAAACTCCGAAAGTTTCAAGTGTGACTGAAAAATGCAAATTTTTGAATACGTTATTGGGCGATTGCTCATCCGACGAGTTGCGACGATATTCGTAAACTCAGTGTCTCATTTCTTCACGATTTTACTGACGTCATGAAACTACAAGGCCTCGAGGAAGGTGTCGCCCGCCATAAAATATTTGCTATTCATATATTGCGTTATGGAGCAGCAACTTTTTTGGTTCATTCGTATATTTGCTACTGCAAGCCAATAATAATATACTTCATTCATAGTAATGATAACGACGACGTTGATGACGAATGCCGCATTTAGTCGTAGTTCTGAGATACTGTGTTGGTTTTCATTACCTCCTGTGTCTTGGGCAGATGATCATAGTGATGGATTACCACTGCCTTTCACTGAACGTATGACTATAGGGGCGATCAGGAGGGGTAAATGATAATGACGGATGAATGATTATAGTTGTGATGGAGGTCACAAGTGTTTTGTGGTGATATATTACCATTCCACAATTATGAAGTGAAAACAATCCTTCTTTTCGCGAGATTCGAACCCGCCGTCTTCGGTGCGGACAGGTGGCACAAGCTGTATATTCAAGAACCTGAGTTTCAAGGCAGGCATGTTCATAATAAATAACATGAAAACGAAGAGAGCATGAGCCTGGTGTAATAAAAGCTTTCCATTAAATATAAAATTGCTTCACTGACAATTATTTCTTTTCCTATTTATTTCAGAAGTTATTTCTGCAAGCTTCCTCCTCTTCATCTTGCATTCATGAATAAATTTTGTAATTCGTTAATTATCAAATACCTCATTTGTTTCCCGTTTTATTCATACCTTCATTTAAAAGACGACATTTATAATAGTATTCTTGAGGTAGGAACTGAATACCAACTATTGTTGGTGTGTGTTTTTGCAAAAAAAGTGTGTGAATTTTGCAAAAAAATTAATAAATCAAAGATTATTTTACTAACATTTTAAATATTGGATTTAATTTAAAAAGAGTACCCAAATGTTATATTTCGAATCTCCTTGTTTTACGTTTTCACATAATAATGGTCAACATGACTTCATTTATCTATTGGATTCTAAATTCGATATTCGCGGGTCGCTTAGTGAGTTTGGGGGTTAAGTGTTGGCATCTTAGAATATGAATTGTGGCAACCCTGTTGAAAATGTTCTAGTTCCGGAGCGCGCCTCAGTCATGATTTATCTACGCGAGTGATACCAATGGACTGTGAACTGTGTGAAATTTTTGACTGTGAAGTGAACCGGAAAACGTATTAGGACACAAGAGAACTGTGCATTAGAAAGGCTACATGGTGAGGTTTAGTTTCCAGGAAAGGAGCGATTTTATGAAGACTTTTTCAAGGTAAGTTTCCTTCGTCAGTACACATGCTACAGTACACAATATGCTTTCGAAATAGAATTGTAATGTACGGTGTCACAAAACTAAATTTTAACATTTCAAGAAGGAAATATCAGTACTATATATTCGTTACAACCATGTTTAAAGCTCTTGGTGTGTGATATATTTTATTTGCAATTTCATATGATATGATACCTTGTTGCTAATAAAAACGAGAATATTCTTACAAATCAATTTAAACTCTTTAATGAAGAGAATTAAGTTCCTACGTGCAAGTTTTACTTTCCTTCTGCCGTTGTAGACTTACGTAAGCGTTGTGAAACAATATCTACTGAAGTTCGACAAAAATGTAGAGGTACTATGGAAATCGTACTATTTTGTGCTTATATTCTAAATCTATGAAAGATGTCACTTGCGTTTGCAAGAAATACTTGCAATCTTCACTCAAAATTACGTACTCTTTTCAAAAATATTAGAATAAAACAAAGTATTATATTATGAACAAAACATTCTAGTATTGTAGGGTCTAGCGATAAGTGTATCTATCGAATAAACTATTTTATTCGAAAGAAATACGACCATATGAAACATTATTTTCAGAGGAAATATGTATTCCTAGATGTTGATAAAAATAATGAAACAAAAGAAGGAAGTAACCAAGAGAGAGACAATGGAGTACATCGAAAAGTGTTCGATCACTTAGCAACTGCTAACAACAAAGCACATAGCAACAGCTAATGTACGGTAGTGACTAAAATCTCTGACACTCAATTTATATAAAACTCGTTCAGAAAAATATTAAGATTACAAATTGGAACGTTATGGTTGTATTAACTCCTTATTTTACGAGACCTTTCGTAAAAAAAATACCCAAGACAAGCATGTTACGTTGCAAGATCAGACGTGTCTTACGCAAAGGCGTAATTCGTAGTGTTCATGATTTTATGATTCCAACATACTTTTCCCGCCTTTTGACGCCCTTCCTAACCGTATGGTATGTCTGTGAACCGAGCTGTAGAACTTTAAAACGTTTAAGTAAATTGTGTCGCCCGCCGATGTTCCCATGTGTCTGCACAAACACAAAGGCTAAACAGATCTTTGGATGAAACAACTGGATCATCCACCTTACAGACCATTCCTTGCTTCTTCTATCATATGATTAAATGTGTAAAGGATTTTCTTGGTTGTCAACGGTTCAGAGACAACACGAAATGATAACTGCAGTCAAGGATTAAACTTCTTCATAGGCGGTTCACAGAGTTCAAAACCTTGTATAACAATTTAAAAAAAATGAAAATATGTAGAAATGAAAATGACAGTATGTAGTGTATTGAAAAAATATTTTTATATGTTCAATATTTTCCTTCTTGTGAACAAAGGGACCTTATTTAAAAAATACCCTCGCATTAATCTATGTACAGTAAAAGAGAGGAGTTGGGACTCCGGAGCTGTAGCAAACGTGCGCGAGTTGTATTTAGGTGAGCACGGCAAGTGGCAGGCGACCTTCCGGCGGCGAAGGGCAGACAAGTGGTTATGCTTTCCTCAAGCCAAGTGTCTCGTCGGTCCTCTTTCCCCCTTCCCCAGTGCAGTGCTGCGTTTATGACTTCTGCAGCGGATGCCGGTATAGTGGCCTTGCAAGGTCACTGTTCAGCGAGTTAGTGTGAAATGCATCTTTCAGCGAAATTTATTTGGACGCTGTTGTGAAAAAGAAAGATTTGAAAGAAGGCAGGGAATCTTGTCCGGACGGTTGTGGTTGTTAAAACCTTCACTTTCAACAAACATGATTGTTCCGATGAGAGGGGATTTAGCGACGTTTTTCTATGATTTATGGCAATTCGGCCTGCTTGAGCTCAGCGGCAAATATTCTCTTGTGTCAGATTCAAGAGAATGGAACCCACACGATTGCATTCTCTTGGGAAAAAAACTGCCCGGAGTCTGGATTCATGTAATACAGAGATACTAAATTAATACCATTAAATTCGTCGCAGATCGGAAGATTTTCAGTTTGTCGCACGTAAGAGCTTGATATGACGTGCTAAAATTCTCTTCGGTTGTGTGTTTAATTGTCTATGTACAACAAATTAGAAAAATATATTTTGTAGAGAAATATGTAGATGAAGATATTTTCCAACAGCTAATATCAAAAAGTTACATTCTCTTGTGTTTGCTTTCATATGATTCCTCTCTTCAAGATTCTAAGCATGCTATTACTACGAATGGAAATTGGCCGAAATCTCACCGAGAACCAGAATATTGCAAAAATACAAAAAAAAAATTCAGAAAGTTAGTCAGTGAGGAATCTACGAAATAACCTACTATTCGCAGTGGTTGGTGTACCAAATAATTTCTTTGCTCATATTTTGTTTGCACAAACAATTTCAATTGAAAATTAAGTTTAATTGATCTTCTTCCATCACCACCCCTACAGTGCGTCCGTTAGATATTATTGAGTCCAGAAAGTTTAAAATTAAAGTATCAGGAAATATATTTCGAATATTATTTTCTCAAATACATAGTTTTATAATATGCATCAAAACAAAGTTGAATGTTCCAAATCAGTCACAGATAGTAAAAAAACAATCACTAAATTGAACACATTAATTGAAACAATTATATAGATGGATATAATTATAAATATCGCTTGATTTGTATTGTGTCCAACAGAGTGTATATATTTCGCGTTTTTTTTAAACAATCCCTTTTAATTATTTTATTTTAGAACTTTAAATCATTTGATAACGTTGCTCACAGAAAAGAGCGTTCTGTTACTAATGGCTGTATCCAGCACAAGCCTTCGTACTTCTCATATGACTGAATCGGAAGCACGTTGCTATAAAGAAAGGTTTCCTGTCATTAGTGCATTGTGAACTCTGCGTTGGAGGTCGTTCAAGATTGAGTTGCATGGTAACCAAGTTCGCTACTTATTGATATCCGCTATTTCGTAAAATTGTTTTTTTAAGGGACTGCGTATAATTAACACATTCTCTGTGAGTAGTAAAATTGTGCAAAATTATATCATTTTTTTCTTCTGGAGAATGCTGTGATAGATGGCGACTTTTTTTAATTTGACACACGTGAATGCTTCTTTATCGGAATAATAAATGGAGAAAAGGAGTAATTCATTCATTCATTCATTCATTGAGTCCTCGATTTCTTGTCTCATATTCTTGATAACATTTACATAATATAAATTGCAACTACCAACCAAGGTTTAAAAAACTATTGGGATAAAAGTGCTGAAAACTAATTACAAGGCATGTTCCCAAGGTTTTGTTAATGGTGCAAGTAATTAAAACTCTTGATGAGATTTTTTTTGCTTTATTTATTAAGGTCGCATAAACGTCTTGGTCATGAGCGACCATAACTTGATGGGATTGTGTATCACAAAATGTCGGCAAATTTTGAGATGTTTCAGATATATTCTAACGTTTCGAAATGGTATGTAATCATATGATTTACTCTCTGTTTACAGGATGTCCCACCAATTATGGGCCACCTTCATAATTTCTAAATGGTTAAATTTATCGAAATGTAGTTTTCGCCCAAGAATGCGGAACTATGGGCCAAGTAAATGTTGTAGAGATATTGTTTCAAATATTTTTAGATTTCGAGAAATATAATCATTTTCAATTTTTTAAATGTAAGTATTTATTTTTCTCGTTAGCAATTGATAAATCATAAAAAGAGGAATTCAATGATGTATCACGTGTTCGTATATTGATAGTAATTTTAGTGTAAAATTTAATTTTCTGATTTGTGATTATAAATTAAACGGACAATATTTTATTTCCAATAGCAGCCCTTGCCACTGTAGTCTGTGGGGATGGCGACCTTCGCGGCGCCAGTACTGTTGCAGGGAGAGGCCGGGAAGGCCTCCTTCCCTAAAAGGGATATTTACAAGAACTGCTGCAGAAAATATTGCACGTTTAATTTAAAATCACGTGTCAGAAAGTGTAATTTTATGCTCAAAATATTATCAAAACATTAACATATGATACATCATTGCATTCCTCTTTTTATGATCTATTTATTTCAAATGAGAAAACTATATGATTTCATCGTAAAAATCAAAGATGATAAAATTTACCAAAAATTAAAAATATTTGAAACACTATCTCTACAGCATATTACTTGCTTCATGATTCCGCATTGTTGAGCAAAAACTGCATTTCGATATTGTGAACCGTTTAGAATTTTTTGGGGGTGGGACACAGTTGATGTATAAAAACATGAAAACAACGTATTTTAGCTTAAACAATTAAACAATTCACGATTGACTTAAATACTCCACATTCATTCTGTTTTTAAAGGCATTTGTACATTATTTCATAGTTAACTACTGTAATAAATTTTGTTGTTCCGAAATGTGCACATATTTCATCAAGGCTGTATGCAAACAAAAAAAGTTAATAAAGGAATTTTACGTTCCGAAATGTCGGCAAACGTCGTCATGAGTTTGTCACCTGGCCAACCAAGTAATACTCGTGAACCTGCCTAGTCGAAATACATTTTTTAAAGGGGTACTAAAATTTAAAAAAATATGATTTACAAGGTTCGTGGTCACAATTTGACACAAAATAGCTGCATATCAATTTCACTTTCAAAAAAGTTTTTTTCTTTATAAATAATTAAGATTTAAACACTAATTGTGGTTTTAATTCTGAAGCTCTGGGGGTGAATGCGGGCGGCGTGTCAGAGAAGGGCATGTTTAGGCGGTGCGCCCTGTAGGACATAATCACGTTAAAAATCGTTGATTCTCTATTAACCTGAATTGATAATAAAATTGATTCATTTCATACTGATAATTGAAATATAAATATGTGTATGAGTGCGAGAAGAAACAAAAGAAAATTCAAAACTTAATAGTAACAGTAATAATAATAATAATAACAACAGTAATAATAGTAACAGTAATAATAATAATAGTAACAGTAATAATAATAATAATAATAATTATTATTATTATGATTATTATTATTAAAATCTGGAAATGTTGTAAAGGACATTGTAAATTTAAGTTAAGATTTATATATTAACTGCAAGGCTTTGAAATAAATTGAACTACATATCCATCATATCCATCAAGAAATTCAAGAGTTTGATGTATTTCATCGCGACATAAATTCCGTAAATTTCCCAAATTCCTTTACCTCTAGCACAGACAAATGACTAAGTACGAGTTAATCTCCGAACCCATCTCGGAAGGTTGTCTCGTGAAGAGTGAGTGAGAGAGCGGGGCCGCGTCTAGGCGGCGCGCCCCGTAGCGCTTAGCCACCTCGGGGCCTCGGATCGCGAGCGGCGCCGCGGGGGGCGGCGGCGGCCGCGGCGCTGGCTCCCCTGCCCTGCCCTGCCCCGCCCGGCGCGGCGCTGCCGTGTTCCAGTATAAACAAGCAATTAAGATAAGATAGATCTCCGTCCGTCTCGACTACGCCGGGCCGAACACGCAGCCGCATTAATTCTTCTTAACTATTTAGATTGTGATTAATTGCGCCGTCAGCCGTACAAATTGATCTGGGAGGCGCGGGCGGGTTCGGGCTGATTGAGACGCCAGCCCCGTGCGCGACCCGGGGCGTTTGGTCAAATTAGATCTGGGCTTTTTCTGCCACCACCGGCGACCCCGCCCCTCGAGCGCGGGTGGACTCCCACGCCGTCGCGTCGCTCAGCGGAAAACGCGCCTCGGCTTCGCTCGGGACGATCGACTGTGCAAACGCTCTACGACGAACAGCTTTATGCACACTGCGAGAAATAAAACGACGAAAGTTACGGGACGAAATCAAACTTCCTCAGTCATAGTATAGTATAATAGTAAAACCCTGCAGACGTTCTGCCCTTCATCTCCCTCTTTCCCCTCCCATCCCCCTTTCTCACTGTCTCTTTGTCCTTCCTTCCCTCACCCTGTCCCTGTCTGTCTCTGTCGTTCTCTGTCCCTCTCATTCACATTAACATGCAGATTCTGCACGTCTCTGAGCAGGTGAGGTAATTTCGGGAAGCGTCGCACCAGCAAAAATGTAATAGAATGTTCAACATGTTAGTTTTTAACGCCCTAGAACGCATATTTTAGAAGTTATTTAACGATATAGATTCAAAATGTTATCGAGTGTGTTTCGTGTTGCATTTGACCGAAATATTCAGTTTTGTTCTACAGCGCCATGTAGTGGAGTTACAACAGTATTAACAGCCTAAAAATAAATCTTCTGGGTGAATAAATACGAAGAAGTGCCAACTTTCATGGAGATTGGTCATACGGTGTCGGAGTTTACCTCATATAGATACCAACATCCACTTTTATATAAATAGATTAAAGCTCTAAAGAGATCGATTTTGATGTCCCCCCTAAACAGCTCCTTGTGAACTGTTTTAAAAAAGTGGTGTACACATAAGATCAAGAGTGGAAGTCACTATTTATTCAGTAGATTGTAGCCATTATTGCTCTTTTATCAATAAAAGAACACGAAATTTGCTAGAAAAGAAACGGGAAGACGGCGTCATGCGCAACTTGGCAAGTTCGCGGGAATGAAAGAGCAGTTGCTTTTGCTCTGAGAACATCATGTTTTGTGATTGTTTAAACGATTGTTTGTGACTATCAATAGTAAGTATTAATTGTACTTTCTTGTATTTCACTGTTATGATATTTACGGAAAACATCAAAGAAGTGAGGGAGTTCTGATTATTATTTGGAAATTGTATACCACACATTTTGTTTTTATGGCAGTGATGATATTTAAAAGTTGATTCATTACATGAAGATAAGGATGGTTTCAGGATTTTCTGATACAGACCAAAACAATATCCAAGTATATATGTGTAAAGACCTTGGTAAATATAAAGCATATCCAATTAAATTGTAATGTTTCCTGTAATAAAAGCAGTTGAAGGGCTCAGTAGAACAAGGGGCTATCACACATTTTTTTGTGAAATTGAGTTATTAGCCTTATATTATTCGTATATTATTCTTGTTCTACAATACGTTATTTAAATTTAGTAAGGACTTAGAAGCGCGTGTACTATGTTTAAAAGTTTAAAAATGTACTGAGTTATACTTGGAAAGTTCAGGTAAAACCCTCAATATCTCAGAACTAGGTCCATGTGGGATAGCTCCTACTGACCTTGGCCAATTTTAAGCTGGGAGGCATCAATTATAAAACGGGATGAGTTCTGAAAGCGTGTTTTCATTAATAAAATTAATGTTTAGTGTATTCCGAAACTGTTTGAATTTTTTTTAAGTCTTACTCGTATTACGTCTTAGGAATCTCAGTATGGTGCTCGGATTTTCCGAAAAGAAACTCGATATTTTGATTTCTTTTATCCTGAATCCGTATGATTACATGCGTTAATGCCTTGCTTAAGTGTTAATTGTTGTTAGAAGATTACTTGAAGTCGTGATTTATTTCTGTTTTCAGGAAAACACAAATTATACCATCATTGCCTCTATGATTCAAAGGCAAGGCTCTTTCCCTTTTTTCCTCTCTCTCAGGATATATTTTGATATGGTTTGGATTTTTAATACTGTGAAAATTACCATTGTAGTTCGTTTTAAAATTATGTGAAATAATGAAAATTAAAACACTTTTGAAAATATTAGACAAAATTGTTCAGTAGATTGACGTATTCAGTAGATTAACTTATTCAGTTCGTGAAAGGTACCGGATGCTGGTGTCACTCACTGCTGCATCTTATTTGCTTTTAAATAACGATATAAATTACGTTGATATTCTTTCTGATCATAGAATAGGTCGTTTAGTCGAATATAATGAGTGTCCTCAAATTGTATGCAAATATAATTATGCTTGTTCATTAACACATTTTACACTCGCCGACACCCCAGAGCGTACGCCAGGATCCGAGAACCTTTGGCGGCTCCTGGCAAGTGCGTGAACGAGGCCTAATGAGGTGCCCTGGGGTTAAGAACATTCACGGAACTCATTGGACTCGCGAACATTCACCAACGTTTCTTACTGGCATGTCTTGAGCCAGCAAAGTTCTAGAAGCTCTACAGCAAGCATATTGTTGAATATAGTTTGTTAAACACTCCTTGTCTTACATTGTCTCATTGTCTCACAATTAATTCAACAATTCAATCGTAACTCGGATTCCGAAAATAATTTAATAATTCGTCTTACCATTTTATTTCATGACGTTTAATCAAAAGATGAAATTTTCATTATTACAAATTCTCAGTGGATTAGTAGATGTAAATCTTATGTTGGTTAACATCTACTACTGCTATTTTCAAATATTATTTGCATTGTACCCCTTTAATTTAAGATATTTTTCAATAATATCTAGCCACAACGACAAATTTTGAAATAGAATTGGAATATATTTGCGATCAATGTTATATATTTTTGGTAAATTTAGATGAAAATTAATGCGAACATTTTTTATTATTAAACTTTTTGGTTAAATCGAATTTATGGAAAATTTGTCTTTAAATCATTCGAATATCAAGTTTTTATTGCGGTGTATTTTCAATTTTTATTGAAAATTTACTTTATATATCGTTATTGCAAACTTAAGGTTCTCAGTGACATAAAGCTCATTACATTATTTACTATTTTTTATTCCCAACATTGGATTTGAGCTGCATCATAAGGATACATATAACTTTACTTAAACATTAAACCATCTCCTTACAAGTTTTGTAGAGTATAAAAAAATCAATTAACTTGAAACGGATTTTATTATATCTGTTATTTTCTTACATCTGTTAAGGTTATCTGTGGTGGTTTTAAGCAACTGAATTGGACTATTTTAGAATTTAGTAATTTAACAAGAGTGTAGTGTACAACAATAACGAAAGGTATCACTAATAAATGAGTTTGTCTTAGTTCTTTCCTAGACTGTTCGTTATCCTAATGAAATTCAATTAGTGTCAAATTTTTAAATCGAAGCAAATAAAATAATTCAAACGACGCATTTTATTTCCATTGTAGGCAGAAATTATATTTTAAAAAAGAAAACTTGTAAATTTTTTAAAAGATAAAACTTTTAGTCTAATTTATCAGAATCATTTATTCCTATAAAAAATCATTCTTAAAGCTTCCAAGTAAAAATAGACGCAACAGCAAAGTAATACGGGTAAGATTTCAGTTACCATACTTTATTAAATACTTCGTGTGAGTTTATGTGATTGTCACTAGTCTAGTCTCGCGATTTTTATACTTCATCACCAGTTAGTTCGAAGTCGGTCGTTTAATGTCTTCATCCGTTTAAAACATCTGTACATAACTGCACAGAATAAATTACACCGCAACTTGTGTGGGGTGTCATTAACAATTTCTGCAACGGTATATCTATATTTCTTCAGTAGAAACATAAAGAATTTGAAAGCCTCGCCCATTTACTCTCGGTTAAGTTCAAGTGTAACTCATTTCCTACACTTCTATGAGACATTCTTCATTCTAATGGCCATTCCAACCCAGACCTTGCGGTCAGAGAAGGTACTGTTGTACAACAAGTTAATCCTAGCGCTGGGAGGCGTATGTGGGCGTCACGCAGTGTAATTGTTGTAAATTGTTTGCAGTTGTGTTTCTTGTTTACTGCTGTAACGATGGGAACCTCTGCGTCTTTTCGACTGTTGTGCTGTTTACTATGACGTCACGGTAATACTAAAACATTTGAATATTAGGAGCAAGTTGCGGTTTAAAAATCCCGACAAGGGAAGCAGTAAAATTTGTATACATATAATATAGTACTTTTGTATGTCTTAGGTATCTATACTTGCTGTAAATTGAACATTACACTGATTTATGATACCTTAAGACCAAGAGGAAAAACTTCGTTGTTAGAGACTCGCCTTGCCAAGATCTCATAGAGAGTCTTCAATCTGCAAAATTGTCACTGCCTTTTATTTCATTTATTAATTGTTGATCATACAATCAATACAATGTACTGATCTCTGTAGACACCAGCCTAAATAAATACATTAATAAATAATTGGTGACTGCATATTAAATAAAAGCTGAATGTCGCGGGATTTGTAAACTAGTTGAGATACTCGCAGATTGCAAATAACAGAATGATTGCAGTATGCACAGAATGATTGACGGTGTATGTTCAAACAATAGAATAGTGACAAGTAGTGATGGGCAAGCATAACGGTAAGATATACCGTAGCAATTGGCAATATCGCGAGTTTGCGGAACAATCAGATCTACAAATCTGAAAAAGGGTGATATGTTAATTGGGATGTACAAAATAAGGCAGGAGGCTCAGATCTGCGGGATCGGGATAGGGTATGGCAGGGCAAGTTGGACCGCAATTCGATCGGGTAAGAGGGAACGAGACGGGCAAAAGAGAACAAGATAGGAAGAAAGAACGCGTCATGTCGAGCACGAGAGCATAGGATGTGCAAGGTGTGCCGTTTGGGGTCCGGCGGAAAGGACGGTAAAAGCCGAGAAATTGTGAACAAAATTAATGGGGACAAAACTGGCCAGAATGGGTCAGCAGGAGCAGAATGAATAAGAGGCTTCAAGTAACCGGATTGGATAGGGCGGCCAAAACATGACAGCGTTGAGGACAGACTTTCCTATATGGTGATAAGATGCAACAAAAGTGAGAGGTCGAGATAATGGATGCAGAAGGAGAGAATGAGTATAGGGAAACAATTCATAAATGGGACAGAACGGAAAGAATGAGTAAGTACGGTCACGATGGGCAAGGAGCGATAGTACGAGACAAGTGAAAGAGGACCGATATGAAACAAAGAGGTAGAGACGGGACGGACAGAAACTACAGGATGAAATCCGAAGGAAATGAGCAGGAGAAGATAAGATATGTTATAATGCAAGGTGAAGATCAACATAATAACAAGATAAGACAGGTAGGAACGAGACAGTGCAGAACAGGAACACGCAGTGTGATTCTAATTCGTCGTCAACCCGGTGGTCCCCGTAGTCAACCGTGGTCAAGCTCGTTGCCAACCCCGTTGCCAACCCCGTTGCCAACCCCGTTGCCAACTCCGTTGCCAACCCCGTTGCCAACCCCGTTGCCAACCCCGTTGCCAACCCCGTTGCCAACCCCGTTGCCAACCCCGTTGCCAACCCCGTTGCCAACCCCGTTGCCAACCCCGTTGCCAACCCCGTTGCCAACCCCGTTGCCAACCCCGTTGCCAACCCCGTTGCCAACCCCGTTGCCAACCCCGTTGCCAACCCCGTTGCCAACCCCGTTGCCAACCCCGTTGCCAACCCCGTTGCCAACCCCGTTGCCAACCCCGTTGCCAACCCCGTTGCCAACCCCGTTGCCAACCCCGTTGCCAAACCCGTTGCCAAACCCGTTGCCAACCCCGTTGCCAAACCCGTTGCCAACCCCGTTGCCAACCCCGTTGCCAACCCCGTTGCCAATCCCGTTGCCAAACCCGTTGTCAACCCCGTTGTCAACCACGTTGTCAACCACGTTGTCAACCCCGTTGTCAACCCCGTTGTCAACCCCGTTGCCAACCCCGTTGCCAACCCCGTTGCCAACCCCGTTGCCAACCCCGTTGCCAAACCCGTTGCCAAACCCGTTGCCAACCCCGTTGCCAACCCCGTTGCCAACCCCGTTGCCAACCCCGTTGCCAATCCCGTTGTCAACTCCGTTGTCAACCACGTTGTCAACCACGTTGTCAACCCCGTTGTCAACCCCGTTGTCAACCCCGTTGCCAACCCCGTTGCCAACCCCGTTGCCAACCCCGTTGCCAACCCCGTTGCCAACCCCGTTGCCAACCCCGTTGTCAACCCCGCTGTCAACCCCGTTGACAACCCCGTTGTAAAGCCCGTTGACAACCCCGTTGACAACCCCGTTGACAACCCCGTTGTAAAGCCCGTTGACAACCCCGTTGTCAACCGTGGTCAACC
The DNA here is from genome assembly GCA_031308135.1 of Acheta domesticus. Classification (NCBI taxonomy): domain Eukaryota; kingdom Metazoa; phylum Arthropoda; class Insecta; order Orthoptera; family Gryllidae; genus Acheta; species Acheta domesticus. The sequence goes on from JAHLJT010008756.1 coordinate 68,245,225, forward strand.
GTGGACTCTACCTAGTGGTCAACCCGGTGGTCTCTGTGGTCAATCCCCGAGTCAACCAAGGAGGACTCTACGTTGTGGTCAATCCGATGACTGGGCGGAGCGGGTTATCGGCGCGGGACGACTCGGCAGCGGGGCGCCCCCAGCAAGCAAGCGAGCAGGCAAGCCCGGGCCGATGCTGTGCGGCATTGCACGGCACGGCATGGCATGGCACAGCGCGCTGCGGTGCGGTGTGGCGTGGCGCGGCGCGGCGCGGCGCGGGGGCCGGGGTCAGGGCCCGGCCCGTACATTAAACGCCCGCGCGCCGAAGGTGATTGCCCCGGTAAACCGCCGCTCGATGGGTATCATCGCTCATGTGCATGGGAACGCAGGTATTAGTTAACGAAATTTCTTTTCTTTGGCTCGCCGGAGAAAATGAAGACGCGCGGGAAGAAGGAGGAGGGAGGAGGAAGGAGGAAGAAGACTCGGAGGATGACGATGAGAATGAGGATGAGGAGGGAGGTGGGTCAGGGTGCGGGGGAGGGTGGGAGTGAGGTGGAGAGTGGTTGATTAGTGCGTACTCGGCCTTCGGTTTGGACCTCCTCAATGGCCTCGGCTATTCTCCGCGTGAGAGTGTGGAGAATGCATATCGTAGTATGTGGAAAATGTTAATAGTGGAAGTGGAGGTTGAAGAAATTGTACGATAATGCAGAAAACTAATAGGAGCCATTCATGATAGTTGGGATTTGTGGTTATTGTGTAGTTTTGACCACAAAATTGTACTTAAAATGATTTTGTTTGTTTAGAGGTGCACGATTTAAAAAGATGAAATAAATGGTTAAATTTGTGAAAAGAATCTCTTAGAAAGTTCACGATTTTTGAACCAATTCAGAAAATATATTATGTTAATTTGAATCTAATGCTACTTTTCTTTCATTTGAAGTTGTGAAAATAAGGAAAATACGAAAATTGATCCTGAATAAATACATTAACTTTTTCTAATCTTCATTGTGTATATCTGATATTACTTCTTCTGAGACCGCTAAAATAGGGGTGAGACGAATGTTGGTAAATCGTCCATTCTATTGAGATCGATGTTGCCCGTGGTTTTTAAATTCAACATCCGTATTTAAACTTCAGGTAAAATGGAGGGGGGATTTACTTATCTCTGATTGTTGTGAAATACTGAAACCACCCTATCATCGCCACTTCATATTCTCGTGTTTTACTTCATATTCAATATTTGCTACTTAATAATACAAGCTTTTGTAATCCGTAATCCATTAAAACTCATCCATTAAAACTGTTAAACACAAATTTCACTTACAACATTCTTTCATAACACACTTACAATATTGAGACGATATTAGTGTACTTAAAATGTTGCATGGTTTGTAATTTATGATTTTCTCAAATAGTAAATCTTTCCTTACATCAATGGTCTTCATTCTCTTGGTCTATTGAGTTACTGCAAAACCTTCAAGACGATATCCAATATTTGACATGTATTTAAGACCAAGGAACAAGTATACATAATATTATTTCCTTGTAATGTAAACTTAACGAAAATTTTAAACTAAAAATTTGGTACTTTTGAAATAAAATTAAAAAATAATTAACATCTGTTTTCAGAATATACATTTTCTGATGAAACAATTAAATTTTACAACGCTTACTTTGATGTTTAAAATTAAAACATTTCCCATCAAATGAAAGGAATGGGAAATAGATGCAAACATGCACACTTTATGTCTACACTTCACGTCTCGATGTAACACAGATTAATATCCTGGGTTTGATTACCATGTGCAAATAATATAATTTTGCGTAAACTGAACGAAGATTGTAGTTGAAACATTTTGTGAAGAGTCCTTCAACCTCCTGAGACTCCTGGCCTTTTACGAGGAACATTCGGATACAAATATTCGTTCGCGAGTTGTTGAGTCCTCGTGATACTTGTAAACAAAGTAGGTTCGCGTCTCTTACAATCCGATCGCCGTGTATCGAGCACATGTTTCCACGAGCAAATACGAGCTCCGAAGCCCTCTTCAAGTTTTGCCAAACGAATCGAGTGGTATTTAATTTCCCAACTATTTTTCCTCCCCTGCAACTCTTTCAACTGGTTTTATGTTCTTCTACAGCCCTTCCTGTTTTTATCTTTCCTCTTTCTCTTCTTTCTACTTTTCCTCGCTTTATATAATTTAGATGAAAAGAACTGGATTTGGTCAAAAATTTCGTGGTAGAAATGCAGGTACTAAAATGCTTTTTGAGAATCCAAGAGAAGAAAATAATGTTTTTTATTATGATGATTCTATGGGTGAATTTGTGGAAGATGTGTGTCACACGCGTAACATGGCATGATAGGAAGATATCCGAGCCCTAACTTGATACGCATGTCAAGTATAAGGTCGTTTACTGTAGTTCCAACGACCATTGGGATTATTCAGTTTTTAGAGGTAAGAGCGTCATAGTGAAAATTGTAGATTGTTTTGAAAATAGTGGCCTTAAAAGTAACTTCAAAGATTTTATTGAAATGCATTGTTAAAATAACTCAAATAGAAGACAATTTAATTATAAATACGAATCCGATTTTCATTAAACTTTTGAATTTTCAAAACTTGCATTACATGAACTTCTTTCCAAACCTGTCCTGCTCTTTCATTGTTACAGCTACAGATCTATATCAATTTCTTAATGAAATGTATTTTCCAGTATTGGGTTTTTCTATGAACACATTTAAAAAATACGATTAGTTCTCTTATAATTTTTAGTTAAATTACCATTATTTTCCAAAAATACCCGTAGACGATTTTTGGAAAGATGATACTAATATTTTATTTAAATTTTTGCGAATAGTGCACAAACCACTGAATCACATGACAAACGCTACTTTGATTTAAACTTTTTAATTTTATAAACACGTGTAGCTTTTTGGAACATCTGCGTCATTAATTTTTATAGTGTGTTTAATATTTTACTGATTTTGTTCACTCAAATGATTAAATGATCTCTTGTTATGTTTCACGAAATTTTAAAAGTTTTTTATGTGTCAGCTCCAAATAAAGAATTTTTACAAAGAATCGAACGAAATTTTCTCAAAACGACCCCAAATTATCTTGTAAAATTGTTCATATGAAAAGAGGTTTTCCTCTTCTTCTTCTGTGATATTCTGACAGCCTTTGCTTTTCCTCTTCTGTAATAATCTGACAACCTTCTTCTAAATTTGTATTTTACCGTTCTCCTGCACTCGCAATTGTTTAGCTCTTTCTGTTAATACGGACCCTTCTTCACGCATCTGCTTTATTACTTCCTTTGCCCAGCCCATTTCTCTTATGTACTTTTTCCTTTCTTCTTACCACTTTGACATGTCTCTCATCTCTCCCTTCTTTACTTCATTAGAAATTGGCCCTTGTAATACCCAAAAACCTTCCTTTTTTAAGGAAATACTTATATTTTAAGATTCTATTTTCCGCCTTCCATCATATTTCTTCCTTTCTCCACGCTCACCATATAAACAAATGAACACCTATCTATCCCCAATCATCATCTCAGAATTTTCTTCTGGCAACTTTCTACCTTCCTCTATTTCCTCCAACCCCTTATCTCCGAACCCGTAAAAGCATACTAAGATATCAAAACTGGTAATCGCTCTCTTCTAATTATTCCTGACCTGCCTCTTTCAAATCCCACATAACCACATCACCGATTCTTTTCTTACGTTCGTTCATGTTTATTTTCACCGCCCTTGACATGCCAACCTGTGCTAAATTATTATTATACTTAAACTTATTAACTTGTTTCACTCTTTTTTTCTCCATATCCATTTCTTATTCACCTCTCCCTCCTTTTTACAGACTTTTTTATTTTTCTTTGAATTCAATAGCAATTTTCTCTTCTCCATGAATTGTCCAAACATTTTTACGACACTTTTCATATCCTTCTCATTGTTGACCAGCATCACAATGTCATGTGCATAATCATATTGTGTTACTTGCATCTTTCAATATATCTGCATGTTTGAAATATGCTGTACGGAGACTAAAAAAAATAAAAAATGTGCAGATAGATACGTGTGTTTTTTCTATATCTAGCGTATTTTAGAAAGAAAAGTGGCGTGTTAATTTAGAAGATATTAAAATATTATATTCAACATTTTCTGTGGAGCAGTACTGTGCTGATAAATGGTGTTTTTATATCTGCCTTATTTTAGGAGGAAAAACAAATCATTGGTTTTAATTCAGAAGATATCAAAATATTATTTTCAATATTTTCTGTGTGTCAGTAATGTGCAGATAGATAGTGCGTTTTTTATATCTACCTTATTTGAGGAAAGAAAACCAAATAATCGTGTTAATTCAAAAGATATCTAAGTATTATATTCAACAACATTTTCTGTGGGGGTTAGTGAATTTTGAGAAATTTGAGTGCGGCGACGAAAATTTTAACTTTCAGGAGTTTCACGTGACTATGTCGGGAAAATGTTCCGTATCGCGTACATCCTGTCTTTTTCGTCGTCGTCTTCTTCGTTTTCGTCTTTTTCGTCTACTTCGTCTTCTTCCTATTGTTTCCTTTTTTCTTCCTCCTTGGTTTTTTCTTCTGTTCCTTCCTATTGTTCCCTTTTCTTCTTTGTTCTTTTTCCTCCTTTGTTTTTTCTTCTTCTTCCCTTTTTCTGTTTCCCTTTTTCTACTCAATGTACAAGCAAGCATAGCAATTCTTACCACAATACGGAAGCCTGTAACGCAAAAACCTAAAAAACACAAAAACATCAAAACCAGCGACAGTGATCGTGGCGCTAAACTAATATTAGTTACCTATTTTCGTAGTTCTGTATCTATGTGGACGGAGAATGTTCATAATATTTTTTCTAATACTTCGTTTTATTTTTTAAGTTTAATGTTCTTCACTTCACCTACGTCTGCTTTCTTGGGCCTCGTTCGTAAACTGCAGTGAAACCCTCCCGACAGTGTTAATGAAAGGTTATGTACTCGTATATACTGTAAACCAAATATAAATAAATGAATGAAGCGTGAATAAAACAGAGAATTAACCAAAAACTTAACAATGAAAGAACATTACTTATTATTAAAAGAAAAAAATTCAAGTTAGGTATACGGATGTGCATACCTTTTAAATACACAATTAGATCAAGTTAGTTTAACTTAGCTATTAAGAATAGGCCGCCCTTCTAGCTTCTTAAGTCGTAAAGCACAAGCATAATGTATTCAATGTATAAAATAATAAATTCCCGCTTGGGTCACAGAGGTTCGGTGGAGGAGAAACCAACCCCCCCCCACCCGCAAGCGAGCCCTGGGGCGGGGGGTTGGCGGAATGTTGGCCCTGGGCGGCCGCTTTCCCAGAGCGCGGCAGCCGCAGGGGTCGCGAGCCGGCCCTCCCGGGGCCAGAGGTCTGCGGCTACGTGCGACACCGCCGCGCCGCGCCGCGGCCCAAGTGCATCCAAGAACGATGCGATTCTGTGTGGTTGCCGTGCGATGGTGCTATCGATACAGTTAGCAATGCGTGATTAAATATGTGAAACTGATATGTTTCTGGTAATTGGATGTAAGGGATAATCAACCACAATTTTTAAGTATATAATATTTATAAATATAACATATGCCCCAAGTCGTTTTCGGGATCAAAATATCCCATCTTCAATGGGTCTCTAGCAAAAAACGGAAATATGGGAGATCAACATGAAGAAGAAGCAAAAATAAGAATACAAATGAATTGAAATAAATACATAAATAAAATAAAATAAAAATTATTGGAATAAAAAATATTTGGAAGCCACATTACTTGCAGTACGTATTTTGTAATTTTTATTTTATTTGATTTATGTATTATTTATCTCAGTTCATTTGTATTCTAATTTTTGCTTCTTCTTCATGTTGATTCTCATTTTTCCGTTTGTTGCTAGAGATCCACTGAAGATGGGACATTTTGACTCCGAAAGTGACTTTGGGCATATGTTATATTAATAAATATTAAATACTTAAAAATTGTGGTTGATTATCCCTTACACCTAATTATGGATCAGCACAAAATATCACCTACCACCACGGTAGTGATGTATTTCTAATTTCACTCCAATTACTATTTCGTTTTAAAAATATTTTTGGGTGTGCGAGTATGTTACGTTGCAAGTAAGTAAAATTATTTTAAATCACGGGAGAATAGTTAGCCTGTGGCGTTAGAGGAAAATTCTCTTAATATAGTTTTAGGCTGATAGAGAATACTTGACACGGTTGGAGTTCCTAAGTCGATATTTATAAACCACTTTCGTTATTTCTGATTTATTTATTGCATTATTTTCTTTATAAAAATAATATAAACAAAAACCTTTTTTTCTTTGTTTACAGTAGGAGTACTAATTGCAATCGTTAGCTATAATTAATTCATAAGTGTCGATTGCCATTAACAGACAAACTATAAAATTATAAACGGACTCTAGCCTTAAAGAGGGTCTTTACATTCCTCTATTTGGAGGTATTAAGATTATATAACTGAACAAAATTACAAAGAAATATTTTTATTCTCGGATGCCAAACATAGTTTTACTCGTTACCATTATATATGTATATGAAACCGATGAAATTTGAATGACTTCCCACGCATTAAATTAAATCCAACAGCCTTTAACAATGCATCTGTTTTGTCCCAATCGGAGTCGTGTATATCAATTATCGTTTCTGCTATCAGATTTTTCTTTCCACTTTTCAATCTTAAGCTGTGATATATCAGGCAGGAGATGATGTAGCTCACGGCCGTGATTGAACTGAGGAGATATGAATGAAAGTTGTCTGAAAACATAATTATAATTTATAATTACGCATTCTGAAACTCCATTGGACATATATCATTCGTAGAGTAGCCTTATTGAATACCACTTGTGCTACCCACGTAATTCGAAAATTTCAAATGAACTTAAGTTATTACTTACGAAAAATATCAATCTTGCATTTTCTGTGTTTTAATCATCAAAGAGACATACACAAATTGATCCATTGTGATAAACAAAAGTTGCTTTCATAGTTTGCTTTCTGAAACCTGAAAGTTGACCGAAGACTCGAAAACATTCATTATTGCTGAGATTCTTACGTATCGTTTACAAGTTTTATTTATCGCCAAAAACAGTTTAAAAGTGAGTGACGTAGAACGTATGACAGAGAAATCCAATTGGTGCAGGTTTTCTTTAGCTCTAGAATCCCTACCCTCTCATAATACGTAAGTTGAACTTTGAATTCTTGTAGGAATGAGCGTTTTTTACCCCAATTGAAATGAAAACATTTCCTCTAAAATACTTTCCCCTTAAAGTAGCAATTTCTTGTAAAAAATGAAAGTTCCAAAACCTTCTTTTTGGCGATATACGTTCAATTAATGGAATGGAAAGTTCCATAAACTATTTTTGTTGCGTTCATTACTTAACAAGGATTGTTGGTTCCCGTAGTACTTGGAACCGTGTTCAATGTATTTGTGCACATCACTTCTTCACAGTTTTTATCAAGTTAGTCCGGTATAATGTTTTTACCAGTCTAATGCACAACCCTCAGCTTTAAAGTCGATTTAGAGTAGAGAAATTGCAACTTTACGAGGTGTGAAGAAATTGATATTTTTTATGGTATTTGATAATATATGATAATTTGTGGTATTGCTGTTATATTATGAATACGATTCAGTTAGAACATTTTAACGATTACTTCTTGGTTTATATACGGCATGCATGGCGTTACTTTGCACAACTGTATATTGTTATCAAATGCGATTTTATTTAACTTCAATTTGGGTAGTTTGCCCGGTAACCGGCGAGGCAAAATTGTAATTTTCATGCGTCATGGCAAGTGTAAAGTGCCTGAAGGTCACATACCTAAATAGAGCGAGATCTGATCGCCCATGAGCCTTCAAAGAGTCACATCACAATGACTTTGGTTCTTTGTGTAGTCGCCTGCAACGCCTATTCGTAGAACCCAAATACAAAACTTTAATGGACAAAAATATTAATCCCTTGCGTGAAACACCATTAGAAACATTAATTTTATAACTTCATGTTCAACTTACGTAATCACGAAATTACGAAGTTTGTAGTAGAAATTTAAAGTTATAAGAAACATGCGCTATTATGGCTTAAATAGCAGAAAGTTACCTTCAGTCTTTGTGCAGATAATAAAAGGAGAGTCCAGAAACTTATAATTATTTTATCGTTCAATCTTCACTCACAACTAAATTTTTAAAAAGTGATAAGCTTAATGTAAAATAATAGCATTTATTTCAAACGACATTTTTGGTCGTTCATACTTTTGGCACTTCCTATTCATTAATCAAGGAGTCGCTACTGCTTTCAAATTGAGCAAGTACCTAGATGTTATATTTTACACATGTCAAAAATGCCCTTCTACTTTTTTTGCATGTTTATTGTCAGCGCAGATATTTTATAAAATGTTTATCTCATTGACTGTTTTCTATCTGGAAAATCAAAAAAGACCGAATAAGCAATCACTTTCTTGGATAGCTTTAAAGAATAAGAACCATATCAATTTATCTTTAAAACACGCACATTGTTATCTGTTTTTCAGGAAAACTATTTATTGCAAAACACTTACCATCAAACGACAGTATTTTATGCATATACTTAAACCGCACAAAACCCCAAACCCGCAGCAAAAACCTTGACAAGCTACACGTGCACTGAAATATGCACCTCCGTGCCGTAATGCAGTGGTTCTGCGAGCAGAGAGATATTTGCATTGCTGCACGCTACGCAAGCGCTCCACCAATAGCATTTGCGAATCTAATACCTCCACTAATAGGCACTCGAGCCCGTCTCCGCCTTCGGCTCGGGTCGAGTCACTCCTCAGTCCTGTTCAGTTAGCGCGCGAAACGGCGGAGGAATTAATTTCCCGACGGGGGACACTCTGCAGGTTTTACGCATAAAGATCTGGGCCCGACGCACTATGGTCCCGATTCCGCGACAAGCGGACGAAAGTTTCTTCCTTCAGTTAAATTAAACTAAGAAATGCATAAAATTAATGGGAGACTGACTGCTGAGTATGCGCGGAAAAGGTAAAGCGTTGAAGACAGCCACTGACTGAACGAGAATTCTAGAGGCCGTCTTTTCAGAACCACGGTTTTAGTGGTTTCGTAGAGTAGATTCCTGACGGTATCTCAAGCAGTTCTTTAAACGAGCTACCGGTGTAGGGCGATTTTTGCCCTCCCTGCCATTATCTTCAACTAAACTTAAACATTTTGATGTTTAACATGTTAATCTTTAACATGTTAATTTGAAGTTACGTATTTGGAGGCAGTTGGAAGAGGAAGATTTTGAACGTACTGATGTAATATTTTTGTAATATTAGTAGTTTCTTGAAGTACATATGTAAATAACACTATAAGTGAGAAATGAAAATTTATTTGCCCATACCAGATTTGATGTCAAAAAGCCGAAGAAATGCAGAGGTAAGAAATAATTTTTTCTGAGAAATATCACGTTAGAAAACGACGAAGATCAAAGGGAGAAAATGAAATATCTTAACAATAACAATTAGAAAACACGAAATTCGAATATCGTTGAATTTCTAAATCGGCTCTTATAAATATCTCATTTAGAAGTTCTCTTCAAATGGTCCAAACAAAAAGGAAAGAACAAACAGGTTATCAAGTATTAAACATGACCTTTTCATTTCGTGCCTGAATCACTTAAATAGGAGCAATAAATACCAATTGTAATAATAATAATAATAATAATATACTGTGTTTCATGGCCATCTTTAATATAATTCACATCGTTGTTCATGAGACTCGGTCCAGAAATCAAACTATTGTATTAGTTTGCCGACGTTTCGGAGTTTTATTTTTCCATCTCAGGGCTGAATTCAATACAGCACGATTATAACTATGTATAACACAATAAATGTCACATTCAATGGAAACAAACACACACACACAAAAAAATTATAGCCCCACAAAAGGAACATATCTTCCTAGGATGAGAAAAATGATATAACTATTGTGGTACACTTGTGTACACACTATACCTCTGCCGCATGAGCTGGCATGATAACACATTCACCACATAATAATAATAATAATAATTATTATTATTATTATTATTATTATTATTATTTTGTCCGCTTATGCTCCGTTTCAACCACCGTGCGACGACGTACCATACGAAGAAGAGTTGTGTAAATTCGGTGGGCTGTCTGGTTGCGCACGCGCCTTGGTGTGGGGCCCTGCCGGTAGCAACAGTTGAAATGATGGGGTGCTGTTGAGGTCACTGACGCGTCGGGTTTCGTGCACCCGCATATCGGAGAAATTTTTCCTTTCCGCGAGGGGGAGGCGATGGGTCATACGGTCCAAACGTGAACTTGGCACGTGAAGGTGGCTTGCCGTTAGTTAGATGCTTGGTGTAGTGAGAGTTCTCGCATTGCAGTTTTCGACTGCAAACATTCGCAACAGAATACTCGGCTCCTCGAATCTTAGGCTAACTTCCTCAATTACTTGTTATTTCGTGGTAAGTAAATGTTCCCGGGATGAGAGACAGTCCGTAAATATTTGTATGAGAAACTTACAATCTTACAATCTTACTTTGTATGAGAATCTATCTTAAGTCTGCATCAGATTTTGGGTAGGTGTGTGTTTTTCAGTATGTAGCGCGAATGAAGAATTATTTTAATATTTATATATTATTTATTTTTATAATTAATTTAATTTTAAGATGTAAGTAATTATTAGTGTCGTATTCTCGAGATAGGAATGAAAGTGATCTTCGCGGGAATTGAACTCTGCAATTGGAAACAAGACGGCCTGTGAAGCGTATTGATAATCAAACTCAAAAATAGAACTTAGAGAATTCGAGTAACATAGTATGTTAAAATTCAGGAAATTTACATTTTCGAAAAAAATAAAATTCGAAATTTACATTAAAATGAGGTTACATTATCTTTCCAAGAAGAATTTACCTTTACACTTATATAATTTATCGGACAAGGCGCTGCTGCTAGCTAATATATTCTATATAGCTATTTTCAACCAGACTAGTTATTAACAAACGTAATTATTTCCTTTTGATAAGTATCCTCCACCTTCACACAATTCACAAGTTTCCTTTCCAATAGCATGCTCCTACCTTTCTTCAGAATCTGACAAATGATGACAAAACTTGGAAACAATCCGCATAATACATATAATGAATATATGTTATAAGTACATACATGTAACTAATTGACTGTTGCACTTACGGAAAATAAGTTCACCATCACTTCGCAAAAGGATGTATATTTTTCATTTTACGTTCATATTACAAGCTGATTGTCAGTCCGAGCATCGACATAACAATGTTTTCAATAAGAATCCATGATTGCCGTAAACATTCCACAAATCATATCTCATCAAAGAGTATAAAATCTTGATTGAGCCCAAAATAGATCATTCGCCACACATGTATTATATTCCGACATGTGATTACTCTTCCGTAATTTTCGTGACACGCAAGGTTTCTTTACAACTTTTGCAAGGGGGAGTTAATGTGTTTCCTTGAACTATTATTTGAAATTTGATCTCGAATAAAATACTAAAGCACGTGCTTTCAACCTTAATATCTACTCCTGATGACTGCACCTACGACTACGACTGCGACTAAAACTAAATATTGTTGAATTTTAAAGGAAACAGCATATTTTATGTCCAGCCACGAGCAATTTTTTTCTAAAAAACCTAATAAGGTAATTTCTGTAACAATAGTAGTTTCTTGAAGTACATATGTAAATAACACTCTGTAAGTTAGAAATGAAAATTTATTTGCGGTTGCCTCTAAGATTGTTTTAAAAAAGTTAACTTCTAAAATGGTCATTTTCTACCAAATAATTTCAGTAAATATTAAAAATAAGTAAGGTATTATATACTGGAATCATGAGACTGTTGTCATAAAATGAACTGACTTCTCGTACATATTCTGTGATTAAACATCGCAAAGGATTACATCATACTGCTTATAAGGATCAGGACACGCTAAAAGTAAAGGGAACGTCCTCAGAGAAAGTCTTGAAGAAACAGAATTTGTTATTCTTTTAACTGTTTAAAAACCCATCTATTAACTTCAAAGGGGGTCCGGAAACCCTTAATCTACGAAATATTTCAGTGTCATCATCGTAAATCTAAAGGGTACATCCGTACGTATAGAAGGAGACGAGACGCCTTTTTTAAGCGATCGAACGACTGTCGGCCTCGCCGAATCCGTCCCTTTGGTGATGCGGTGCGAGGACCGAGAACTGAGAGCCGGGGTGCGCCCTGGGTCGTTTACAACTTCTCTTTCTTTCGCGGGGGCGCCAAACTTTCCTTTCCTCGAAGGTCGCGAGTGTGCAATGCACTCACGCAAAAGTTTTCCTTCTGTGGGGGCGCGAGGTTTATAACGGTTCCTCGGATCAGACAGGTACGTTTGCACTTGAATACGAGTACGTTGGTGTTTTTACTACTCCCTTTAACAGTACCCCGGCGGAGGGGGAACTTATTGATTGATTCTAGGGCTACCTTTTTTTTATAATTTCTCCTTCACAGTAGTGGAGGCGAGAGTTTATTTCTCAATGGGGTATTTATAGTTTGTGCTACTGCCCTGGAGCAGATACAGGCGGGTTCTCTGTGGAATATCCTAGGTTAAAATAAACTTATTTTTAGCTTAAATCTACATGTACAGATTCAAAGGTGGATTACTTCGCTTACCAAATTTTAAAAAATATTAAAACTCATTGTTTAATAATAACTTTTTTTCAGAGGACAGATATAATAGTTTCATTTTTGGTTAATTCAGTCTACATTCATACTTTATTTTCATTATACGAATATACAATAACCGTTATAATGCGCCAGCAGATTAACCGTTGACATGTAATTACCGTTAAAATGTAAGCACCACCACCAATGCCACTTCACTCCCCACATCCCTGCCGCCCCCACCTTCTCAACCACACCTACGGGCTTCTACTCATTTCCTCCGTCTTCATTCCCATCCCTAGAACCGAGCGATGAGCTGATGACCCATCGCCATCCTTGTATGGCTCATTCCATTAAATTATAAAACGTACAAGCGTCGGATGTCTGGAAAGCGGCGATAAACTGTGAATCCTTCAATATACCAAATGTGTCGCGTGTTATGAAAAATCATATTATAAGTTTTATAGAAAATACCGGTGGTATTTAAAAAAAATACTTTAAATAATTTCAGTACATGGAAAACTTCCCACAGTTATCACTAAGAACTGAAAAACATTGAAAATTACTGATCTGTGCAACCGACCGCTAGAATTCTTCTACATGACTGAATTCGACTTAGCTATGAAGTTAGGATCTGACGTGGAAAATCCGCCATCAGCAGACGTCCAACAAAAGGACCCCCAGATCAGAGTCTCTGCGGAGACAATGGTAACGCTGTTTTCGAGCCAACTCTGTCGATTGATGAGCGAGAGGAAACCACAAACTTTTTATCTGATAGTCGATATGCTAAAATTCAAACATTTGATACAGATAATGAAGTTTCTGGGAAATCAGTTCATCTACCTACTCAGATTCAAATCGTCTCGAGTCCTTCCTACACGACACAAGCAGCCTCCCGATCACAATGCCCATCCCTAACCCCACCTCCGCACCCACCGTCCTCCTCCTAGAGCCTTTGTACGCCACCGTCTGTTTTAGGGCATTTGCTCTCGGGGCTAACAACGCCCCCAGCACGGTTACTTACGTTAATTAATGTTGGCAGTCTATTTGCAAAGCACGGGGCACCGCTGGCTGCTCCGCTGCAGGTATGCCGATGGCTCATTTGCAAGTCTATGCGCTCATTACCTGCTCGCCCGCGCGGGCAAGGGCGCGGGGAGGGAGACAGCAAGGCAAGCGGAGGAGGCGCGGCATTGTGTCCCCGGTGCACCAGATCAGTGGTGTCCAAGTAAGGCACACTCGCCGCCGCCGGCGTTTCTGTCGCCGCCATGTTGGTGTGTGTGTGTTTGTTTTGATTAGGGCTTTGCGTGAATAATGGGCGATTGGGTTTTGTTCGAGTCGTCGATTGTGCCTTGTTGGTAAAGGTAGACGGAGCTAATGTATTTATTGGATTGCAGTGTGGAATGCCTGAGCCTTGGAGAATGGTGACGATGATGTATGGGTTACATCAAATTAAGTATAGTTGCAATATTATGTTATTTATTTGTTGTATTGTTATTTATTTACGTTATTGTGTTCAAGTTTATACGGTTTAATTCGATATGAACTACCATTAAAATCATACTGTGTTGCAGTTTATACGATTTAATTCGATATGAACTACCATTAAAATCATACTTCGATTCCTCTCATTGTGGAGGAAATTTTATATGTAACTTCCAACATCTAGACCACATTTCCAAAGAATAATGTAAAACTATAACTTTAATAGTTTTACTGCATACTGTTACGAAATTAAAATCCTCTCTTTTTCTTACCAATATACATTTGCCCCGTACCTCTCTTGTTCTGTGTCATCAAGGAAGGAGCAGAAAGATAGACTTCGAGGAATCAAAAACCCGGATCAAATTGGTATGTGGACTGCTGATACGTTGTTCATAACACACCTGAATAGCAAACCAATTCAAATCCATAGCAATCCAGTTGCCTAAATTTTCTATCAAAATGTACTCCTTATTAATTTGTTGGGTGCAGCTTCTATCTGCTCGTTGTAAAACATCACTTCAAAAAGGGCACCTCCCACGACGCCCAACCGTAAATCGCCTGAAAGGCAGCCTGGACCCAAAAGCGCAGGCCTCCTCGAGTATTTGGGTGACGCGCACCAGCTGATGCACAAACGGACAAGCCACAAGTGCCGCTAAGCGGTTTGCCATAAAGCCCGTCGGGCGGTCGCCGCCGCCCTCACCCCCTTTGGACGCTCCTGTTGTTGTCTCCTCCGCCTCTGGCACCCAGGCCACTCCAATTCCTCCATCACCTACTCCACATCCACGATCCCCGGCCGCCAACACGACTACTTCCAGCGTTTCCACCTCTATCGCTAGCATTATCACTATCAGTACCACTTCCACCTTCAATACGAGCCCCAGCCGCCACCACAACTGCTTCTGCCGCTACCACCACTACCGCTACCATTCCACACAACCCTCACCCTCCTATTCACAACCCTCCAACCGCTGCTTCTACCCCTACAATCGCTACCACTACTCCCACTATTATCAGCGCCATATCCACGACGTACAGCCACCACCACAACTATTTCTTAGCTACCAACACCAACATTACCCCTCTTCACTACCACCACTACCACTACCAATACAACCACCACTACAACCACCATCACCTTTACCACATCTACCGTCGCCGTCCATTCCGAGCTATGTGCCCCCCATTTCCCTGCCTCCACTGTCCCCGCCACAAGTATGATCACCTGCGCCACCAGCTCTACCACTTCCATCTCAAATTCCGCCCCCCCCGCGGCCGCCGCCACTGCCAAAAGTACCGTCACCGCCACACCTATTAGTGTAGTGCAATGTGAGTGAATGGAACGAATTAATGGTTATGTATATAATGAAATAAGTATGAATGATGCGTGAATGAAAAATTACGTAAAAAGTTACCGAGAAAGAAGAAAGGACACCATGAAGTATTAAGATTTTTTTAAAATTCAAGTTAGGTATGCGAAACCACACCATCCACATGCCTTCATCGCCTTTACCACCACCCTAACTATCAGCGTTTCCACTATCACCATTACCATCCTCACCATTGCTGCCGCTACCGCCGTCAGCATCGCCACACCTTGTCCAGAGAGACACCGCGTCCCAAAGTGCACCGGTTTATTTCGCTCGGCCGCCCTTCAAATGGGGCTTAGCTCCCTTCCCTAAATGACAGAGAAGAGCTCTATTTAGGTACTTCCCGCCCAGGTACCGAGCGGTTGTTCGGGGCGAATAAGGCTAGACAGTCTCGTGGCTCAATGATGTTCACGTCATAGCCTGCAGAATGTGGACAAACTGTTGTTATCCCTCTAAGTAATTTACTCCAAAAAACAAATTAAGATGCGATGGAAATAAAGATGTAAAAAGGCTGCTTTCGGTTCTGCTGATTATTTTCTGGAGAAATGTCTATCTGCCCGCCATGTGTTTCATTTCTAATTCCTTTCCGGTTTACGTCGGTGTAATATTATTATTTGCCTATGGTAATATCTAATAAAATCTAATATCCGTTTTGAACCTTGCATCGCTTTCAAAACGTAACAAGTGAAAATTTCTTGAAAACTAAAACCTGAAACTCGAAATCATGTAATAAGAAGCTTAGTCATGATTATTGTTCAATATTCTGTCGTAAAAAGACCTATGTATATTTTTATATTTTTTCTCAGTCATGGACATATTGATCATTTTTTGAGAATGATTTATATGGAAAAAAATAATCAGATCAGAAATTGTTGAGTAATTTTCAAACAAATTGAAAGAAAAATATTTCCGCTATTTGGTTTTCCCGAAAATTTTAAAATATTTAAAGGACTATACAGTTTTAGACTTTAATATATGGTATTAAAGAATAACAATATGGAATGTATCATATCCCGTGCTATTGACATTGTTTAGTAGCAATAGCTTTTTAGCAACCTAGCTTTTTAGCAACAAATAAACGATACATTTCGTATTCACACAACCAAGACATTCAGATGGTGAGCCATTTTTTGTCAAGTTAATAGCCTTTGTTTTAAAAGAATATATTTATTGTTAATGAGCTTTCGTTAATATTTACGCTTGGTTCAGCTATTTCATTAACGACTAACCTCTTTTCGAACGAAAAAATCGAAATTGGTTCGTTCCTTTTTTTCATAACGACATTCTGGATTATTACATTGCAAGTATATTTTAAACATGAATTCTTCTTACAGCACAAACTTACAGAGAAATAAAAATATATTGAGTGGTCGAAACAAAAGCCGTGAAGCCGGTGCACTAATGTCTAATGATTGGTCATTCTTGTAGAGCAACGTTCCTCGTATGACCTATGACAAGAGTCCCGTTAAATTGCGTTTGACCTTCGACCCCAGATAGTACATCATGAGTTCAGTTATGTTTTACACCCTACACTACATCTCTCTGACCTGTTCTTCGTTGGAGTTTGTTAAAAGATAATTTCAATTTACTCGACCTGGGGCTCATTAACAACCTCTGTTACACGAAGTGGAGTTGGTATTATACTTTTAAATTACCTAAGGCATAGTTTCGTTTTATTTCTTGTGCTGTTTCGTGGGCTACGTATGTTTTCTAGAAACATTTACCGTGTTTCTTGAGTAGAAAGCGTGTTTTCCCTAGATACTTTGTGATTACTCTACCTTACATTTTTATTTATCAAGTGCATTTCATTTGTATTTGTTAGACAAATTGCTTGAAAGCAATGTAAAATGATCATTAGATGATATTTCCAATAGATAATAAAGACTTGAGAAGTTTAACATCTATTATTCTGTAAATATACTTGTAATGGTGAGAAATACCAGTTTCAGAAAATTGTATATCAACATGTCGGTTTGGAGAGTAATAAGTTATCAGTGAAGAATTATCAATATTTGAATTTGTACTTTCTGTCTTGGTATATTTTCAAATAAAATTTGATATAAAAACCACACAAGTATCTTAAGAATATTCACAAACATGTTTTAAATTGCCAATTAGCGTGAAATTATTCATAAAAATACTACAGAATATTTTTCTTAATAACATAAGTATCTGCATACTGATAACTGCATTATATCAACGTAAATATCTTCACACTTATAACAGTAAAAGAAACCCCATGATAATGAAATAACATTATATCTAGAAAGGCGTTCTGATCTTTTCGCCGTATTTCAATGTCAGACGACAGGAGTCCACATTTTTACTCTACTTCAATCTACTCGCTCTGCAGTGTTCAAACATTCACCCGGCCATATGTGCCCAAATATTGACTGAGCATACGTCCGAGTACCGGAGCGTGGAAAGTGGATCAAAGCACATGCCAGTGGTAGTGGCTGCATTAGTACACACTGGTCGTAGGAAAATTTGGTTGGACAAAATTAATTTCAAGCTAAACTTAGTTTATTCATTATTTTATGTACAGTTTATTCATTATTTGCTTTATATAAGAAATTTATATTTCTGCTTCATAATTCTTTTTGAGGCATTGTGCACTGTAATGGAGTATCATTATAATGTATTTAAATTTATATTATATTGTATTATGTTTTTCGCAGATGCTTGAGCAGAAATGACCACTAAGTTACTGAATAACGTTAAATAAAAATAATATAAAAGTGAAAAGTGAAGTGAAATAAATCTCAGTAGTGCATGGAGAGAGAACTTTCTTCAATTCTGTCAATACATTGATTTTGACCATAAGTGGACGATTGTTCCTATAACACCACAAAGGCCACCAACACCGATTTATTTCAGATTCTTAATTTTGGACTTAGTATAGGTTATCTCACGGGCTGGAAATGTTGATTTCAATGAATGCATATTGGATATCAATGGATATTCAATATTTTGTTCATACTTTTTTGTACAAAATATTTGTCCACGGGATATAATTTATAACAATTAGATTTACCTGTTTGTGACCTTTTTGAATACAGAATGAGACAATTAAATCGAGATAATTTCGTATTGTAATTGCTAATTGAATAAATGAAATGACTTTCCGAATAATCATAGTTATATTCGGAAAAAACTTGACGGAAAACTGTGATCAAAATTAATAAACCATAACTCGGTCCTTGAAGTTGTTAGCTCAAAATCAATTATCTAAATAAAAATCCGTATGTCCGAAAAATATTAATTGAAAATACATGCAGATGAAAATAGAAGTGTACCGAAATTCCGATTTGAATATCGATTAACGAAAATACGAATGCCTCTCCTCCCAAAAAAAAAGCATATTCAGAGTGTGTAGTTTTCAAGTTATGATTAATCATTTTCGCTTATTATCTCTTGGCAAAACAATACCGTAAAATTCATTTTGTCCGCGTAATTTCTCTTGGCAGACCAATGTGCCGCAGCAGTCTTAGCAGATCAGCCGGCGGCCGCGGCCGCGGCTGCGTCGCTGTAGTTTGGACAGCGCGGTCACGGAACTGGAGCGGGCGTGGGTTCGCAGCCCACTCCATGGCCGCCGTCCCGGATCTCGGGCGTACGCAGCAAATGCCGCTGCGTCAATACACGCCACCCCACCCTGTCAGACCCCCCGCCCCGTCACCCAGTCACTCCCCGCCCCTCATTCTCTCCTCACCGCACTCCACTCCACGCCACCCCCATGTACCACCCCATGCAACCACACCCCGCAACACCCATCTATTCCCAACTACACCCCAAACACACCACACTACATCTCATCCTCACCGACCCGCCTCGTCCCCTCTTGCCCCCCCCCCGTCTGCCTCACCCACTTTTCCCCGCCCGCCTTTTCCCGCCAACTTGTCCCACCCTCTTCGCCCCGCGCACTTTGTCTCTCCCGCCTCACGCCTGTTTAGCTTCACCCGCCTTGCCCCATCCCGTCCCACCCCGCCCGCCTTGCTTTTTCCCGCCCCACCCCGCCCCACCCTGCTCTACCCTGCTCCGCCCCACCCTGCTCCACCCTGCTCTCCGCACGACTGCTTGCTCTCCTCTCTCCACCCCTGCCTCGCACCATTCGGCGTTTTTAGCGCACAATCGCAAGTCATCTGCTCCATTGCGCAAAAGTCCCTTCTGCTCACCTACACCACATCCGGGCTGTCTGGAATGCATTGCTTGATCACATTTGCCACAGCCGAAATTGTTTACGTGGCGAGGTCGTCAAGTGGATTATTGAAATGGGAGTTCGGAATTTGGGAAACATTATTGTAATAAACACTTCTCAAATGTGAGACATATTACGTACTATGTTGCTTTTCGTTCGAATATACTGAGATCATTTCCGCTTATTGAAAACCGGTAGGGAATGGGAAGCAAATTGAGCACAGAAGACAACAGACTGGCTTAACAATGGCATGTCTACTTTAAATTATTTTTTAATGTTCATTCGACTGCTTGAAATAATAGTCAGAGTCGAATGGGAGTAACTTTGGACTACACGACAGTCGTTCGATATACAATGAGGAATTATCAATGTAACTAGGCGATAAGTAACTGTATTAAAAAATAAATATTAACATGTAATCGAAATGCTTTTGTTTTGAAAATATGTTATTGATGTAATTGGTATTATTTAATTTATTTTTTGGTAGAAATTAGATGTAAATTCACAAGTTTGAATGAGAATTTATCACAAGAAAATACATGTGACATTTACCGACCAGCGTGGACTATTGTAGAATAGTGAAGCGCAACATAGTTTAAAATAAAACATCTCCTTGTTAATAGTGTTGAACCTTCAAATACAAAAAAAGTACTTTAAATTGGAAAAAAAAATATGGCACGTACGATCGATCTAAGGAGTCAGCACAATCAGGGAGGTAGATCTCTACCTCCTTGTAATACTAATGTGCTTCGCATTTTACTCAGTATTTATAAAAATTAAAAAGTCAAAGAAATAATCTTGTCATAATTTCCATTGTGTTTTCCATGAGTGATTCTCCAGCAGTAATCGCCCCAATGGTGTTAAGCTCGTGACGAAAATTGCAATCTATAGAGATATAAAAAAAACTCATCGCCATTTTTATTTTATTACTTTAATAATAAAATAAAGCTTGTTGGAACTGTGAGAATAAAGGTTTCGGTTCTTCGATACTGAAATTGACACCATTTTAAGAAATGTATTTTTTTGAACAGCTTTGGAAGTGGAAAATTCTATGTCATAACGGTTCTTCGAACAAACTTAAATGAAGCTGGTAGAATGTAGTTCTAGTAGGGTCGTCATTGTGGAAATCTGCGCACATTGAAGTGTAGCATGAAATGAATGAATGAATAATCTACTGATTAAAATGATTGGAGGATGCAATTCGATCACACATCATTCTATCATAAATTTCCCTTATGCAACGTTTTTTCACCCCACATTTATCTTACTCAATTCTTACGCATCGTAGGTGTTAATTTCATGACAAAAAAGATGTGTTTTTAAAGAAAAAATAGAAGACAATAAAGAGGGATGGTCATCTTTCAAGGTTTAAAAAAATGTGTATTGGGAGTATTCGAAGATCCGTGGAAATTAAAGTCATTAATTCACAGTTATTTTCAGTACTTCATTATCTTTTTTTAATCTGTCAGATAAATTTAATAATGAGCCAAATATTTTCATTCCTACATTAGTGAAACTTAATTTTCAGTAATAAAAGTGATAAAACTCAAATGACGTTTTCTGTACAAAATCGAAGTTAATTTCGCGACTTCGCAGGTGACGGCACGAAGCGAGCGCCCGCACCTGCCCGACCCTGCTCATCAACCCCCAAGGGGAGCCTATTTGATGAAAATATTGCCCAAATTTCGGAACTAGGGGGTGCTCATTTTCGCCGGCTCGTATAATTTCGCTTGTGGCAGGTGGGCAGACGCGGCCCCCGGGAAAGCCATGGAGGAAAGAAGGGTGAGCACGGACGGGGTAGAAGGGCCCGGCGAGAGGGTACAGGAGGCTGGGGGGCAAGGACCCGGGGCAGCGGTACCCCGTTGTCTCCCCGGCGTGCCCTCCATTGTCGTTGTTTGTTTGTTTGCGAGCGTTTTCTGCCCGACCTCGTTCGCTAAAACCTTTTCGTCCACCTCCCGCTCCCTTTTTCGGGTCGACGTCCGGCATTTCGGGCAGCGGGCAGCCCTTCTGCCTTCGCTGCGTCGTAAACTGACCGAAACCCTTCAGGTCGAACGGACGCTTTTTTTTAAGAGCGCGACAAAAGACGCGAAAAGGCTTTGCATTCCGTTTCCAACGGGACCTCGGGGTCGTGAAAGTGCACGGAGCTACGTTGTAAAACAATCTACAAACCCGAATTTTGCACGGTTCGTTTTTTACAGCTTTTTTACTGACGCGTTCGGTTACCTGATGACGGGAGTAGGGCGGGCGTGCGGTAGGGTCTGGGTCGTCACAGTGCGCTTGAGATTTCGGGTTGCAACACCTTCGACGCTTTCGCTCTTTCATCTTCGCCGCCACCTTGCTATTAGAGAGGATATCGAAACTGGGCGGTTTGCGAGGGTACGTGATTTTCGCCGCGCTCTCAGAGTTGGAAATTGTCGTCTGTGGGTTGTGTCTCAACGTATTTGCTTGACCTGTTTGCCACTTTACTGTGATGTTTCGCTGCTTATTATGAAGCGATGCGGGGAGCCTCGATTCTGTGTACATCTCGCATTCGACGATTTCGCGCTTCAACTCCGATCGTGTGTTTGCAACATTGTTGGAACTCGTGCGTTCTTGGAAAGTAACATCTGGCTACCAACTTTGACTTAAAGGTGACGCATCTTTCGTAGTATGTTGATTTGATTGGATGATGTAGAGAAGGGTTCATTCAAAAAAGGCTTGATGGGCCTCTGGCCCTCAAGAAAATGTGCGCAGATAAATTTCTTTCCCCACACGTCATATACAGTTTTTACTGTTTTTTTGACAAATAAATAAATAAATGGGAATTTGGTTTCTGCGCAGAATTCGTAGAAAAAGCGTAGGCCTACGTTTCAGGAGGAAATTTGCTTTTTGTTATAGCGAAGAAATCGACTAGTGAATTTGTAACCGTAATATTCTGTTGTATCTTCAATATTATCGTAGGCATTGCTTTTAAATGATTGCAAATAATATTTTATTTGATTGTCGAAAAGCAAGCATATTTTTTTTCAGTTATCACTAATTATTTACTTTTCAATGTTATTTTACTAGTAATCTCTCAAAGTCCTAAAACTTCGTTAAAACCCGAAAACACACTAAAAATCTTTACGGTGTCAAGACAAACTGTGAAGCTGCTTGATCATTGTATACACAAGATCCATTACAGCTACTTTACCTTCTCACCCTTCCACCGTTCTGCAATATTTACGGAAATCGTGCCCATTCTCTCAAACCACTAATCACCATCTTCGGCTCCACGGTCCACTCGTAAACCCACCCCCACCAGCAGCCGTCCATCATCACCCCTGGCCCCCGGCACACCTTGCGGGGTTGCGGGCCACGGGTCGCGGCCGCCGCGATGGCGGCAGCTGCGTCTTCAGGTAACGGGACGGGCAGGTGATCTGTCTCATTAGCACGCGCCGTTCGCGACGGTGGCGCTGGCGGAGGCGGGGGCGGGGCGGGGGGCGGTAGAAGGGGTGGAGGCGACAGTAAGCCTGCATTGTGCGGCGGCTGGCGCGACTGACCGCGTGCAGCTGCTCGGCTTTGGGAGCGTTCGACTGCCATTGATTGCCGCAGCTCGCTACGGCGACTTCAGGCCATATTTCAGTGGGGATTAATAACTTAAAGAAACAACTTTTTTAAATTTAATTTGTTTGTGATACTAATTATGTATTATATACATTTTCCCAATGGGTAGCCTGTTGTTTATGTCCTCCCAATGGGTAAACTGTTGTCTTAATATCAACCCATGAGGTTGACATGCTATGAAACGTTATAAGTTAAGTGGTCTAATAAATGGAACTATAAGAGCACTTAGCCACACTTTACTGATACAGAGTAAACTTCACTTCACTTTCCTACGGCAGGACATCACAAAGAGGTTTTCAAGTACACTTACAATAAAATTATTATCACTATTTTTGTGGTAAAATATTATCAATAAATTTTTTCTCATTTTTTGGTACATTCATAATTATTAATTTTATTTATATCCAAAATAAAATCACAATCAAAATATATATTAGCTTAGTAATGGTACTGAATTTAAAATACATCATTTTCCAGACATTTTCGTACTATGCGTGTCGTTAAGATTATCACTGCTTCAGTAGAAGTTTGTATACGTTCACTTTCATACAGATGTTTAAGGCCCCATATCACACCGGTGCTTGGGTCAATTTTTGAAATATATCAGCTTTTCAACATTCCATTGTTTCTTGATGGGTTCGATGGGATATAAGGACATTTTCTGTTTCTCAGGTATTTACTTTGTAGATTGCTAGTATTTTGGGATAGAAATATCCATCAGCGCGACTTCTCTCTCTCTCTCTCTCTCTCATCTCTCTCTCTCTCTCTCTCTCTCTCCTGTTCTCTCATGACTGGTCTGTTAAAATAATCCTATCCCAATACAAACACCACTCTTCATTCTTCAACACAGGTTGGCACTTAAAATATGTCTTCAGTGAGAAGTTAACATTTCTCAAGCCTGTATTTGACATAGATTTTTGGGTACTGAGTCAGGTCGTTCTCAGAACCAGAGAAATGAATACTTCCCAAAGTAATGCGTTATGCTTATTCTACTGTTGGGTAACCGTATCAACAGTACTCATTCTGCACACCTCCATCTTTAACAATCAGCTTCTAAAAGCTTCTTGTCGGGATATATTATTATTGTTATTGTTAAGGGTAATATTATTTTCATTTACATTCCTCTATTTGTTTCCTTAGAGATGCACGCTTCAAAACTTTCCTTCAACAGTTGTGATACGTCCAGAATCCCCGCTTCAAATGTCGGAAGTATCTCGACACTTTCCTTAGTGAAGGGTGTTGGCAGGGTGGGTGGCAGGCAGAACGGTAGTGCAGGGGGCGGCGGCAGCGGTCAGGGTCTTGCATTGTCCCGGAACGGGCGTGAGCGCGTGCAGCTGCCTGGACCTTGTGGAACACCTCTTCAGGCTGCTCCTGAAAGCGAGCGTAGACTTAATCAACTAATAGGCGATCCGTCTCGGCTGGACAGAAAGGACGTGTAAAAGCCACACTCCTCGAACGGGTCCATTCACAGATGCTGCTTGAGATCCGCCCTCCCGCGGAAACCGCACGTGCCTCCGGGGCTTGGACATCGTGTTTTTCAATCTTTGGAAATGTCGCTCTTTCACTCTTGATGGATGTTGAGATGGGGCGAAATAGGAAGCAGGTGAGAAGGGAACTGGATACTCAAGACTGGTACCCATGAAGTTGAATAACTGATAGTTTAATACTTCTATATTTCCTCTCATTTGTAGAATCACTTTCAGTTATTTTGCTTAGTGTCTGAATAACAAATGAATTGGTTTTCTGGCAAATATTGAGCATTTTGATGTGACAACGAGCAATAACGTAGTCCCCTATGAAATAAACGTTAGCGACACTTTAGTGAAATGTATAACCCGGTTTCCCAGCAATTTTCGTTGAGAAAGATCAATATGTTGAGTGTAAATATACAGTAGTGTAGTAAGTCTGTCCTTATACTTCGCACAAAAAGTGTTGTTATAACTTATCCGCACGCGTGGGACGCCGCGTTTGCGAAACTGATTTGGAGCGGCATAGTACGCATAGTTTTGTTATACGAAGGCCCCAATATTTAAATACAATTGTCGATTATGGCCTTCATCACTACGTCAGAAAAATCATTGCAATCTTACAAATGTAAATATATGCATTTGCCTATAAAGATGCTGGGTTTAATTTATTTTCATAAAAAAATTAATACATCAATAACATCTAAATCTTATCGGTAAGTGCCCTTATAAATATAATTTTGTACGAGGCAAAATTATTTTTATTTATTTATTTATTTATTTATTTACGTCAAAAACAGTTAAAAACTGCGTATGACGAGCTATGGGGAGAAGTGAATTTTGTGCACGTTTTCTTAATTCTGTGGTCTCTATCCTAAACCTAAATCTAGTCGAATTTTGAATACAGAAAAGAGAGTTTTTTTTCGAGTTTTGTTGACAAAATATTCGCTACTATATAATAAAATATATTTTCAAAGGTAAATTAGCTATAAATTCCTGCCCTGAACCCTCATGTTCTTCATGAAAGAATAATACTTTTTGCCGCGATAATATGAAAAACGATAATTTGAATAACTATATTTCCCACTGAAATTCAGAAGACGTGCACAAATAATGAAGTTACATTTATGTCCAGAAGCAAAACAAGGGACCATCTCAGCATTTGCTCAAGGATCAGGGAAACTGGACGAAAAACCTGATCGATATGGGGGCCATCAACCCAGAAACTGTGGTACAATACTTGTTACAGGTTCTTTAGAATTATACAGTCCAAATGATAAATAATTACATTAACTATCATTGTTAAAATTAATTCTACTTTCCTTTTTGATGCTCGGTATAGTCTCGAATTGTATAGAAACAGTTATGCAGCAGAAAAGATTTTACTTGGGACTTAAACTTTTCTATTGAATTTAATCGTTTAATGTCTTCTGGCAAAGTGTTGTAGAGTAATGTACATGAATTGTATGTGAATTTTTTGTAGTGAGCTGTTGATACTGCCACCTGGTGAATATGATTACTACGTCGTGTGTTATACTTATGGACATCGGCGTTTGCTGAAAAATATATTCCCGTCCTTAAGTAAGTCATTTTTGACAAAAACTACTGATTCGTAAATCAGGAGACAAGGTAATGGTAAAATTCCTAGATTAATAAAGAGTGACTTACAAGAATCACGTGGGTTGGATTTGCTTATTATTCGTACAATTCTTTTTTGTAATCTGAAAGTCTGTGAACTATAAGATGTGTTTCCCCAAAATATTATGCCATATCTCAGGCGGGAGTGAACATTGGCAAAATATACACAACGAGCTGTATGAAGGCTGACGGAATTTGAAAGAATTCTGAACGCGTAGCATAATGAGCTTAATTTTGTGTTCAATTCATTTAAGTGGGCATTCCATTTGAGGTTTGACTGAATTGATAGACCTAAAAATTTTGTTACATTAACATCAGTCAATGGCACACCGTTCATTTTCAATGGAGTACAGAATTTTTTATTTGATATGGAAAACTGCATTGAAACTGTTTTATTTTCATTTACTTTTAATTTGTTATTACGGAACCAATTTGAAACGTCTGATATTGTACTATTTACGGTTTCTTTGTTGCAAAGAATATTTGTATCATCCGCAAAGAGAACTGTTCTCCCGTTTCGAATCGCTAAGGGCATGTCATTTACGTATAATAGGAAGAGAATAGGGCCTAAAATCGATCCTTGCGGGACTCCACGTACAATTGGCAAAGAACCGAAAGGTGCGTACATAAAGTTTCCATCATTCCAGTAAGGTATTTCTACTCTCTGAGATCGTTGTTTAAGGTACGAACATAGCCAATCTAGAGCAACACCACGGATTCCATACGAAGGTAATTTTGAAAGTAAAATGTTATGATCAATGACGTCAAAAGCTTTTGAAAGATCTAAAAATATTCCAATAGTTGCTTCGTTTTGATCCAATGATGAGGCAACATCCTTAAGAAAAGAAAAAATGGCTGTTTCCGTAGATTTTGATTTCCGGAATCCATGTTGGCAATTTGAAAACGCGTCGTGCTTATTGAGAAAGGTTTCCATTCGCACATAAAAAAGTCTCTCTAATATTTTTGAAAAAACTGACAAAAGAGAAATTGGCCGATAATTATGAACTTCATATATACATATACATAATTATGAACATATATACATATACATACATAATTATGAACTTCATATACAACTTTGTATATTGTAATTCCTTTGAATTGTTTGTAGCAGTTTGTATAAAGTGAATCATACTCAGAAGTCTTGAATATTACTCTAAATCATTTATTGCGTCCAACATGGTGACGGGAAAGGTCCCAATTAACTAACTCGTATAATTTATCAGATAATCGTATCTATTAATATAGTATTGGGATAAAATGGTAATATATTGTTAAATAAATTAATTTTCTAGTTAAATTGCTACCAAATTTATTAAAACAAATCAAGCGGTATTCCTTTTACTTTCTCTTCTACTATGAACTTAACGTAGTAAAGAAAAAAATGTAATACGGCAGCAATAAAATGGCAATTTTTCGTAAGCAAAATTCATATTGAGGGACTGTGATATTCAAAACGTTATTAAATCTTGTTCCTATATCTCGTAAATTACTTCTTTTATCACGTTTTGTAGTTAGAAGCCACATTTTGTGGATCCTAGATATCGAAATAGTTATTTTCGTACTAAGTGTGTAAAGTCTTCGTTTCTTTAACGATCAAGATTGAGATTTTTTGTCGTCGACCTACGGTCTCCTCTGTGAAAGAAATGGAAACTTCACACACGAAATAAGGACATTTTTTCTACAACTGCATAAAAATATAATATAAAAGGTTTTGTAAATTTGTATTGGAAAAAGAAGCCTGATACCCCGGACAATACAGAAATGTACACAAGTTACCTTTTTTATGCAGTTGAAGAAAAAAATTGATTTACCGCAAAACATCTGTCTGTCCATCTTGCCCGTCCACAGTCAACACTAGCGCTTAACCAATTCAGACAATTTTCTACAAAATTGATATTCTCCGATTGATCTGGCCGAACCCTATGCTTTATGAATTTGAAATGGATATTTTTATTTTACGTTACTTACGTTACGTAAAATAAGCTAATGACGTTACGATTACGTTTCTTGAATTCTCAAACATTTTCAATTTGAAAAAACGACTGGAATGTTAGATTTGTTGTGGGATGCATAAAGCTTCAAACAATGACGCAGGGTCCATTTTCGTTGAACTCTCTGAGTTTTCAAAAATTACAACATTTACAAATAATGGGAGAAAGTATCAGCTGTCGTAACAGTAGCAGTTTTCTCTCTTTACCAATAAATATAACATGATTACCTACAGCCGTGTAACATCACGGCATCACATAAAATCTTGTTAGTTTTTTTTCGCTCTAAACAAAACTTACGATTCTTTACGCAGCTAAAGATTTTTTAAAATCTGCATCATAATTATAAATAGAACTTAATATAACAAATAAAATATTTAAATATCTGGATATTTAAAAAAAATAATTCCCAGACGCCAAGAGAAAAACAACAACATTGATTTCAGGTGCAGAAGACAAGATTGAAATTTGGATCAGAGTGTTACAAATTAACTTCAAATTACATTCGGTAAAATAACTGTTAGTTACTTTATGTCGTTTAATTTCGTGTACTTCTATCAATATTCTGTCGCATACTTGTTCCATATTATTATGTGAAATCTATTGCATTTCCTTTCAAAAACGTATTTCTAGTTAACCACACCGCTAGAAGTCCTGAACCTTGTGCAACTCAATTTATCCTTCTTATAAAACCTTTTCGTTGAAATGGTGGACGAAAACAAGTAGAATGCCTTCCACCCACCAATCAATATGTAAGGGCCATAGCGCCCAGCAGAGTGGTTTTATTTCAGGTATGCATCCCAGACATTCTATTCGCTACACGTGTTCGCTTGCAAATGTACCCGCGTGCCTTTAGTTTTCGTATTGGCATCATGGCAGTTCCTGCAACTCAATAAGTACTTCGGTGACGGGCTTTGATCAGTTTCCGTGCTCGTTTGATGCGGACTGTTTCAAACGCCGATCATGCCTTCTCCTGGAACTCGATGATTCTGAGCTCGAGTACACGTGCTCGCCGGAAAACCCAGCTCTCAGTGGTTCTGAGGGAAGGAAGTGGGTAGAATTCAATGACGTAATAGTGTTAAAAACGTTTCACTTTTACATTTCTTTAGCATACAGCTGTTGTTATATAATTTTAGTATCAACATAAGGTCAAGACGAGACCTTGGCAAGGTCAACTAAATACTATTGTCAAGTGAGGAAAGGTAATGGTGGAAGTCAGCGATGCACGTGGCATATTGTTGACCTCCAACATAATTTCAGTGCATTTAACAATAAGAACTTTGAAGTATAAACCGAAGTAAAAAATTATTTATTTTGTAATAAATCTATAATTCATATCTCCTACAATTTCGTTAATTTATTACCATAGTGGAATGCTGCTCTATTCGAGAAGGAATGAAGCTGTAGACCAGATTATGGAGAACAAAAGATTTTACTGAAGAAAAAGGAGATGAGAAATGATCCTCACGTCAGAAAAATGCCAGCTGGTATGTTCGTGCGGTGTATTTGTATTTGAGGGTTAAAACGGCGCCAGATATTTCATGAAAAAGATGCTCTTATTCCGACGTAGTATCTACAAGCCCTTGATCTGTAGTTGAAGTGAGCGCTCTAGCACTTCTCGGCATTTGCGGAAGAAGGGAACGGGTAACTTACCTAATGTAAATAACCTTAAAAAGAAATTTATTGTTAACATCTAGCCTATTTGGTGCTCTGGTCACATAGGCTAGACATGCCTGCCGTGTATATTTGTAATTCTCGACATTAACTCGTCTTTTCCCTCACCGTTTCACAGTTATTTGCATAAATGACGTAAGAAATGTGTGCATTCATCTAAACTATCCAACAGTTGAACCATACACTTTGCACTAATTTCATCATACTCCGACTACAGTGAAATTGTACTTTGAGGTAGACCTTTCGGAACCTACAAACCTCCTCCCCAAGCCTGCTGAGATTTAGGATTGCTCCGCGTATTATACGCGCACGTTTTCTGGAGCCCGGGAATACCTATCCCCACTCCATTACTAACATTACAACACTTTCCTTTCGTTGAATTCAGAATAAATGATAAGAACGAGCATTGTTGAAAAAAACTGGTATTAGAAATATTTGCTCCAAAGTAGTAGAAACTATTTTACATCAAAAAACGGGCTACAGATTAGATACAACAGTCCTGCCGACAAAATAATCAAACCTCCACTTATAACGTAACGTGAGCCCATTGCCCTTGGAGCGATTTCTTGGTGTAACCTGGTGGCTAAGCTACACCTAAAAAGCGCTTAAGTTTGCGACTCGGAAACCCGTATATCGCGCACCTATTCGAATTCCCTCTTAAACAACTCACAGGGAAATAGGAAGGAATTAAAGATAGACTGGGAAAGTCTTGTTTGCCGCCAAAATATTCCTTTATGCTGCATACAAACAGTTAATGCAAAACTGTTCAAACAGCTAGCAATATGGACGTTTATTATGTAACTGCACATTCAATTCTCTTGTCAGACCTACACCGGAGGGGTCAACGACGGCACCCAGCATAGTTTTTACTTTCTGGCTACGGAGTAGAAAGAAAGTTATACATTGATGCGCAAAACGACAGTGAAATTTGGTCATTCAACTCTTTACTACTAAATTTATTAAATTTAGAAAAACATACTCTAACACGTGGTGTAGTCAGAATCCATATATTGTGGGTCCTTGATACCGAAAAATCAAATAACGACAAAACGCCCGCCCGTCCGTCCGTCCGCCTCCCCCCCCCGGCCGCCCGCTTCTTTATCACTCTCTGCCTGCCTGTCCGTCCGTCCGTCCGTCCGTCCGTCCGTCCGTCCGTCCGTCCGTCCGTCCGTCCGCGAACAACGCTAGCGGCTAAACTGTTCTGCTGATTTTCTCCAAAACTGATATTCCTCAATCGTTCTGGGTGATGTCGCGGCCCCTTGAATTTGAAAACGATACTTTAATTTTTTGGGAAACTTTATACAAAATAGCACAAAACAATGAATGTTTAATTAGTTAATTAAAAATGGATGTGGCCCTTTGTGTCCCTGCGGAAAAGACCGCAAGTACAAAAAATACTACGAGTGTTATTGCACTTGCCCGACAACACTCATAACATTTAAATACAAACTTGGGAAAATGATTGTAATGGGTTACTACAAATGAATACTTGTGCATTAGTAATACATGTAATGTATTACTATTTATGTAAACATAATTCTTAAATACAGAAAATTTTCCTTTTATTGTATTGCAATTTGTTATGGTGCCGGGAGTTGACCCTCAAAGAATTGATGTTCTTCGGGTACGCAATGGCATTGGCTTGCGACCGTTAATCAGGAATCCGTTTAATCTAATATTTCCCTTTTTGAATCAAACGCGTTCATTATAACTACGTTAACATTGTTTAGAATTTTCTCAATGTAGCATTTTTATTCAGTGTAGGAGTGGAAAGTTCAAGCATAAAGCTTGATGTGCAAATGATACTACAATGAGGAGTCGTAATAAGTAACACGTCATATTTCATAATATTTCTTTGTGTTGGAACGGAATATATCGTAAATTACGACAAGAGAGCGGCGATGTAATGGTGACCAATAAACAAACAGGTAAATGATTACGTATTCTGAGAAGAAGAAAAACATATGACACGTAACAACGGATCGTCAGAGGAAGTGTAGTCGATGGTGGGGTGTTAACTCCATGTTGACAAGTTGCATGCATGAGAAACGAAAATCAGCAACACTCCTTAACGTGTGTATCAACATTTCGTACATTGTCTTTGACAGTGCCAGTAAAGAATTTCGACGTAATCCTTAGACCGCCAGCTTAGAGACGGATAAGCTAATTGGTCGAAATTGAGAAGTCAGTAACTGTACGACTTTTAATTAAGCAGCAAAATTTATACACTGTTAAATGAAGCATCAAGAAAATAGTTATGTTTCGAGGAATGAGGAATTGAACATTTTATTTGAACCCGGATTGATTATAGAAATTATCGCTGATGCAGACATCGATGGAAGACAATACTAAGGGAATGAAGATCGTGTAATGAGGATTGCTTGTGAAAGGAAAATATTTCGTGCACAAAACGTATATTCTTAATGTTAGGAAAAGGCAGCCATAATAATTGTCGCGTGGCAAACGTGCCAGATATCAATATTGAGATAATTTGTTTAATGCATAATTAAAATTGATTGGTAAATAGTCTTTGATTCTACGGTTTTAGATAGGATTTCAAACCTATTTATTCGCACCTATTGTTACGTAGCTGTTTATTAGTTTGTAAATAAATTGATTTTATTAAAATTATCCACAGAACACTGAAGGGGAAATTAACTTTTTCTTAAATGGATCATTTCTTTGTGTGATTTTTCTGAATAACACCATTGTTGTATACAATGGTTGAATCACTAGCTGACAATTTTCATGAGAATTTAGGTTTTCCTCTCTTTAATTTATTGACCCCAAATTGGAAAATTAAAATTAATATTTGGGATACTGAACATACTAAAGACAAGAATATGAACTGCGTGAGTTGTTCCTTCCTTTGGGATCACTGTGCGGCGCGAGCGAAGCAGAGACGTCCCGCGCTGGGGCCACGTGCGCGGCTCGCTCGTACTGGGAAGCAAAGGAGCGGCCGCGATTGCTAATTAGGCGCGCCCGCGCGGGTAATCCTAATGGCCGGTGGCCGGCGGACGGGTGGCGGTGACAGCGGCGGCGGCGGACGGGCGCAGCGAGGCGACGGCGGCGGCGAGGCGACGGCAGCGGCGGAGCGGGGGCGGCGGGGCGCGGCGGCGGCGGGGTGGCCGGCAGCGGGACGGCGGCGGCGGGGTAGCGACAGCGGGGCGGCTGCGGCGGGGCGGCGGCGGCGGGGTGGCGGCACGGCGGGGTGGCAGCGACGGCGGCGGGCGGCGGCGGCGGGGCGGCAGCGACGGCGGCGGGCGGCGGCGGCGGGGCGGCGGCGGCGGCGGGGCGGCGGCGTACGTCCAAAGCGAAGCCTGCGGTTGCGTTGACACACCGACGGGTTGCCCGTGCAGATTATACTGATGTTGAGAATGGACACTGTAGAGGTTTCAGAGATACCCTAAGTGGTGTGTGAATGAAAAGGCATGATTTATGGAAGTAACGGCAAGTTATTCGTCATACATTTAGAATTGAACCTAAAAGTCAACAGTTATGTTCAAAATAGTGTTAAGGTTTTGTAAAACTTACAAAAGTCGTAGAAAAATGACGAAATCCTTTTAGTATCAAG
This sequence comes from Acheta domesticus, assembly GCA_031308135.1. Taxonomy (NCBI): domain Eukaryota; kingdom Metazoa; phylum Arthropoda; class Insecta; order Orthoptera; family Gryllidae; genus Acheta; species Acheta domesticus. Next base: position 68,278,875 of record JAHLJT010008756.1, read on the forward strand.
AAATTACAAGTTCTTGATTCGTTTGAAACCAAGTAAATGTCTTACGAGTTTCAGTATTTCAAAGGAGAAAAAAATGACTGGAATGTGAATACATATTAGAACTTCTAGCCTAGTGGGAGAAATTTTGCCTGATAAACCAGTGCAAACCCACCCCCTTAACGAGATCCCGTTGTCAGAATACGGCCGGAATTCCGCGAAACATCCCGCGTCAAAGAGAGACGTCTTCCAGGAACGCTGAAAGGGTAGCACCTGGTCCGCCCGCGCACTTGTACTTCGCCGTTCGTTTCCTCGCCGACAAGTTGTCATAATGGGGGTGGACCTCCCGGTCGGGCGCGTCACGCCTAACAATATTTGCGCGGTTGACGGGGTTTCACGGGCGTGTTTGTCCTCTTGGAGGGCGGGGCGAGGGGGCGGGGCGGAGCGGAGCGGTTCCCGCGCCAATTCGGGGCGGGCGGGTCGCGGCACAATGGGGTTGGTGGGCGGTCGGGGCTGTGGTGCGGGTGCCGTTACCTGGGGTTATCGACCTTCCCCCCACCCCCACCCCCCACACGACAACCCTGCTAGATGTCCAGCGAGCACCGCCTCCCTACGAATTTCACACTCTCTCTTCAATTCGGACATCATTTCTTCCAGACTTGACAGCACGTCTAGACATTTGGATGTACTTGAGGAACATGTATATTAATTGCAGGAAAATTAATCTGATTAAACTAGTAATAACATTAAATGCAAATTTTGTTTGTTGAAAGTTTAGTTGACTTGGCCAAATTAATTAAGTTTTGTTAGTCGAGTGAAAAACAATTTATTAGTAAAGAGAATCCTCTACGAATTTCTTCCACATCACATTAATTTCTCTCAGAACACAGGTCTAAAGAGGGTTTATTTCTTGGCGAGTGACTCTGCGGCATTCGGCGTCATACGATATTACAAATTCGTTGTTCTTCCTGTAAAAGAAATGTTGAGGTCACATCATTGATAATGATTTGAAAACAGCTAATACTAGGAACTTAAATTGTCCTATTTGCCATAATGCCATACCATGGGCAAAGAACGAATTGATTTGAGGTAGCAGAACCACCACTAACTTTGATACATAAAAGAAAAGGAGGTGGACTAACATTTTTCATCATGGGAAGCAAACTGATTATTTTTGCGCAAAATGTAGAATGTAGAAATACAATCACCTGCATTTTATGTTAAATGCACTCCCACGGGAGCTCCTTAAAGACCAAAAAATAACTTTTTTGTTTTTTTGACACCCATCACATGCTAAAGTGTTAAAGACTGAGCATTGTTTCGATTAGCTTCCATGGTTTTTCTCATTACCATCCTTCACAATTTCACTTTTTCACATAATCATCATCAGAACTGAGACATTTTTCATAATGTGGAATCAACATTTGCATCGCTATGTGGTAGAAGTCTGCCGCTTGAGATTGGCACATGTGTTCGACAGCCATCTGCAAATTTGCGTCGCTGCAATTCGCATAATGCTGACCGGACATGAATTTCTTCAGGTGAAAGAAAAGAAAAAAATGCCGAGGGGGAGACTAAAGGATGGATGGTCAAACACCTCTCTGCGGAACTGTTGCAGATCCGTTGAAAGTCGAGCCGTATGTGGCCGAGCGTTTTCGTGCAGAAAGATAACACCTGCACCGAGCATCTCGCGTCGCTTGTTTTGAATGGCCCTTTGCAAATTCATGTCCAGTTAGTAGTACGTGAAAAAAGTAGTGTAAACTAGTGTGCTGTATCTACTACAATAATTTTTTTCCAAGAAATTTTGTTTTCTTTTCGTTGAAGTTTTAAGGAAATTTATTTCTAGATGCTACTCGTGCACGTTAAATTCAGAACAACGATATCTTCCTCTAATAATACTTGAGAACATTCCTTACATGCGAAAGTCATGCTGTGTTAAAATATTTAATTAAGATTTTTTGAACCCTGACAATTTTGATTTAGGCTTATGGTGAAAATATTCGGAGTTTACTGATGTGAAATGATAATCAGAAGAAATATAGTTCTCAATTGATAATGAAGATACATTTTTAACAATGGTTAAACCGCTATAAAACATTCAAAACAATTCTTGCATGTCATTAGCAATCGTTGTATAATTTTTGGTTTCAAAAACGTTTAAACATGAATTAAATTCCAAATGCTTCAGTCGCCCATGACATGTTTTATTTGTAACTAATAAAGTTGGTGCTGGTATTCAATAATTCTAATATACAAAGAAAATTACAATGAAGTTTAATGTAGTCGAACATTTTGTATAATGGTTGTACTTTTTCCACTTCTGAGCGCTTAGCACTCGTCATATCACTGTTTCTTCCCAAGTGGGAAGCAATCACGTGACATTAGAAAGTAGTTGAAGGAAAGACTTCGACACACACCTCGGAGCAAGATTTTCTCTTATTCGGGACCTCACTCGTCTGAAGAAGGTGACCAAATACAAAGAATACTCTCTATGAACACCGTTTGTAAGTCCCTAATGACCCGGAACTCTGGACAGTTCATCGAACATGATTTCACTTTGACGCGTTCTCCAGCAAAACCACAATAACGCGGTTAATTAGAAGAATCCAAGGAGAGCGCGGCAATACGTTTCATAGAAGTTCGTCCGTCCTCCTCATCGCCAATGAGCGTGGCCACAAACGCCTCGACCTAAGTCAATTATGGGGTACATTTAGAGGACATTCATAGAATATGAGAAATCTAGTGACAAACGATAATTTTTCGGAATTCCAATATCATTGTGTAGTATACACATTGCCAAAACACACAAAAAAGTATTATGGCGGTAAGGAAGTATAAAATATATTTACTAACACGTTTACCGATGTGTTTATCTTGCAACCTCACTCATATTTTCACGTCTGTACTCAGTAGGATAGAATGTACAGAGTAGTTACTTATGATGCGAGTGGTAAAGGTGGCATTTTGTGTTTTGAGCAAGAAATGTTGCGACACGAGGCCAAGTGGATCATTCCTACGAGGAAAATAAAATCACTTTTACACGCGTGTCATACACTACTTTTTATACCGCTTTACTGACTTTCATTTTATTGTAATTGAAGCATATAAATCACTGTGTTTCACTTGAGATCAGTATTAGTTGATGTGACCAGACGAAAGTATTTTTTTGGTTTTGTTTGATCTGAAGACTTGAGCGTCCTCTCACGTTTAGCTCTAGCGCTGAAAATTGAATTTTGAGCACGCTCTGCATATCCTGAAAGCGACCACTTGTAGTGGCTGTCTAAGAAGTATTTTGTTTCATACAGAAAAATATTACAAGCAGAACATTTAGTTAGAAACCCTATCTTCACATTGATTTGCTTTCGATTTATTTCTACATCAGGTCTGTTAACTCATTTATCTGGAATAAGTCATTGTTCAAGTCCAAACAATTTTTCTCTACAAATTCACTCTTGTGCCTTCGTCATTACTTATATCCTAGAATATTTATCCGGTATAAACACGGCAATCATAATACATATTTATGGTATAAATAAATTATTAATTATTTTGAAAACTTCTTTGACACGAAGATACCAGTAAACAGTGAACAATAAAATAACTTCAATGAAATGTCAAGAATAATACCGCCAGTATCATAACTTTTACTTCAAAACTTGTTCTCAAAGATTTTGTGTGCAGTACGGTCGTTCAATTTCGAGACCAAACTTTCACGAAGACGAACGGGTTTTCATGTTTTACGAACTTCTCACACAACACCAGAACAGCTTTTTTTTTTTTTTTTTTTTTAGCGCGCATCACCTTTCTGGCCGTACCTAGTCCATCTGTCGCGACGCGTCGCTGCGACTTGGGTCAACACTGGCGTCGCCGTGTGTTTGGTTACTACTAATGATCGACCCGTTCGATCTTGATGGATGCTGCCATCCGCCGCTCGGAGGCTACCTGGTGAGTGATGGCAGAGCAAACATCCGCAATGGTAGTGCTAACAGGTCATCGCATTCCTGTGCGGTGCCATCCAGTTGAATTGTCCTCGGCACGTAACGGGAGACTTGGCGTGATTCTTTCGTAAAAGTCATTGGCGCGTGAAAGGTGCAATCGGTGTACGGCTGTCATGCACCGCAAGTATGCAATTGCGCGTTTTATTGTATTGGAATGCCCTGGTTGAGTGTTGCGTTGTCATCTGGTAATTTGATATTGTGTTTAAGAAGATTCCTAACGTGGTTTTGCTTCTCTCCTTTGAATTGGTTTCCGTAGTGTCATATCTAGTAATGTTACGATATTTCTTATTCGTCTTCCTGTAACTATAGTATTAGAATATCTATACTGTCTAGAATATTGGTACTAGCGATATTCTTTCACTTGAAGGAAAAGAAGAAAAGTGTATAGGAAGCCATTCAGTTAGTTGAAGAGACATGTCATCTAGAGTTGTTTTAATTCACGGCAACGGACAACCGCACACAGATGAAGTATGTCATCCAATTATTGCATAATTTAAATGGAGAGATTTCTGATTACCTAGAGTTCAAACTCGATCTAGAGCTGAGGGACGTTCATCTTTATTGGAAAGTTGAAATGAGATTATATAATAAAATAATAATTGCAACTTCATTAATGTGGCGATTTTCGGGGCATCATGCCCGCGCTTCCACCTGAACATGGAAATAAAAAAATATGAATAAAAAATTAGGAATGAGAGTTTTCTAAGAAACATTTAGTAATATTATAATAGTTAACATAGACATGTTTTGCCTGCATGCATTCATAGATTGGGAAAATTGGACTTCCGAAACAAAGATGCACTTGAAGGCAGTAATGATACTGATAACAAGTCGCGTACTCAGATATTGGAGAATTACTCAACTGATGTGATAAACGTCTGAATATTCACGGTGCCTGTCGAAAAGCAATTTTGGCTGTACTTCCTTCTAACAATAAAATAATTTCATTGTTCTTTGTTGTCCTTACATCTATCCCCATCGAAATTGTAAACAAATATTAAGCGTTTGTTTGTGCAAGAATAAAGTTGCCATTAACAATGATCAAGTGTGAATTGTGCCTGACAACGTAATAATACTATCTCTAATATCATTTTCTTGATTTTCCCCTCCGCAGTACCTCTGAGGAGGCGGGAATTTTTCTTGATTTGGTATACAGTATGTCGCTGCCTTACGGCTTCAATAGCTAAGAGGGGGGGTTTTCTTAATACGTAACTAAAACGAACTTAATTTTAACTTAATATAATTGGATTGTTAATAAGTAAGCGCTTTTGCATAACTAACGTGAAACATTTTTTTTCTTAATCTATCCCCATAGTTTCCTTTCTTCTTTCTTGCTAACTTATTATATATTTTTTCATTCACGTATCATTTCGTACTTTTTTCCTTATAACCATTCTTTCATCCCATTCACTCACTCTAATATCCCAAGCAATGATTCATCCTTGAACAGGAAGTTACGTGCGGGGGAGGGTGCCAGCGCCGCCGGCGGTCCTGCCCTCTCAAACCGCGTTCCTGGAATCTCGTTAGCGGGCGCGGCGGCTGGCGCGCACAATACCCGCGGGAGATTTAGCTGCCCTTTGTGGCTCGCCGCCCCCGTGCCCACCGGGCTGCCCGCCCGCGCGCGCGCGCCCTTAACGGGAACACCTTGGGAACGCGCCGCCGTTTCCAGGGCGACAATCGCGTGCCGCTAAGCTCGGCTCAGCTCGCGCCCACCGGTGGCCCCGCGGCCGGCTGCGGTGGGAATAGGGGAAGCTGCAGTGGGGAGCGGTGGCTGTGGCCGGGGGTAGAAATGGCGGAGGCGACAGAAGTGACAGTGACAGTGGCAGTACTAAAAGCAATGCCAGTGGTAGTGACATTGATAGTGGCAGTGCAGGTGGTAGTGACGACAGTTCGGTGGCGGAGACGCTGACACTGACACTCTGACACTGACGTTCTGGGGCTGACGCTCCGACGCTGACGCTTCGGCGCTGACGCTCCAACGCTGATACTCTGATTGCGACGATGGCGACGACGGCGCCGGTCGAGGCGGCGGCGGCGATGACGGTGTGGGTGGCGGTGGAGTGGATTCATCGCTGGTGTTGTGTCGGTTATGGTGATAGAGATAGTGCCGGATTGGGGTGGAGGTGGAATGTTGGCACGGTTGCGGGGACGGGGATGGCGCGGATTTTGCGTCGGCGAATGCGGGACGTCAAGGCGGCTCCACCAATTCGTTATTCGGGAAACAGCGAGCAACCTCTCGCCAAATCCAGAGTAGTGTTATTGGGTCGCTTGCTATTTGCCTAATGATGAACATTCGGCGCTCGCCCTACCCACCTCGTGTCGGTCTTTTGGTCACATCAAAGGGAACGAACATTCGCCGAACGCATCAGCTGGTTGGGATCGGGCGAGCAGTAGCTCGCTGCTCAGCGAATGCCAAATGTGTAGAGCCACCTTTAGAAAGGTACGAAGTCGGTCGTGGCGAATGCAGCGGTGGCAGTGGCAGGAGTCATTGGTGGGAACTATGGTGGGGGTAGACGGGGGTAGTGGCGGTGGCGACGCGCGAGTCGCCTAACGTGAAAAAGTGGGGCAGAGGGGGTCTTTGCTAACAGCACCGTACCGTGCTCTCCCATGCATCGTCTGTTCGCAAATCACGGAGAAAAATATACATGAAACGAAGTTAGAGACTATATGAATTCGGTGTTGGTAACTAGCAAATTTTGATCTTCTTTTGGATGACACTCATCACGAAGAATGCCCTTTTCCCGTTTTTAAATTTCGATTTCGGGGGTCGGGGAGGTTTACTCTCACTAGAGTGATAGCGAATGTAGTGGGAGACTGCTACGTTTCGCGGTCTCCGTGGTTCTTGCCACTATTTTGCCTCACGAGATGATTATATTGCTCACCTAGTTCTGGGATTAAATCTCGCTCTTCGCTCCGTGGAATCGATCCTCACCCGATCTCAGAGCCCATCGACCTCCACCCACGCTCTATATCAAGTTTACCCGCTTGCCCTTTGTGGCTGCCTTTCACGCTTTTACATGTTTTGCACCAGCTCTTGAGTCTGAGCTAAATAACCTCGCTAATCTGCGCGCTGCAATTTTTTTCTATTTAAAATTCGTCTAAGTGAAATTTTACAATTATTATTTTGTAATCATTCATTCTTTCTTTACTGCTTCTGGATATCTATAGCTCCTATTATTACGTGGCTCCAATTCTCTGGTCCCCTTGTAATCATTTTCTTGGTCCCCTTATAATTATTTTGTTTGTAATTTTCGCGTATATATTATTTTAGTATTATTCACTCTTGTATTTACTTTCATATGCAGATGTTTATTCTAGTTTCACTTGCAGGAAAGATCCTCCTCTTCGTTCTATCTTAACATTAACTTATTCTATTTTTAATAATTTTCTCGACTACTGATTTTTCTCGTTATTGAAATTTAGTTAAACTCAATTACTGTTTAATCTTTTCACCGCATTGACATTTCATTGTGGTAATAACTTATTCTTCTTCACATGGCATTCTTCATCCGCTACCACTTTTTCTTTTTTTTCATTTTTGGCCATAATTTTACTTCTAAAATTCTTGGCTTCTAATTCTTTTACATTACACATGTTTATTTTCATCTTTAAGAAATGGTAAAGGTAAGGAATTCTCATTACCTTACCTTTTACCTTATTGCCATACTTCATTTCTTTATATTCACTACATCTCCTTCGCAGAGAAAGTTTGTTCCGTTCTTCTCAAAATCTATTACTGAAGCGTAAATCTGTCGTATACTACATAATAATACAAACTACATCTTCAAAAGATTTCGTTCCATTGCTTTAGAATCTTCTTATGACTTAACTGAAGTGAACTACGGGGGACCGAGAAAAGTGGGTTTTCGTAGGTTAAATTCACCCTCCAGCCATACATTCGCCCGTGAATGAACGGTCCAACAGGCGACTTTCCTAAACCGCTTTGTCACAACAATTAAACCACCGAGCACGACAAGCAGGTCACATTTGACCCCTCAGGCGCTTTTGAGAGGAAGGGAACGCGAAATACAAGAGTGGTGAGTCAAAGGGAGTGGTCCTCGCGGGCCACATTGGCATACAATGGAGGCACTCCGAGAGTGTATGGACGGCTAATACCTGTGTGAATGCAACCGATGTGGAGCACTGAATTAAGTGAAGGAAAATGCCTTTCAGATGATTCAGTCAATAAAACTGTATATTTTTCTTTTTCGAATATTTATTTTTTTCTGTTCAACATAAATGTTCAGAAGTGATTTTAAATTCAATTTTTAAGTAATAATTTGGGACAGGTAGTGCAGTCTGTTTGGCAAGTAAACTGCACCTATGCTAGACGTATGAATGTAACAAGTATTCACAATATTGTAAGTCATTCTTTAGATTTTAATCTATTTAATATTCTTTGAAAATATTTTTTCCGTTTTCAATGAAGATTCACAGTGAGTTCTATCCTTTGAATATTATGAGAGTATTCGACAACTTGGTTTAGTTTTACCTAGGCCATGTTATTTTTTTCTGATACCCTAAAGTCCTCTCTATAATAGCCCGCGAATGGGAATGGCAACGCGAAAGCGAGGACTGGAGCTGGAACGCGAGGTACGTGCGCATCACAATAAAGGGAGAAGCGGAATAGCGCTATGAACCCGCAGCGGCAAGAAAGATAACTTCAGGAAACAATTGCCGAAATCAAAGCTTTTCTAGCTACGCTACTCTGTTTACTATTTGCTATCTGTCCTATCTGCCAGTGTTTGCTTTTGCAAAAAATGAATAATGAATATTGCAATGAAAAATAAATAATGAATACTTTAATGAAAGAATATTAATTAGAAAAATATCATCAGAATGAAAAAATGTAAAACTACTTCGAACTGACGGAAAATACAACTCACCAAAATTGTATCGATAAACAAACAAACTCCAATGTACTTAAACGAAACATACAAAATTATTTTGTGGGAAATGTTAATTCTATGTATTAAAATGAATAGAAAAAGAATTATACTGAAATCACTAAATAGAGCTAAAACAATTCGACGAGTAGAAATCCCACCTCAAAATTTAACCTCGCAAATCCACGCTCTAACTTCAATATTGCTGTCCTGTCAATCCCGCCAAATGCGCTATACTGTCAATCCCGCTCCAGACCAGTTTCGTGCAGAGGCCGCGCGCTCCGTCAGCTCGAAAGCTTTGCCGCCGTTTGCTGTACTCTCATTGGCCGAGAGGCCTCCAGTTCCCGGGCCGAGATAAATGTTGACCGTCCTTCCCGTTCCCGTTCCCGTCAATCTTCGCGTTCCCGTCGTGTTGTAAACGCCTTCCTAAAATGTCCTCTTTCAATTTTCTTTTACGTTCCCGTTGGCGTTGCCGTTCACGGGCTATTGTGAAGTGGCCTCAAGAGTTAACACAGATGACTTGCCATCTATTCCATTCTCAAGAAGGGAACTGGAGCCGTCAATTGGTCCGACATGTGAAGCCACCGCGAGCGTAGAACGCTCGAACTTCTGTGCTCGAGATCGATACGCTCGAGCAAGAACAATTGAGCAAATAGGACCCGTTTCAGCGCTCTACTTTGTACCATGCCTCCTGTTGGGCGCCCGCTTTTGGGCGTCGGTGGAGCCATCTAAAGCTAGCAGCGCCCAGAAACCAATCTCAACCAAACCATATCCAAAATTTTAGGCTAATTTTATGCTAATTAAATGCTCTATTCCCGAATTTTAGGCTCCTCTGAATTTCGGATAATCGTGGGCGCTGGTAGATTTAGACTAAAGATAGGAGCGCCCACCCAGAATCAATCACAAAATCAATTGCAAAATCTGAAACCCTTCCCAAAATTGAAGAATAATTTTAGGCTCTTGGAAAAAAGTTACCCCCCCCGCGTTCAAATTCCAAATATCAGGGCTGTACAAAGCGAAACAATTAACATTGGTTCTTAAGGGTGAATTAACACCAAAATAAAAAAACCTTAGGAAAAATCTGAAACTCTACTCAAAAGTTAAGAATAAGTTTTTTCCAAGAGTCTAAAATTATTCTTAACTTTTCGGAAGGGTTTCAGATTTTGCAACTGATTTTGTGATTGATTCTGGGTGGGCGCTCCTAGCTTTAGTCTAAAGCTAGCAGCGCCCACGATTTTCGGAAATCCAGAGGAACCTAAAATTTGGGAATAAAGCATTTAATTAGCCTAAAATGTTTGATATGGTTTGGTTGAGATTGGTTTCTGGGCGCTGCTAGCGTTAGATGGCTCGTCGGTGGGCGTCGCGGTGCCGAGCTGCCCCGATCACGCCGCTCGTCCCGAACGCGGCTTATTTCATCGGCGCCGCCGCGATGCCCCGTAATCACAGCGCTTCATGAACCGTGGCCGCGCGGAGAAATTTATAAATTGATGAGTTCGAGTTATAAACAATTAGCTAATGAGGGTCGGAGTATGTAGGGTAGTGGATATTGTCTGGCGAAAATACGAGGCGCGGAGAGAGGAGGCGTGGGGCGGCGGGTCGTGGCGGGGAGTCGTGACGCCTGGCCGTGCGCTGCTTAGCCACGATCCTGCGCGAGGTGTTGGTGCTACGTTGGCGCTGTCTCCAGCTTCCCGAAGCTCGTGCCTTCCCAGCTGTTTATAGTGTCAAAAAGAATCTTCTTCTTCAAACACTCCATTTTCGAAAATAGTTTGCTTGTCCTATATTGGCAATACACCAAGCCTAAGAACCTGTAAGAATTTGGTTATCTCGGTAATTTAGTGGTTAGAGCAATTGGGCAGAAACCAGGAGGCCTGAATTTGAAACCCGTTCGGGTGACAATTTTTGAACAAATTTAATTATTTGCTTGTAATATTTTCTTTTTAGAGATTTTTCCTCTCCTCAGTATCCCTGACGAGGCGGGAATTTTTCTTACTTAGGTGTAGTGTGCTGCCACCTTACGGCTTAAGCAGATAATCGGGAAGACTTTTCTTTATAAATAAAACTGAATATTAGCTTAATCTAATTGTACAGTGAATATGTAGGCATGTTGGCATACCTAACTTCAATCAAAAAATGTTTTCTTAGTAATACATGGTGTCATTACTTCTTTCTTGGTAACTTTTTATATTCTTTTTTCATCACGCATCATTCATAATTATTTCATTATATACATAATCATTCATCCATCTCATTCACTCACATTGCACTGCACTGCACTGCACTACACTATACTTGAGAAAGTGCGTGCGCTTCTTAACCACAATCCTGCGCGGGGTGTTGTTGCTATGTTCACGCTGTCTCCAGCTTTCCGAAGTTCGTGCTTTCCAATGCTGTTTAGTATCGAAAAGAATTTTCTTTTTCGAATACATCGAATTTGAAAAAAGTTTGCTCAGAATATTTTGATAGAGATCTATATTTAGAGATATAAATTTGTTCTAAAATTATTTTAACTGGCGCCATTTTCTAGTTAGCATGGCATCGAGGATGATGCTATGACTATGCTGTTGCTCTCTTCCGCTTTTATTTATTTATTAAACGTGAAAAGAGAATAAACTGTACGTGAGGAGGAGGAGAAAAATTTCGTAATAATACTGTACAAAAGCAAGAAGAAATCAGTTTTTAGGAACTTACGTCATATTGGTATTTATGATTTTGCTGTCTTTTTTTTAAAACTTTTGTGGTATGAAAAGGTCTTATTCGGCAAACTTTTAAAGAAGAATAAATTCGTCGTTAAGATGTATTTGTTTAGTTGCAAATGGGGCCAGATTACAAATAAAAATTCAGTTGAGTAATTTCCGATTATAATTCGAAAGCTACTGTACAGTCGACTTTCCAAAGCTTCTAACTGTTGTTTATGGTGCAATGGGAATCTAAAGTTTTTAAACTCTTTAAAGTCTTTAAAAGTGTTCTTCTTCTTTCGGAATTTCATAGTCTCTGTACTGACACACTGGGAAGAAGTGTAACTATTTTCCTCCTCTCATGAAATTCTGTAACTAATTGCAGTCACGTGTAGCCTACACAATTTGTTGTTGAATCCATGCCATACAACCTAATAAATAATATCGTTTTTTCCGGATAAATTCAACTTCGCTAAAATCAACTAATAAATACTGTTGTAGTCATCGATGACAAAATCAATAAAAAATTGTATAATTAAAATACGTGTAAACCCATAGTCAGTTTGTATTTGTTTGTACATCAGATTGTACAAGTTTTAGTGTAGCGAATGGTGTCCAACGCATAAGTGAATATCTAGAAGTGGTCATACATGAGAGCGCTGCTATTTTTACACGAAAGAGCACTTTTTAAACTATTTTTTTTTATCTATGTGTCACCATTGTCCAGACATTTGTCGTAGCGGTATGGCATTTGTCATACCACAATTTTTCTATGCCCTTTTTTATGGAAAAATGCTGTCAGTAAAAAAAGCCTCTTCTGAACATAATTTTTTGCAAAAATTGTGCTCCGATTTGCGAAGAACTCATCATAAAGCATCTTAATGCAAATAATATATTTCCATGAATTTTCTCGTTAACTTTTTAAACATTCGATCATCGACAACAAAAGGCACCCATTCCATGCTTTTTCACGAAAATTGGTTTGTCTATCATTGAATTTCCTAATCCACTTTCTCGCCATTTCCTCATTCATTATATTTTCACAATAAATCTCTATAAGTTGGCGGAGAATTTCAGCTAGCTTAACATTCTTTACATTCAAAAACGTGTACAGATGTGACTGTTTTCACTGGTGGCATCTTTCTATGAAGAGGGCATAGAAAAGTTGGTTTCCCGTTGGGACAAATGTCTGAACAATAGTAACACCTACGTAAAACAATAGAGTAAGAAATCCTATTTCAATTAGAAATAAATTTTGTTTTGAAAAATCTAATTTTTATTATTTCAGAAGGGTACTTACTTACGTAATTCGTGCAATAGAACATGAAACGAGCAATGTAATTCAAATATTTCTAGATCTGAGGGGATGGGGCCTGTTCTTCTCACCTCATCCTTGGTCCTGCACTTGCAATGGAACACTAAGCTGTACAGATATTATCTGTACAGAGTTTTTAGAATCGATGCAAATGATTCTGCCGAATCGAGCATTGCACATGGGTAACCAGACCCCAACTCCGTGCCTCGCAATGCAGGCGTAGCGCGTGGACTAAGGTGTACTCCTGCGCAGTGCAGGCGCTGCGTGCCGAACGTGCGGTGGCGGGGAGCGTAGGCGCGCGCGTGCGGACATGCCTGCCAGGCGCAGCCGCCTTGCGTCGCTGCCGTCGCCAAACGCTCTACCTTCGCTACACGTACCGACCACGCCAACTCTGCAACTGCCTCTGCCACCGCCACCACCCCGCTCATGCCACTGCCGTTTCCCTTGCTCCTGGACCCATCCCCGCCTTCGCCACCCCTCCCTACCCCAGCCCCCATCACTGCCATCCACGTTACCAACCTGCTCCTTCACCTTTTCCACCCCATTCCATCTCTGCCCTCACTATAGTTACAGCCTCTGCTCCGATACTGATCCGATACCCTCACCACCCCACCCCTCTCACTGCCACGCCCCTACCACCTTCCCCAGCCACCGTCCACGCCTCATAGCTTCACCCCGCCACCATCACCACCACTATCCGCCCTGTCCTCTCGCCCCGACTTCCAGCCACCGCTCCTACCCCCAGCCGCGGTCCACACTCTCAGCCGTCGCCCCTGACACCTCAACCCTATTGTCCCTGCCCCCAACTCCCACTTCGTCACCGTTATAGCTACCACCACCTCACGTATCCCACCACCCGTCATCGCCATCGCCATCGCCATCGCCATCGCTACCGCCATCGCCACTGCCTCCGCCCACACAGGCCACACCGCCGTTGTATGAGTCACGCAAAGACGATGGCTAGGCGTCGCACGCGTGCACGCGCGTCCCATGAACCGCTCGCCCCCGCATCCTGCGCACGCGCCGCCCGCCGCCACCGCCGCCACCGCCGCCACCGCCGCCAACGCCACCACCGCCGCCACCGCCGCCACCGCCGCCACCGCCACTATCGCCGCCACCCCCTTCCCGCCGCCCGCCGCCCGCCGCTACCGTCGCCACCGCCGCCACCGCCGCCACCGCCGCCACCGCCGCCACCGCCGCCACCGCTGCCACCGCCGCCACCGCCGCCACCGCCGCCACCGCCGCCACCGCCGCCAACGCCACCACCGCCGCCACCGCCGCCACCGCCGCCATCGTCACCATCGCCGCCACCCCCTTTTAGGGTAGTGCCAGTGTGCCACCAACAAGAAGGAAGAAAAATAAATTTTTCACCACAAATGTGTGTATAAAATATCGTTTCTTCAAAATATTTTTGAACGAGCGTTCAGTCATTCGATGTTCTATCAATACTCTCTTCAAACGCACAGTGTGTAATGCTATCTGTTGGCCTCCTCCTGAACCTCTAAGCCACCTACGGATTGGCACTGTCTCTGCCAATTTAACACTGTATAAAAAAAGCTATGTTGGTTTGTGTGCGTCTCTTATACATGAGACGGTGTCAAGGTGGAAAATGCACAGTAGTTCACGTTTTGCTCCACAGAGTGGGCCAATAGTACTACCTTCATCGAGCAGACTACCTCTCGATTAGGATGACTCCGATGCTCTGGTATTTCGTACGTCTTTCCTTGTGTTTTAGCATACGGTGAGACGGTACTCAGGTCGTAAGGCGAACTCAGGAAGCTGCAGCCTCTGATATTACTGTGGGCGCTCAGGGTTTCAGGCTAAGTATTTTGATTTGGTCTTATTGGTTTGTTTTCTGTTTAATCTTCATTATAAATTAATAACCACGGTAACTGAAAAAATAAATTTTGTTGCCCATGAATTTTATTTCAGAGATTACTAAACCACTTTTAAATCATCTCATCGATGTTTAAAAACATACATGTGTTTTGATCGAGGCTTTGTTAACATCGATGTTTTAATAATGAACATATGATAATTGGTAACATCAAATGTTTTATTATCGATGTCTCATCACTAACTGGCATCATCAATAGAATTCCGTACCTGCCGCTACTGCCGTAAGAAGACTTTTGATGAGATTGTTAGAACCCGTCTCTTAGTTCAAGTCTACCATTAAGATAATTCCCCTTCTTCCTTCCACAAAATTCCTTCTGTAAGCATAACATTTTTGTAAGCACTGTGTCAAGTTTTAACCATTTATTTGTAAGCTGTTTCTTTAAGTATTGAGGAAATTAAGTTTCCGTGAATGAGCAATTAAGTGACTTAACGTTCCGGAAAGCGATATCTCGCCTCCTGATTTTCTTATTCTCTTAAAAAAGCGAAACAGCATAATAACTTGTTCCATATATTTATGTCTGTGTACCTAGTTTCGGGAAAAAAAACCAGCTCACATTTCTTAGAACATGCAGAATATCAAACTACGTGACCAACGATACCAGGGTGTTAAAAATTAATATTATACGCGTATTTTAATGAATATTTCAATCTTTTGGTATAATTTTATTTGAAATATACCTGGATATTTTAGCAATATGTATCTTGTTCCTGTTTGTTCCAATCTTCAACTTCTCAGTCACACAAGTCTGACAGTTTTGAGCCCTTCATTAAGGAGTTA
The DNA here is from genome assembly GCA_031308135.1 of Acheta domesticus. Classification (NCBI taxonomy): domain Eukaryota; kingdom Metazoa; phylum Arthropoda; class Insecta; order Orthoptera; family Gryllidae; genus Acheta; species Acheta domesticus. The sequence goes on from JAHLJT010008756.1 coordinate 68,294,402, forward strand.
AGTTTACCCCCCCTCGTCCCCCCCAAAAAAAGAAAACAACGAACAAAAATCTTTATTTTTCGGTACAACACTGTAATTTATAAATAGCATTGCATTCGACTCATTTTGTGTCTTATAATAATTTCATAAATGATATCTGCATAAATGATTGTTTTGTGCTTTCGGTCATGGTCTGTCAACGGCCATAGTCATTAGTCCCGTAAGTGTAGTGATGTTTCATTACGAGAGGTGGCGGTATTTTTCCTCCACTGGGTGGTGAGATCAGGATCCGTACAACACGTCGGCTTGCGAGGTTTTCTCTCTCCAGGTGTCTCCTCCCAGACGAGTACCGCCCCGTATGAGACGAGCTCTAAGTCCCGACGGGACTCCCAATATGTGCAGTTGTGTAGAGGATGGTAAGTGTGTGTGTATGAAAGGGTTGAAGATAGGACATGTGAAGAGAAGGAAAGATTGCGCGCAGTCCGTGTCCCATTTGTTACGTTAGTGGTCCGGCATTCGCCTGAAATTGATCGGAGGTACCCAGAAAACTGCCCATCAGAGGAGCCGACCGCCACAATTCTCCTCCAGATGGCTAAATTCAACCTAGCAATCTAACTAGAATCGACATTCTTGCTACCGTCAGGACTAGAAACTTAGAACCTCCCGCTTCTAGAGGCACTACAATGACATTAATATTTTAATGAATATTTTTGCCCTGCGCCACCTTAGACGGTGATATATGAATAAAGTCCGCGATATATTTCCTAGTATGTTGTCTCCTTTGATCAACATCTATTTTCTAGTAAATCGTCCGCACGTTTTGCTAGAGCTCTGGAACTCTGGTAAACACCCGTTTCCTTGGATGGGTAAATTGGAGTAGTTAGCAACGCCGCCAACTTTACAAATTCCCATGCACGTACTTTGAATACCTGCCACTTGCAAGTGACTGACTTGTAAGACTGGCTGCCTTCGCTATTTACGACTCGGCGTAAGTATACATCCGAAGCCCCCTCATTTAATTTCTGCACTTTCGCTCTCGTAGAGGAGACGAAGGAGTCGTTTTTCTCGTTGTCGTCCCGCAGGCGGCCGGACTCGTTCGACGGCGCGTAGCTGTCCGCCGCCCCGTCGTCCGCCTTCAATCCACTGCACGCGAGCGCGCCACCACGCCACGCGGCGCCATGCCGCCTACATCGCAGAACAGTGGGCCGAAATTACTCTGCAAAATGGACTTGTAATTTCTTCTTCTCTTCTGATCTCACTGCAGTACCTCTGACTAGGAGGCCCTAGGTTCGAGTCCCGACGATGGCAGGATTTTTGGCTTTTGGCTTTTGGCTTTTGGCTCTTGGCTTTTGGCTTTTGGCTTTTGGCTTTTGGCTTTTGGCTTTTGGCTTTTGGCTTTTGGCTTTTGGCTTTTGGCTTTTGGCTTTTGGCTTTTGGCTTTTGGCTTTTGGCTTTTGGCTTTTGGCTTTTGGCTTTTGGCTTTTGGCTTTTGGCTTTTGGCTTTTGGCTTTTGGCTTTTGGCTTTTGGCTTTTGGCTTTTGGCTTTTGGCTTTTGGCTTTTGGCTTTTGGCTTTTGGCGAATTCAGCCTCTGCTTGGAGAAGAAATCTAGCGGATGGCTACTCTGATTGTTTGTTTCTCGTGGTTTGTCCTATCAACACAAAGAGAGCAGTACCCAAACAAACGTGCCACGGACCGGGCGCGATTATCATTTCTTCTTCCTTGTCCTTTCCACACCTCTTTCCACCTCCCCACGTATTCTTTCATATGCACTACACTATCATACATGCCGGGACCTTAGAGCCTGTGCCGTCTGGAGCGGTGCGTCGCTGGTAGGAGATACCCGTTTGGGGAAAATCCCCGTAAGCCGATGTATGTCAGCGCAGGATCTCCCCAGCCAGAAAGGGAAGATTACAGCCCTCTCTCGCGATAAAAAATACATTACACTTACGGAACTAATGATCTTAGCAGTTGACGCGCCTGGAATCACCAATTAATCAATCAATAGATCGATCTTCTTCTTTCCCTTCTTTACATCCTCTTTTTCCACAGTTTCCTCCTCTTTCTTCTTCTGTCGTTCCTCCCACTCTTCTTCCTCTTCTTTTTATTCATATATATATATATATATATATATATATATATATATATAAAAAATATAATATACATATACATACACATGAATGATGTGTTAATGAAAGGAAACAAAAATTACCAAGAAAGAAGCAAGAATATTATATTCTATTAAGAGGGGAAACTTGTTTCAAGTTAGATATGCCAAAGTGCTTACGTATTAACTGCACAATTAGATTAAGCTAAAATTAAGTTACTTTTAGTTGGTTATTAAGAAAAGCCCTGCTTCTTAGCTGCTTAAGCCGTAAGGTAGCAGCATACGGTAAACCAAATTAATAAAATAATTTCCCATCTGCTCAGGGATACTGCGGAGGGTAAATTGAAAAAAAATATAACTAGCAACGACGTCAGCGTAATTGGAATGAACGGGTTTGTATGAAAAGGAAAATAATACATTGAATTACATTGAATTGATCCCTGTTTAAGTGAACTGTGTATGCAGTTATGTAATAATATCTATTATAATAATAATGAACGTCAACTTTGCTTACAGCGTACAAGATTCTGCTGACCATGAAAAAGTATATTTCTACATTTAGCAATAAGCCTACACAATATGACTTTCAGGCGTTAATACTTGAATACACTTGCAAAAAATAATATAACAAATCATTAAAATACGTTAATTGCGCTTGTTTCAGTATCCGCAAATCCGTAAACGACACAGGAGTGAGAGGTATTTTTCGGAAGTTAAATTGCATACATTTTAAATTATTTGTTGAACATAGAAATATAATATTTTATACAAATTTAAATGAGTTCTTTATTAATTTAATATTTTTTAAACGGGGAATATATACTTTTTTTAATATTTGATGGGGCACATGTTATCCGTGCACCCCATTTTGAAAATATTCCCATTAAGTATTAGAGAGACACGTTTATGTCCTCTGAGGTTACGTAACACAAAACTTAGGCGTCTAAATTTCAACCATTGTTGTGAACTAAGGGTTTCATGATCTAGTCGTACAAGGCAACATAAGAGTTTACCTATGTCAAAAATAACTAATCAACTAAAAAGTTTTCAGTATTCCCATTCAAGTGTATTGTAAATTTTACATCAATATAAACACAAATTGTAAAAAATATATTGAAAAAGTGTTTATTAACTGAAAGGCACGGGGAATGTAAAAAGATGTGATTGATGTCTGAGATCTATGAAACATTTATGAAGACAATTTAACGAAGCGCAGTAAATGTAGGAATAGAAATTCACCTATTACTGCTGTTGAAATGATGTTGAAATTGTTTTCTTATCACTGAGTTTTAAAATAGTTCCTAGAAATATAAAAAAATAAGTACCATTCGCCATCTAAACCAAACATCAATCTCAAAATATAACGGCACAAGGGCATCAATGAATCCTAAGGGTGAGGAAATCCTAGAACAGGAGAAGACTTGGTAGCAATAAAAAGCCACGACAAAATAATTAGTGGGATCAACGCCCAACTAGAGTTGTGCCACGTCAAAAATAGAAGAAAACGAGTAAAGATGAGAAGAAGATGGAAAGGTGAGGAATGAGGAAGAGAAGTTTAAGGAAGAGAATGAATAGGTGAGAGAAGAAGAAAAGGAAAATAAAATAGAGAAAGAAAAGGTAAAGTGACAGAGAAATGAAGGAGGAGATAACAAATGAAGGAAAGAAAGAAGAAAGACAAGAAAGGGGAAGTTAGAAGAGGGAAAAATGGGAAAGGGAAAGAAACAGATTTGTATTCATACATATGTGTGTGTGTATATATATATATATATATAAATATATATATATAATGAAACGAATTGTTATCACTAAGACGATAACAATGCGTTTCGAACCAATTTTGTACGTTTGAAACTGCGCGGCAGAGGCTAGCCCGCCGGCGGAGTCGGGGGGGGCCAGAGCCGGTTCAACGTGAAGAACCAGGAGTCACGAATCGAGCAGGAGACGAGTAGAGCAATGGCGAAGGAAGAGAGTGGACGTAAGGTATCGTGTGGAAGGAAAAAACGAATAGTGGCGGACAGAGTGGAACCAGAGCGGAGTTGTGGCGGAGATAGTGTGGGACTAAAGTGAACGCATTAGCGGAAAAGTGAAGTGAGACCGAGAGAGTGCAAGAAAGTAGTAAAGTGTTACAGACGGTGAAACGCGTTGGATGATGAACACGTGGGACGGACACTGCCGTATAGAGGGAGGGAGCATAGTATGCCAGTTTTTAAACATTATCAAGCACCACTTAGGTGAACAGTTAATGATCATTACCATAAAGGCCGAGAACTGTATCGTAAAAGAACGGGAGAGTAGCAGCTGGGGAGGACAACGCTCTGATACAATCAAAACGTTGGGTTACGTTTCAAAGCAGACCCCGGCGGCTACGAGTGGGGTGAGAAGCGGCGGCGTTCCTCTGCCGCCCTTCCGAGCACCTCCGAAGGAGACGGAACTACCCGAAGGGCGAGGTGGCGCGGCCAGGCTCGTCAGGCAAGAGCGCGTCGAACAAGCAGCCGGCGCGGCATTGCGGGGCTCCCCCTCCCCGCGCTGGCTTCCCGCAGCGCTAGGTGCCGGCCGACGGCGGACGGACGAGTATTGAAACGGCGCAAGTCAACGGGGTTTTCGTGAGTAAAAGCGGTCGGAAGGTTGGGAGAGTAGTGATTGACCAAGAGAAAACAGTGATCTTGATTTGAGCCCCCCCCCTAAGTAATAAAACTAGTGTAAAGGAGTAAAGCCATAAGGCGATCGCAAAATTGTAAAAAGGGATCAGACAAAGCACGGGAAAAAACAGTAAATGCTCCTGTGAGCGCCAAAAGCAACTGACTTTGTATAGCTATGGTTTTGTTCTGTTTTTTTGTAATAAAGAAAAGTTTCGTTACCCCTAGTCTCCATTGTGTGGATGATTGGATCCGGAGCCCATTCCCGAAAAAGAATTCCTGCCCCCTTTTGTTTATTTATAAATTTTGTGAGAGTTAATCAACAACTCGTCTCAATATATATATATATATATATATATATATATATATATATATATATATATATACAGACACGTTTTATTCTCTTCTGTCGTAAAGTCATTCAATTATTAATTTCTGAAAGCCATTTTCTCTCGTTTTGCTCCTACGCACGTTTGCTGAGCAGTTCGGAACAGTGTGGGCGGGCTGTGCGCCTCCGAGCCTTCGCTGCATCGAGGAGTGAACGCGGGAACAAACGGAAAAACAAACAGCGCCCGTAAAGCTAGAAGTAGTTTCTCTGCGATTTGCATACGCGTTGTTTCCACAAAGAGGATGGCAGGGCGGAGACGAGACAAGACGAGTCGAGTCGAGACGAGGGGACGCAGGCGGCGCTAACCCTTGGGGCAGTGTTGCCAACGCCACGGGCGAAATGTCACTGGGTTAGTCTGCATGTGGATAATCCAATGTTGAATAATGACGCTTAAAAATTGCGTAGCTATGAGCTCCTTAAACTATTTTGTTCACAAATATACTATCGGTTTTTCAAGCGCACGAAAGTGTATATCATAAATGTTGAAGCTGGTTTAGAATATTCGTTAAAAGTAGAATTTGTGTTGTTTCCGTTTTTGGAAATATTTAGTTCATTTTCCTAAACTGTGATTTCAGAAAACTGGAGAAGTTGACGCGGGCCTAATACACTAATGTACGCACTATCTATCCATAATATTTTGCTCCAGGGAAGCATGTGAATTTATTTCGTTAAATGAAATGGTTCTGTAGCAAATGTTCTTATTATTTCATATAATGTAAATTGCTCCTACAATTTAGAATGCATTATTTATGATTTAGTCTAGACGATCACGTGAAATGTGATAGTAAGGTGTAATGTGCATTGGGAGTTGCATGTGCGCCTACTGTGTCCTTTGTATAATAATCTTGTAAATTCCCAGGTTTGCATCATAAGTCTGTTTGATACAGTTTCGATGAGTAATCTCTTATCCAACAGCCACACACTTACGGGGATTTGAGTGAATGGCTTCTTACAAATGGTGCAAACAAACCATGATCTTGTCTTAGAGACTTTCACAGCCAGATTATCGCCGACGCTTGACGCCGTTATTCAGACCCATTCTTCAATGAAGCTAATCGCACAATCGCATTCCTTCCTTCCCACGATTTTAGTGCGGAAAGCATTACATTGGCAACTGATGCCGTGTCCTGGCGCAGTTCGCTTTCGCGAGCAGCTTTCCGGCGAAACAAATGAGCGCGCGGGCGGGAAGAGGCGGGTGTGGTCGCTCACAGACTTCGGCTCTTCGCCAAAGCCGCTCGACCGCGCCGCGGCGGCCCCTCCCGACTCCATTCATTGTCCGGCGGCGGCCGCGGCTCGGTTGTGGAAACAATTGTGACGGAGGAGGCAACGGCCATTTTCATAAGGAAGGCTTGTGCTTGACTGAGTATTTCGTGTTTACGGAGGCGTCCGCGCAATTGCTTTGGTCTTGAGTTCTGTGAGTGTAGTGGATGTGTTCAATCGGGAGGTGGCGGTGTTCCTGTCTCCCTCAGAAACATAAGATACGGCGCCGACATAACCGTCTGCCTTCAGGGTTTTCTCCTCCATTCCCATAGGTACATCCCCCCAACAGGGCTCCGTCTCAACCTGATTAAGCTCTGTTTTCACGACTGATCTCCCAACATGTGTAGTATACATAAGTGCAAGTGTGTGTGTGCGTGCGAAAGTTATGGAAGGTGTGTAGAAATGGAGAATAGATGAGAAAGAGAATATCGCATAGGGTACGTGGCACGTTTTTCATGATACTGTTTCGACATTCGTTTGATATTGATGGCGTGGAGGTGAATGGCAATATATGATGGCAGTGGAGATAGGAATGACGGTAACAAAGGGGCCTACCCGTGGCGTAGCGGCCAGATTTCAGGACCAGCGTTCAAATTGCGGTCGATCCAAGTGGAATTTGTGTGTGGACGCAACGGGTTCGCGGCGTATTTTCTTGGGGTTCTGCTAGTTCCCCCTCTCATTCAATCATTCATCTTTCATTGATATCAAATGTTCATAATCACCTTCTTACCAAAACCTTTCACCCATTTCCAAGTTAGGCACTATTATCATAACCAAGACGTTAACGACATTTATCTTGTTGGCAATGATTACGCTGGTGTTGCCAGAATCGATGGCTACAGCGTTGATGGCCAATAAACGTACTTATGATAGCGGAAGAGTCGTCATTTATTATCATGGAGGTGGCAAAATGTTGGCGGGCAAAGAATAAGGTGTAGGTGGCGAGGTCTGCAACAATACTAACCGTGCAGGAGGCGTGGCCTGAGGAGGAAAAAGGCAACAATGATGACGGATTGGTATGGTGATGGGAACGAAAGTGGAAGAAGGGATGAAGATTACGATGATGGTGAAGTCATCAGGAACGAATCTAATAGCTAATGTTAATATAGAAATATAATAGCATTACAACTTTAGTTTAGGTTGGCAAAGGATGGCGAATAGACCAATTGGAGACGGTAGAGAAGATAGAAAAGAAAGAAAACATAGAAGAAAACACAAGTGTAGAAAAGGAAAGGAAGTAAAAGAAAACTCCAAATAAAAGTCTACAGAGCAAAATAATGAATCTGAGAAGTATGTAGATTAAAAAATAAAACGGAAATAAAACCATGATGTGGGAAAGAAAAAACAAACTAAGATGATGACGTATTGTGTATTCCTCTTCCCGACATCACAAATTCCAGTGACAAAACGACAGTTCAGTGACAAACGCACTTTTCTGAGTATTTACCGCGAGTCACAAAACATAATTACCATTTGTGACGGAAAAGGGGTTTAAAATTTTAAAGCGCTAACTACAAGCTAATCTTCGCAACCAGCTAATGTCCAGCTTCCAGCTAATGTCCCTTAAAATAAACATCTCTACTGAGTGGCTCGTTTGTCTATTCTTCAGGGTTTAAGGTTGAGGACTGTGGGAGCACCAGACATAAAGAGAACAATAACTGAGGGGGCAATGGCGGCAATATCGACCAGGACGATGGTGGCGGCGGCGGCAGTGAGGCAACTTGCGGTCATAGAAGCGCCCAGCCCATTCAGGTCCGCGAGTCCGTGAATTAAGAGAGAACGGCCAAGGCTTTGTGAGGCTCCGACCGCGTTTTATTCATAATTTAACCGATAATTGCCGTGCGTCCGATCGCCCACGGAGATGCGGAGATAATAGGACACCTGCGTCCTGCCACAAAGGCAGAGGGCGAACGATTTGCTGCTCGTTGGAGAATAAACATATTTAATTTGGCGCACAATGGATCTGGTTACATTTGTCAGGATTGAATGCTATACTCTATGGCAGGTAAAATACGATCCCGGATCTAGAAAATCATTAATCATATGAGAATGGGAAGCAAACATTAGCTTGGAGTGTTGTAACGTATTCTACTGTTTGTTATGTGAGTGGGAGGTTTAATACAGGAAAGCAGTTACAGATTTAGATCCTATTTCGAAAGGTATTTGATATTTCTATTTTACTGGGTGGGGAAGAAATAAATTTGAATTCGCTAATGCTATTTCTCTTTATATTAAAAAAAATTGTCAAATCTGAATTTCATTTTTCTTCCTTTGCAAAATGTTATTTTGAAAATAATGCAGTTGGCAATTTGACAATATCTTTATTGATTACATTTATTGGTTAGAAACTGCTGCCGCAATCGCTGGTAACATCTACAGTAGCAATAGAAGTGAATTTTACGGAAAATAATTACGAACACAATAAAGAGCAAGAAACTACTTAGTATTATTTAGAATTGTATTTAGAATTGGTACCTTAATAGGAAATATAATGGTGTATTAACATGCGCTATAGAAAGAAAATCAATTATTTAAGTGTGTTTTTTGTAATACGATACGCAATTTAGATGGCCATTTTTACAGTCGCAACGAAGATATGTGAAAAATAAATGGCAGTATTTTTTAGTTTTAAAAAATATCCCTCTCCTCTCCAATTAAACTTAACTCTTGAAAAAATATAATAAATAATAGCCCAAATTTTTAGATGATTTGACTTTGTAAATAGTTTCAATACACGGGAACGAAAATTTTATCAATTCTTATCAAAAATGCTCTTTGGTATCTTTATTTATAATTCAACTTAATATGTATATGAGTTAGGTAGGGATCCCAGATTACATTTAGAGATTGTACTTTATCATTCAGTACGTAACACAGTTTTCAACTCTTTTTGACATTAAATAGAGAAATATGCATGTCACTTATATGTTCTATCTCAGTAAGCATACATTGTAAAAATTTATCAAAGTTATATTGACTCTATTCCAAGAATAATACTGCTCTTTGCACACAATGTGCTTGAGTGCAGAAAAATAAGAAAAGGCTCTCTACGAGTGTTTTCAACAGAAATTCAAAATTTGAAATACAATATTATTTATGAATCCACCTTAAAAGTCAGACTTTTGAATTTCATGGCAGCTATAAGAGGAAAGACGATAAATTAAACCACTATTCGAACACTACTTTTGTAGCAACAAGCGTACATTGAACAAACTTCGATTTGATCTCTTACGTTCACCATAAGAAGCCAAATCACGCCTGGAAAGGAGGATGTGGTCTTACGTCATGTACTTTGTTCTACTTCATAAGTGCAACTCACGCGCGTCGCCCGGCTTACCCGTATCCCCTGCCCCGCCCGCATGAGCGACCAGGGAGCTGCGTCGACAAAGGAAATGTTATAGCCGATAATCAAAACCCGGAGACTTCAACGCTCGAATGAGACACGAACCGTCTTCTGTTCCATAATTCAGGGCGCATGGGCGACACATTCTGATATGTAAGCTCGACCACGTTGGGTGGACGCGCAGTATGTCTGCTGCGTATAACGTACGACCGGCCGCCGTCTCGGAGCTCGAGGGAATTTTGAAGTAGGTTCTGCCCGTCCGGCCAATTCATCCATCACCTTCCGGTCGGTGATTGTAAATTTGGGCCTTCAGCTGTCTTCACGCTCAAATGCTTTATGGGCCATAAGGCGAAAAATTACTCAGGATGGAAATTTTTCTTGTTGAAATGAAACTTGCGTGTTTTTTTTAATATTTTGAGATATGAATTATCTTCAAATGACATGAAAATCCCATCTAAATTAAAACTATTGAATAATTATATCCAGAAAATATTCTACAGGCGTATTCCACTACACTTTGCAAAGGAATTCAGTAACAGTGTCAGTCACTTCGGAATGCATTTTAATTTTGTTATTTTCTTTTTAACGATTCAATGTCATTAACAATATTAGTTGGCTTTCTGACATTTTATTAACTTCGTATGACATTAGTCACTTGTAATTTATCTAACGCAACAATTTTGGTTCTATTCACAGTAAAATAGAATTAATAAAAATTCGTATTTCCAAAAGTTTGCATTTTTTAATGTTTGTTTACAGAACACAGTCATCACTGTGAATTTGAAATAATTGATTTTCACGAATGTCAACTCGTAATATTACTGCTTCAAAATGAAATCAATTTACATCTCTAAATTAAAAGCCAAAGTTATCTGGAATATTTGGAGGAGATTGAATAATTACAGCACTTTTCTTAGGTATTGCTAAATTGAGAAGATACAAAACTTAAGCTGATCCAAAGGTTACACTCCGCCTCCAAATTGTCTTCAGTTGCTGTAAGCATCGTCTTCCGCAACCTGCGATATCAACCGAAAGTGAATTTTAAAAAAATAGCCTGGCGCGATCTTATAAAAGACTACCTGTGATTACTCCGAGGCTAAAAAAGCACCCCACACGGAATCTTATCAATCTTGGCCATTCCAGAAGTCAGGCCGGTGTGTTATGCGGGATGCCGTCCTCCCTGGGGGCGTCGTGGAGCGGCGCTCTCGCCCCGACGGACCGGCGCGGCGCGGCGCGGCGAGTGGGGCTGGTGTCGGGGCCGCCGGCGGCGGGGCTCGTACCCGCGCGCTACCGCTGGAGAAGTGCCGCCGCCGCCGCAATTTGGCTGTCAGAGGCGCGAGCCCGGGCCGCGGCTCGGGTCCCGCCCGAGGCCCGCCGACGATCACCGCACGATGGGGCAAGACGTCGAACACCTGGCCAAAATATTCAATCACTTTTCGTCCACTTTGATTACCACAAGCCGAACTTAACGAAACTGATTTGCGTTGTGAAAATGATTAACGTCAATACGATGATAAATAGAAAATACCAAACGTCTCTTTTAAATTATTAGTCGTGTGTTGTGCAATACTTTTCATAATAAATAATTTCACCTTCTTAAAAGAAAGAAATTATAAACTAGAAATCCCATTTCTTAGAATAAGTGTGTTTACACACCATCTTTGCCTTACAACACATTTTTCTATTGTTCTTACGGGATGGCGAAGTTTTAAAGTGACCGTCTGTTGAGATTGACTTTTCCTGCCTTTTTCTTCACCGTTCCTCTGATTACGTTGTCTGTATTTCAGTACACTTATTCTAAGATCTATATTTTGTTTATAAGAAGATATTAGAAAAAATCAATGAAATAGGCGAAAACACAAATTACAGACTGGGTTGGTTATTTTCTATTTATCTGTCTAATAATCTTAATAACTATAACATAATATTCTACATACTGTTAACAAACTACTTGAATTGAATTTTCACAATTCGAACTAATAACTGACGCACTTTTCCACAAAAATTTGAAATAACATTTGTTTGTGGTTGTGTACTACCAACTAGGCCTCCCTTTCCATTTTCAAAATGTTTTTTCTTTCTTAATCGCATTTTTTGTAATTTCTTAAAATAAAATAACTCATATATGTTTCTTGATATAACATTCACATTTTAAATTTTTTCGATGGGGGGAGCTACGTTTCAGCGTTGTCCTGAGCCCAAAATTATCTAGCTCCAGCACTGCTCCGATTCAAGCTGCATTTGTGGACTTTGTCCATCTCTTTGGCGTCCAGCCCCACAGTGCCCGGCGCCGAGCTGCTTCTCTTCTTAACCGCAGCGCAGGCGGCGGCGTCTGCCTCGTAACAAGCGGCCGCGGGCACTGGTCGGGTATCGCACGGTCGCCTCCACCGCCGCCGCCTCCGCCGACATCACTAGACGGGCTGCCGCGTCAGTTGCCACCGTTCCATCACCTCGCCCGCCTTGATAGCACCCGCTGCTCCATCATTGCCTCCGTCTCTGGCTGCCTCGCTCCTGCGAACGCGGATTTCCATACGCCGTCTTTCCTTTCGCGCCTCTGGCGATGGGAAGATAGCGCAAAGTAGACACGGTTTGAGCTTTTTCCTTACTAAGCAAGTTCGCAGCGGGGTTATCTAGCTTTCTCTACTTCCTCCGTAGCCCCATTATCATGCATCGTTCCATAACCACCAGTCAATCAGTGTTTCTTATCCTTTTGACATTATTATGTATTGTTGTGTATGTTATGACGTTATTATGTATAAGATTAAACTATACCCAACATTGTCTGGGTGTACTTATTTTAAAATCATATTTAACTTGTCATGTTTTCAATTTTATTAAATGATAAATCTACATAATAAATTAGTTTCATGAAATGTAAAAAACCTTGAACATATTGAGCATTGTGCTCCACAAGTTGGAAATGACTGTTAAGAGAAACAAGGGATGGAGTAAATTAATACAAGGAAATAAAATGTCTTTCTCCTTTAGCATCGCAGTCTTTGACTTTCTCCTCGTCAATGGCACTGGCGAGGCAGTCATTTATTGCCACTGGGAAATGCTTTTGAGTAAAAAAAGGGGGCAGAACTTAACTAACGTAACCTATGGAAGACTGGTGTTTTGGCCGGCAACGTATGATTTGCAAAGGATTATAATTTTCTCAGTTTTGTATTGTTCAGGCTTCTTAGTATTACTTTTTTTTCATTCATTCACACATTCACTTATACTTTTACACTTATTTACAACAGTCTTACCTATCCCCGCGCACATTTCAAAAGTCTCTATTTATACTACATATTGCGCCACAACGTCGACTTTGCTCCAATAGTCCGTGGTGGCTAGGAGGTTCAACATCCAATTGGATTTCGTGCATTAGATGAATATCAGTAATTTTTTGTCGTAACTAATGAGCAACAAAAAAGCGACATTTTTAAATTGATATCTTGTCAAAATAACAATAATCAATAATAATAATAATTTCGTTCGTTTTATGCATGCCAAAGTGCTACTCAGTTACTGTCAAATTAGATTTAAGTGTTAATTAAAAACTACCTTAATTAAAATTAAGTTAGTTTTAGTTACTTACTAAGAAATCCCCCTCCTAGCTGCTTAAGCCGTAAGGCAGGAGTATAATGTAACCCAAATCACGAAAATAAATTCCCGCCTCCTCAAAGATACTGTGCAGGGGAAATTGCAAAAAAGCAACAACAAAAACAAAAAAAAAAACGTCCGCAGCGCGTATCGCTCGGGCAGCGTGCGGCGACGTGGAGCGCGGGGGCCGGTTTGCCCTGACGGATGAGCCGCGCTGCCGCCTGACCCCTCCCCCTCCCCCGCCACCCCACCCCCGCACCCCCCGCCGCGGGATGCGCGACGTCTTCAAAGGTCACCGACATGTTTTACATAACGACCGCCTCGATATTTCCGTCCTCGGAGCGCGCGGAGCAGCGGGTTTGAACCCGGCGGCCGGCGCGCCAACTAACGACCCCTCTTGTATTCCGCGTAATTAATTTTGTATCTCTGAAATTTAAATACTGCGAAAGCGCGCCCGTGTGTGTATATGTCAGAACGACGGTGTAATAGCACTGGGAGCGAAACTTGGAATGACCTCCGTCGTATTAGGTTTCGTTCCGTACGGCTCAATGATTCTGCCGGTTTATTGGTACAGGCGGTGACCTCTTGGGGTAGAGTGATGCAATCCGGCTAAATGATTCTCTTTCGATAGGAAAAAAATCTTCTAGGGGAAGGGAATTTATTTAAATTGGCTGTAGTATGTTTGTAATTGTCATCATTACAATCTGTGTCGTATAGTCGTAACAAGGCAGTCGTAGGATTTTATAGTCTAACTTGAAGTTGCAAAAGTAAGCAGTCGTTATTTATGCAAATCTTTCAACATTTCGCAGTTGATAATGCATACTTTGGTAGTCAATTGACTTCAAATGATATTTGTACGGCCTTAGTTTTAGAGTTGTTGATAAAAGCAGTCGTTGGAGAAAAAGTAAATTAGTAGAAGTATGAGATAAACGCACTTTTTAATATTAAAAACAACATAATTATCAATCAGAATGTGTTGGAAAATATCCTGATTAGAGCTAGTAAATGAAAGTAATGAAAATGAGAAAGGTATTAATTCCTTTAAAATGTTTCACGTATCGTAATGTCAGCTCTGAACATTTTTCATTGAGTACTTACTTTCTAAGTTGGTATAACTTTCTTCCACGAGTTCTGCATTGCCACGTTATAACCAGACTTTGAAGCTACTCATTCAATTGAAATACGGTAAGAACTATTCATTCCAAGAATTGTATTATTCCACTAATGTCTGCGCTAAATTTTACTTGTTATAGTATTATTGTTGTAATATATTAAACAGCTGATAATATTTTAAGTTCCTTAAATCTCTTCGCCCAATAACTCCTTCTAATATGGTAGGTATAATAGATTTTGCGATTTTCAAAAAATAATTTTGTTGTTGTTATTGATATTATTATTACTTTTTGTATTATTTCATATAACAGTTTTCAAAATTGACGTATACAAGAAGCAAGAAAATATATAAAAGCACATTGTTTTCTAAGATAACATGTAATGTTCAGTTAATGTAATTATTTTTTCAAATTCCGCTCTTTACGAAACACAAAGCATCATAAAACCTAAGAAAGTGAACACAAGTCATCGTAGTCAAATTATACAGCCGTACGAGCCGTTCCCTCCGGATATGACTGCAGTATATAGGCGACGTCTCTGAATACCTATAGCTCTGCAGTGGAGAGCAGGCATATAACATTCAGAGAGCGGCCGCGACGGCGGCGCCTGCGCGGCCGGAAGAGGCCTAATGGCGAGGGCGCGGGTGGGGGAGGAGGGGAGAAGGAGGGGAGGGGGAAGAGGGGCGGAGGGATGCGGCGGCGCCGAGCGGGCGGCGCACCCTCAAAGGCCTTCGGAGATAATTTACACACAGTAGCCGCGCCACCGGTCGCCTCCGTGCCACCGCCGCATCGCACCGCACTACACCCCGCCGCGGCCTGCTCCCGGCCGGCGCCACCGCCGTCTTCGCCCCGCAGCCCCGCCAGCGATGAATCGCTTCGGAGCGTCTGCCGCCTTTGACGCCTCCGTAACCGTGACCGCCGCCACCGACGCTGCTGCCGCTGTTTCCACTGTCGCCTCCATCTCTGCTTCTTCCTCTCCCTCTATCCCTGCTCCTCTCCCTCTCTCTTCCTCTCCCTCTCTCTTTCTCTCCCTCTCTCTTCCTCTCCCTCTCTCTCCTCCTCTCCCTCTCTCTTCCTCTCCCTCTCTCTCTCCTCCTCTCCCTCTCTCTTCCTCTCCCTCTCTCTCCCGCTCCCTCTATCCCTCCTCCTCTTATTCTTTTTTCACGTCTCCTCATCCTTCTTTCTTTTCTTTCAATTCTTCTTTCACCTTTCCCCATCCTTCTTTCACTTCTTTTATTTCTTCTTCTCTTCCTCCTTTCCTTCTCATCTTTAGCCGCCTTCTCCTCTAACCTCTTCACTTCCTCGTCTCTTTACGCGGCTCACGACATCAACAGATGTCACTGCAGGGTCTGTGACCGGGCGGTTCCAGCGGATCTCGCTATCAAGCAAGGGAAGTTCACCGCCACCTTCCGCGATAAATCATGCACTACACTTAAGGAACTATTTCCACCGTCTGCCACTAGCCTCGTTGACTTTTTCTTATTCCATCAACCGACCAGGTCTAGTTATCAGTGATTACTGGGATGAAATTATAATGATAATAAATGATGAAATACACACACACACAAAACACAACCATGGCCGAGGCGGGACTCGAACTCGCGATCCTATGGTCCGAGACCGCTACTGCTCAAGTTGTATGCTTAAAAGCCCGTTTGTCAAACACGTAAATTTTATGTTCTGTAACTTTCGTTGTTAAGACACTCACGTTAGAATGCCCATACAACTGTAGTCACTTAATTCTTCAGTTTCAATACCTAATTGTTTACATAAACTTCTTACGACCTACTCTCTGAGCATTTATCAGTCACTTTTAATATATTCTAATGTTTACTTAAGATAGTAATAATTCCTGGACCATTCCATACTCTATCATTTTAATTCTCAGACTCCATCCCACATTATTTCTTATTCTCATTCTGATTACCACCCTTCACATCACCTCTTTTGTCATCAATTCATTCTCTAGAATGGACGAACCTGCCGCCACCACCATCGCATCTTTACAACCTCGTGGTTCCACGTTCACTTTTACAGCGAGGTCGGCTGACGCGACCGAGGAGAAGGGGACCAAAACCCATTGCGAATGTACCGTTCTTTACGACTGCGGTTTTGCTTTGACCTGTTTTTCTGCACTATATTACTGACCCGGCTTCGTCCGAATTGGGTCGAGGATGTTTTTGTGGAACCTCGAGTCGGAAAGATGAAAGAATTGGTGCAGTTGGAAAAAGATGGTTCTAGCAGATAGATGTGGCCGCAAAGGAAAGGAAAAGCTTTCAGGTGGTTAGGTACTTTTTCATCATACAATACTGGTGCAATATCGTTCACGTTTTATGGAACGTTTACAGTTTTCGCATGTTGCTCCCCACGGAAACCTTTTAGACACATGCGTCGCGTTTCCGTCTGCATACCGAACAATACGTTGATGTGATTTCTGAAAAACATATATTACAATTTTTTAATGTTTCTTTTCTCCAGTATCCTTACAGAGAAGAGAATGTGTTAATTTATTTTGGAGCATGCGGCTTTAATTTCCTGCCTTGCAGCTCAAGTAACTACAGGGAGAGATTGATCTTAACGTAAATTCAGCTTCGCGCTGCCTATAATTTAGTGTTGACAATCCAATGTATGACATTTTTTTTAATTCTAAAAAATGATCTCTGTTATGTGTTTTGTTTCAAGTTTCATGAGGTTCTTTTTTTCATTTACCTAACGTTCATACATTATTTACATATATTTTGGTTAGATTCCCAATAAACATTTCATTGAGGATAACAAAATGACACGTACGTTTTTAAAATACATCTGTTTGGAAACTAATTTTCAGCAATTTTCTCGTTAAATCTTACAAGTGTTCATTGTCGATTCGTACAATAAACAATTGTAGCTTAATAGTATTAATTTCTCGTCTTTCTACGTATGCAGTAAAGAGAAAGGAATTGTAAGAGTGCGGCGGAAATAGGTGATTTTTTACCCAAAAACGCATATTGTCGGCTCTGGCAACAAAACAGTAGATAAATCTAGTTCCTGTATGTTCTATTACTTCCTCTAACACTTCGTGTAGTAAGAATTTACATATTTTGGTTTATTTAAACCCCAAAATAGATTGACAGAAAAACGTTTGCCCTTGTTGCTATTGTCTGATTGTCCACCTGTAGTGAACATTAGTGCCTAAGCTGTTTAAATTAATTTCTCTAAAATTGATTTACTTCAATCTATCTGGACGATCTCTCGGCCCTGCGAATTTGAAATTGATATATTGATTTTTGAAAGTTCTTCACATAAAGTCTCAAAATTTTCAAAATTAAAAAAAAATCTCCATTTTTAAAAAAAACATCAAATAGTATAAACAACGCCTACAACAATGGTGTATTTTTATTGAAATGTTCGGTGGTGGTTGTTGAAATCTCTAAATTTTGGGCTATAGCAGAAGTTTAAAATGTTTTTGGCTTTTTCCTACAACTACTTTATTGAAGATAGAGAATTTGTCTGAATAAAATCTGTTGTTTAAAGACAGATTTTGAAATAGTCGTGTACAATTTTCCAATAAGCTGACTAGTTTTTGCCTTAATTTGCGTGAAATTTATGCAATTTGTAATCATTTTTTAAATTATCTCCTGGCATATCTCAGGGAATGGTAAAAAATGGTACTTGACTCTACTTTCGGCGTGCATTTTAAAAGTTCGAAAATTGCAAAAAACAAAATGATTCGAAATGTACAATATTGATGATAGATATTCTTATCTTAAATAAAATCTGTTAAAAATATTTTTAAAATAATATAACGTATAATTTTTTTGAAAAAGAAGAATATTCTTCGCCTAATTTATGCTTGAAGTTAATGCGATTTGTAAAACAAATTCACAAAAACTGCTGCATTTTTTTGGAATGCAGCAAAAGACGCTTAATATGCTCTGCTTCTTATTTTCTTTGAACTCTCTGAATTTTTGAAAATTGAAGAAGTTAGAAATAATGTGAAAAAACTAGCTTCTCTAGGCTTCTTACAATTTAAAACTAAACGTTGAAATTGAGTTCTAACGATCAGTGCTCTCTTTGGCCCAACTACTCAATTATTAAACAAGACAAATATTTTAAGTTATTCCTACGAAAAATGATTTTACTGAAATAAATTAATGTTTCTCTTATTTTCTTTCTCTGTTTATTTTCGTCTTTATTCTTTATAATAAAACATGTAATTTAGCTTTACTACGACAAGTTTTCGAAAGAAAATTCAATAATCGAATGGCACAAAAGGCGTCCACGACAAATTTGGCATGTTTCTTTACAGCAGAAGAAAATTCGTATGTGTCCCGTTTTTTTTTTGTTTTTTTTTTTTGAAAAACATTATTAGATATCGACATAAAACTGCACAATATTTCATCAATGCACTTAAAATAATATATTTTCGTGTTCTCACTTCAAAACGCGTATTTGGCAGAGCCTTAATGTACGCCACAAATGTGAGCTTTGGCGGTCTTGGCCAAGAATGAATTTTAGAGGACGATTACCATTGTTAAGTAAACAAGACAGTGACAATTGACACATTGGCAAAGACAAATGACAGTACAAATGACTGTTGACACATTGGCAAAGAACATTTATTACTTTGTTAATACAGCTTGTTTTTAATTAATATTTGCTCCATACTTTGACGGTTTCATTTTCTGGGACAAAAGTTGGATATCTTAACCAATTAAATTAACTTTACTTATAAAAGTGTAATACCTATTCATGGAGATATGCTATCATAGATGTTTTATTTACCACGGTTACGTGTTTCTCCCTTTTCCATTTTAAAAAGAGTTCGTACTCTCTTTCGTATGAATCTTTTGATTTTGAGGAAGTAAACTCCCAATAGCAGCTTCAGCTTCCACAATTATAATCTCTGGAATATCGCGCTTCATACTTACGAGAAAAATAGCCCAAACCCGCTGCAATTCTACACGCTTTAACAATTGTCACAGTACTGAGTGACGTCAGAAGCAATAATGTACGTAGAACATTTGCATCTATTCGACGAAACCTCATGGTACAAATGAGATCTCTCTAAAAATTCAAAATTTGGAGGCGAGCATACGAAAAATGTTTGTGTGCACCTCCGCCGAAATTCAATGATTTGGACTCGGCTTGTTTACCAACCGAGGTGGAGCTGAGGTTGGTAAACACCTCATCCTCAATAATTCATTTTTCGACCTTGATACATAAATAGCTATACATTGAAATGCTAACAAATGATTTTCGACAATTTATTGGAAGTTTATTCAAACCCACGGTGTGTATTCAAAATCCCCTGTATGCGTCATATGGCCCCAAAAAAATCATTTTTCAGTCTCTGACACGGCTGCTTTTCATACTTTGCATTGTGCTTCTTGAAGACTCTAAAATTCGTCTTAAAGGTGTTTCAGACGTCTTAATACACGTAGTATATACATAATAATATATTACAATTACTGCCGTTGATTCTCTTTCTCCACAACATATTGCCAATAAAAGCACTATGCCGACAACTATCACCATTGACGCTTATCGTAGACTCTTGTACTTTTTTATTGCCGGACCACCGAATCCTCACATCTTTTTCTGAGGTCTCAAATCCCAAGATCAGAATTCCGTCGTAATTTTTAATTTTTGATTTTGTGCTAAAAATCCTGAATCTGAAATTTTGTATACACTAGATTCTGAAAATTCCAATTTTGGATCTGATTTCTGATCTAGGATCCTGAATTTTGAATCCTCGTTTATTGAATCCCAAATTCCGTAATCTTAATTCTAACATCAGAATCTCGAATAATGTAAAACTCGTCATATTGTAACTCTGAGACACAAGACTGGAATATCAAATATCAAATCCTGAATCCCAAATCATAAATCCCGTATCTCAAATTACGAATCCTGAAATTCAAATTCCGTATCCTCAATTGTGAATCCCGTATCCCCAATTGTGAATCCCGTATCCCAAATTCCAAATTCTGAATCTTGAATCTCAAATCGTGACCCGAATCGAAGTAGTGAATCCCGAATCCCAAATTCTGAATCCCGAATCTCAAATTTTGAATCCCGAATCTCAAATTGTGAATCCCGAACCCCAAATTGTGAATCACAAATCACAAATTGAGAATCCCAAATCCCAAATTCGAAACTCTGAATATCAAATTGTGAATCCCGAATCACAAATTGTGAATCCCGCATCCCAAGTTGTGAATCCCGAATCCCAAATACCAAATCCGGAATCTCAAATCTGGAATTTCAAATTCCAGTTCCTAATTCCCCAGTTCCAAATTCCGAATCCTGAACCTCGAAACCTACTCTGAACCTCACCTGAATCTTCTCGCGTCCTTCGCCTTCTCTTCTCGCAGGGCAGCTGCGACGTCGCGACAATGGCACCACCAACCCGATCCCCTCTTTCTCTCCCGCGCCCTCGCCGGCCGCCAACGTCACATCTGCCTGTCGCCGCTACTGCCCGTCGCCCACGCGGGCGCGTGTCGCTCTCATTGTCCACCGAAATCGCGCCCTCCATTGGTCCGACACGCGCGCACACACTCTCCCTGGCGACTGGCTCGCCGCCCAGCGCCCGGCGCGGCGCGGCACGGCGGGGCGGGTCCGCCCGCGTTCGGCCCACTCGCCCCGAGCGGCCACCGCAACTGCGTTAAAGAATACGCGGCCGCGCCTACTTGATTGTCACCATCCTAATTAACATCAATCAACGAATTTGCATTCGTGGAGGAGGTGATGGTGGCGAGACCGCAATTGCCGTGACGACGTTGCCAGCGACGAGGATTGCAGTGCTACGTTTCTTAGATCTATATTCTAAGTGCCTACTATTTGACATGATTCAGAAGATAAACGTTCGTCTTGTACGTTCACCAACAATGAATTAATGTTTATACAACTTACTTCGGCCAGACGTGCGTAAAGATGTTTTCTATCAGACAACTATCAATATATCGGTATCAAATTCATCAGTTATTTCAAACAATTTATTTGCATTGAGTTCTCTAAGGAATCTCGATGCATACGGCTGGAGTTCAGGATTCAAGTTACTATTTAAATCTGTGCTCCTCAATTTTGAGATTAAATTCATGTTCTTTCTTATCATTTAAAATACACAATTCACAACTTATAACATATTTAAATTAGGTATCATTACAATTTTTACATTACCTTCCGTAAAACGTGTCGAAGCTTCAGCTCTGCGACAAAAAGACACAGTAATCAAAACAAACTATTTTTTTCATTTCTAGCAGTAATAGAACCTTTCACGGACGATAAAATATTGATAAAACCATCAAACATTAAGTAGAACAAAAGTATAGATTTACTACTAGCAATGCAATTTTAAAATTTTAAATATTGACTATCCCAGCACAAAAATAGCTATTAAGTCAGACTACAACTGCAGTCGTGGTAACATGTCTCTTCAAGTTTCGTCTTAATTTCACTAGTCTATACCGCTTTACAATCGTGTTTTCTTCCACGTTACCAAATAAGCAAGAGAAGAAGAACAATGGCATGAATCTGTAACATCAGAGGCTGGTTTAACTGTTAAGGAATAATTACATCCACTTCTATGTTTCTATTCAGTTAAACCATTTCTCTGAAACGTTTTATCACATTCACAGTAACTCGCCTGCTTTTTTTCCTCTCTTATTTCACAAATCACTAATCACTGTAAGTTTTAAGTTGGCTGCAACGCTTGACACCACTGAGTTAAGATGATTGACTGCAGTGAACCAATTATCGTAGAAAACGGTTATTGCTGTGAGTGTTTAAATACGAGTAGTTAAAATTATACGCAACAGTTTGCGATTAAATGAATTATAACTGATAATAGCCAATAGCCGCATATTACGAAATAAATATTAAGTCTGTAATTATTTTAAACTGTTTGAAAATGCATGTTAGTTGTGAAGGGAACAACCCTAGTATAACCAACGCTGTCTCCGTCATGAACGATTACGACCCTTTCCCTTGTGCGGTTCGCTGTACCGGTATTTTTCTCTCGCATTCCACCTCATCGTGAATGCCCTGTAACACATTTTATCCTTAAATTTCATTCCCCATCACCTCAAAATGTCGAGTGCATTGATAACGTTTGAGTTTTCATCGGAAATGTTTTGGTGTGATGGACTCTTAACACGGGAACCACCAGTCTGCTAAATTCCAATAGATTGAACTATCGTGTCTCGTCAGCACTAACCTGAGTTAATAAAATTCATTCAGTTATTTTAATATTTTTTGTTCTCCGTTCTATCACATTTGCATCACCATCTATACCAGCTTCGTCTTACTAGGCATAAGGTGGATTTCTAAGATGTGGCCTCAGCCGTGGTTTTGAACCCGTGGCTTTGAAGTCACGACTTGAGCCGTGTCGCGAATCCGATTGATAAAACAATGATTCAACGAAGATTGGTGTCACCACGGCTCTGGGAAATCGGTTCGACAACATTGCCTTGGCGAGTGCGAACGGCGTTTGTCGTGTGTTTTTGCAGTAGAAACTGACTAGTTCGCGATAAAGTAGTGGATATACGTTTGACTTAAAAAAGAAACACCTACCAACATACGTATATTAAGATTAGTTGAAAACGTGATTCTGTGAGTAAACATTTTAAATATAAATATTTTATATTCATTTAAACAATGCCCTTAATAACAGTATGTGACAGTGACTTATTTATCTTTTGCATGTGATGTATTTGATTTGGGGTAATGGAAAAAGATTAGTCTAGTGAATAAAGTTTTATAAAAATTAGTGCGATTTTGAATAACCTCATCTATCATTAACACAACCTTATTTCGTTTTTTAGAGAGCTATGGATTTTCCTTTTGAGTTAATAATAGATGATTATAAATATAGTTCATATTGTGGAGAGTAAACCCTTTCTCGTAGATTTGAGAAATCTCGGCTAATAACCTTTTGCGGGCCACGATAAATTGCACCGCGGACCTCATGCGGCCTCAAGCTGCCAGTTGGACAGCGCTGCCTAACACCTTGTGTTGACAGAATACATGTTTGGTGGGTCTTTGATACCGAAAAATCGATTGGCGGAAAAAGGCTGCTTGCCTGCCTGCCTGTCCGCCCTTCTGACCGCCCTTCTGTCTGCCCGTCTGGTTGCCCGTCTGGCTGCCCGTGTGTCTGCCCGTGTGTCTGTTCGTTTGACTGTCCGTCGTCTGTCTGTGGTCAACACTAGCAATTAAACCGTTCAGCCGATTTTCTCCAAAATTGATATTAGTTCTGTTCAGTGAAGTTATTCTTTCTTGTCTGTACAAAGTGCTGCAAATAAAACGAGCAGTTAAAAGTAATGCGAGGAAGAATGTCCTGATGTAGCATCACTAGGTTCATCACACTTTATACGTAGTCATTCATTCAATCTATTCCCTCCCACACTGCACATTACACCGCCGGCCATTTCCGCCTCCAAATTCGTGCGCCAAGTGCCCTTGCTGAGTGCCAATGGAGCGCCCCTTCTTCCTGGATCTCCGAGCCGTCGCAGCGGATGCAGCGATGCCGGCGATGTTTCCGCCGCCGGACGCGGAGGCCGCTGCACTCGAGGTGCGTCAGACGACGCTGATGGGCGACAACGACGTCATCGATTTCCATACACAGTTTGTTTCCAAGACGCATCCATCACAATCGGCACCCGGTTTTCTTTAGCTTCTCCATGTTGTATTTCCTGGTTGTGAAAGCTCTTCTTTCTCACTTCTCAGTTTAGTGTAAGCCATTCACTCACAATATTTACATTCTCAATCTTCATGCTTATCCTTATATCCCAAGAAATTATCATCCTTAACCCCACCCCTACCCCCATCCCCAATCCCATCGCCATCCTCATCCCCACCTCCATCCCCACCCCCTCGCCATCCCCGCCAATATCCCTATCCCTATTCCCATCCCAACCCCACGCCCATTCCCGCCATATCCCCTATCCCTATTCCCATCCCAACCCCTCGCCCATTCCCACCACATCCCTATCCTTTTCCCCATCCCCAACCCCATGCCCATCCCCAGCCCCCATTCTCATCCTCATCTCGTTCGTCTCCATTCTCCTCATATTTTTCTCGTGCTCTTCATTCTTATCCTCATTCCTACCCTTAATCTCGTGCTCTTCTTCATCGTCACCATTATCTTCATGCTCCTCCTCAGAGTTGACATCACCTTATTATCATCCTTTAACAATATTATCCTCATCTCATCGTCTCCCTCATTCTTATCCTCATCTTTAACCTCTTTCATACCTTAACATCTTCATCGCTATATCCAACCCATCCTTACCCCATTCCTTATTCACCTTATCTCTGCCCATTCCTATCTAATCATCAGCATCAGCTCTTTCGACTTTCTTAATTCGCATCGCCATGCATCCACAACCTTAGCTCTTTCGAACTTTTCAATCACATCCTCATTCGATAGTTGTCGGTCGATGCGCATTATCATTCGCCCAAACCATGTCACATTGGCGACAGCGGTTGGGCAATGTGCGCTGCACCCGCAGGTGCCACAAAGGCCGCTCTTTTGGCATCGGTGGCGTCGCGACGCGTGAGTCAGCGTCGTGTCGCTTCCGCTGAGGGCTCCTCAGCCCGCCCGCCCGCCGCCGGGTCGGCGCCCTTGCCGGGAGGTCTAAATTTGGACCCGCAGCAGCCGCCTCTGTCGACGACGCCCTCCCCCCCGGCCCGCCCCGCCGTCACCAGCCAATGGTAAGCGCGATAAGGGGCCAGCACCGTCCCCCACCAGCGCCACCGCCCACGACGCCGCCTCCGCCACCGCCGCCGCCCCCGCCCCCGCCCCCCGCCCCGCCCCCACCCCCGCCCCCGCCCCGCCCCCGCCCCGCCCCCACCCCCGCCCCCGCCCCCGCCCCCGCCCCCGCCCCCGCCTCCGCCACCGCCACCAACTCCGCCACCGCCACCGCCACCGCCTCCGCCTCCGCCTCCGCCTCCGCCTCCGCCTCCGCCCCCACCCCCGCCCTCGACACGCCCCCGCCCCCACCCCCCCGCCCTCGACACGCCCCCGCCCCGCCCACGCCCACGCCCACGCCACCGCCACCGCCACCGCCACCGCCACCTCCGCCACCTTCAGCGCCTCCGCAGGGGAAATGACGACTCGCGGCCCGCCCTATTGAATAGCGCCGTTTCCTCGTTTATCGACGGCCCCAACGTGTGCCGGTGGCGGTGGCGGCCGAAGGGCGAGGCTGTCAAGGCCCTTATGTGTGTGGCGCGCGAGGAGGGAGGAGGGCTGCGGTGCGAGGAATTGTTGATGCGGCGATGAGATGAATAAGATGATGAATCAACTTACTCCAACCCTTTGTTTCCGCGGATGGTTTGATGAGATATGATGGCTGTGGGTGGCCAGCTTCACCACTCGTGGTGAATACTGTATGTTCGGGCATCTTGTGGTGTTAGAAGAAGTTTTGCCAACTTTTTACATCTGAAAGCATCTTTTGATTTTGATGAAAAATTGTCAAAACCTTCTTTTTATTGCTAATGAAAAATGGAAACTTAATTTTTTCTGTTCTGCACTGGTTCATCAACAAAAATTTAGAATTGGTGACTAATAATAACTTTTAACAGACAATACATTACAATTTAATTTAAAGGAAACTTTAATACCTTGAAAAACTAATGCAACATATATTTAGTGACATATGACAATCATTTTCTACAAGTTTGTGTTAAAATATTTCTAGTTTTTGAGGTGTAGATTCATGTAAATTAATGTATATGTAATGTATAATTAATAAATATGTTCTGTACTTGAAGATCATTCCGAGAGGCCACAGATAGATACGTGCAGTTGGTATTGATGAACTAGTTCAATGTTTACTTCAATACTCCGAATACACAACCGGTTCTCATAGACAGATAGAAAAATAAGAGCAGGCTGGCAGCAAAATAACGTCCGAGTTCCACAAAGCCACTACGCATGGCGACGGCTTCGGTTGTTTTTGCAAACATTCGATCGACGTTGAAATACAAAAAATGGCACTTAGATTTAAGAAATGAGGTTCAAAGTGACAATGCAATGGAGAAAGATATTGTGTACTGATTGTAGTATTTTTGGATTTATTCGGCTTTTGAAATTAAATCAACGATTTTTGATTGACTGATGTTTCCGAGCACCCCAATTCCTATGGTTGTTAATTCCGTTCGTCCATGTTAACGTTATATCCCCAGAGGTTTCGGGGTTCTTTTCCCGCTGCATTTCTCGGCGCTGACCTACACTTGTATGTCGGCTTGCAGCGGATTTCTCCCATCCAGATATCTCCTCACCCCCAACGGGCCCCATCCTGGTCGAGGCAAGCTCTAAGCTCCCGATTACTCTCCTGGCAAGTGTAATAGTGCAGTACATATTAATGTAACTGTGTATAAGCAAGGGGGAGGATAAGACAAGGTAGAGAAATGAATGAATTGTACTCTGTCAGTGGTCCGTTTGTTCGGATACTACTCCAGCACTCGCCGGTTATTGATCGAAAAAAAGACAACATGGAAAAGTACCGAGCAGAGCAGCCCGGCACTAGAATTCTCCCCTTAATTTGACCTAGCTAAAAAGGCAGAGTCGTAAAGCTACCATCGTCGGGACTCTAACCCTAGGACCTCCCGGTCACACTCGTGGCAGCGACAGAATAAACGTTTTTTAATACCTAGACAGTTGTGTAAACAATTTTAATTTTAATTTGCGTCTTTAACAGGTTTCCCTATTCCCGTTCCCATATATTCTTCGAAAAAGCTGCTTTTTGCGCTGTCACTTTGAACCTCGTCGAGTGATATAAGTAATTAATGAGATGCCATTTACCACCACTTGTAAATGATGTAGTTGCCTGTTTTCACGATTAACGTCCTCGTTTAATTCTCGATTGAAATCTTCATATTTAGTGCTAATTGGCAAATTGCACATGTAACATTTTAGAGAACCTGTTAGCAATTTTGTAACGGCAGCCTAAATCATATGTGACTGACTCACGTGTGCTCTGAAGATTTGCATTTTCTTAACTTCCTCATGGAGCCACACTGGCTATAATTGGTCAGAGTAGAGACTGTATGTGTGGGAAGTATTATGGCGAGCTATATCAGTTTGAGTCCTTGAGCTGCTCTCAGGGTCTTCGCAACAATAGAGCTGCCTCCCACCCTGCTTTATTCGTTTGTTTCCATACTTTACCGCCCGCCACCCGCATCTTCTCGCCATCACCTCGTCGTCCATTGTGAAAACTCGCTTCCCGCTTTCCGGCTCGCTTTCTTAATGGACCTTCTTTAGGCATTTAGACTTTTATTGTTGTTATATATTCTGTTAAATTTTTATGTAATTTCAAAGTAATTATATTATTTATAACATTCGCCAAATTAAAACAATACATGTTATAAACACAAATTACGCTGTAAAAGGTGTTTTGGAATTTCCTTTTTCTATACATTCTTTTCACGATTTACTGGAAGGTTAAGATAATATATCTCAGAAATTCGAATTCGGTAAATAATTATTTAATATTTAAGGAAATATAACAAATAGTTTATTGCAGTATATTTTTTATAATTAATACATTGAGTGTATACCCTTACCTATATATTTCGAATATTTTACCATTGTTGATCTTTATTTTTTTCTTATTCATTCCCAATAATTTTTTTCTTATTCATTCGAAACCAAAAATGACTTTAAGACCGGTAAAGGTACCTCAGGGCATCAACTGATGTTTATGACATTGACCGGGAAGATCCTTCTTATGGTTGGATTCCGATGATGGAAGGATTTTCGATACTAGCTTAGGGATCTTGATCAAGTTCAGCCGTTGTCTGGAGGAGAATTCTAGCGGTCAGCTGCACTAGTCGGTAGTTTTCGGTGGTTTCTCCGATCAACACCAAGCTAATGTCGGAGCAGTACTCTTAACAAACGGGCCAGAGACCGGACGCGAATCTTTCCTTCCTCATTCTTGTCCTTTACTCTCACTTACTTACAGAACACCTCAATGCCAGTATACTACCACACACGCTGGGAGATCTGTTGGGAGCTCAGAATATGTCCGGGCTGGGGCGGTGCCACGCTCGTGGGAGACATTCGTATCAGGTTGTGGGGAAATTCCTAGAAGCCGAGGTAGATCAGCTCCAGATCTCGACATCCCTCAGGGAATGATCATCGCTACAATAAAAACATGCATTATGAGTTATGGGACTAATGCCCTTAATCAGACGTCTCAAATTAATCGAAAAAATGTAGCTTTCAATACAGCGCATGTTTTGTTGAGCTCTCTGTGAAATAAAATAAGTTGCGGGAAGAGTTGGTCCTGGGGGAGAGTTATTTTGTCAGATGTACAACAATATCAAATCTTTTGTGCTTTTTACGTAAAAGAGTGGGTTAGGATTTTTGGATCTAAAGAAAACGTGTGCAAGATAATACTTGCACCCCACACGTTATATAGCGTTTTCATATTTTGACGATAAATAAATAAATGAAATCGAATTATATCCAATCAAATTAATTTCGTAAAGATTTTCAAGAATAAGTGAACGTCTGTTATATCGTTAGGTTGTAAAGGTATATGGACTTTCTTCTTGAAAATCAGACAATACATTACTACTTTTTTTGTAATAATTTATTTACTTTTAACGTTTCGGATCTGCTTGGGACACTTTTTCACAAAACCTGGGGTCCAATTTTGTAAAAAAACTTAGTAATAAATTTCAAACAGTTAGTATTTTATACGGAAATTGTTGATATTGAAAGTCAATGGTATGAAAACTACGAGACTGTAGGTGAGAACCTGTTTACGGACCTGTCCATAAATTACGTAACGCTAAAGGGGGACAGAGGGGGGTCTGAGGGAGCGTTACGCTGCGTTACATAGGGGTTCAAGCGCAGGCCACGGGTGCGTTACAAGGAGAGGTGGTATTGAAAATACTCGAAATGTGCCTTATGTAATTTACGGATTGCCCCTTACATCACCTGGCCAACGTAATGTCATGTCTATAGGCCTATTTTAAATCTTTACTAAGTATTTTTTCTTAAAATTGGGGCTCAAGTTTTTGGTGAAAAAAGTCTCCAATTACGATTGAAAATAAATAAATAAATAATAAATAGTTTAAAAAATAGTATTGTAAATTTGTACGTAATATCTGTTTTTCAAGAAATGTCGATGTAGGTTTACAACTAAATCTTGTTGCGATACAAATGACATACGAGAATACCAATAAGAAGTACATTCACTATTCTAACGTACTAGCGTGTATCAGATTCGCCGCCTCTTTGCTCAAGAAACAGATCAGCCGCCAACGCGCGCCTCCACCTCCGCATCCGCGCCGCAGTCGCCGCCTGCGCCGCCTCTCCGCGCCGCCTTGTTTACGTAAATTTGTATACAATGATAATTGTATCTCGGCGCGGCGCGGCGTGATTTGGGCCGCCCCGGGCGAGCGTGGGCGGCAGCGGCGGCGGGCGCGTGTGCGGGCGTCCTGCGTCCGGTGCCCACAGCTGCAGCCACGGCCGCCGCCTCCACCTCCAGGTGCTCTCAGGGGATCGAAGTGGGGTCTGCTTTAGGCAATTGGACTGAGAAAGAATCCACGTTGTCGGTGGAATGTAATGTGAATTGATCTCTGGTTGAGTGAGTATTGATTTTGGGCTCTTCGACTAAAGTGGTCGTAAATGAAGTGCATGAGACATCAGTAGATAGCGTTGTTCCTCCTCCTCTGGAATGTGAGATACAATACTGACTTGAAGCGAACGTTTGTGGGTTTTCCTCCTACAGCTGTCTATCTCCTGCGGAATAGGATCCAAGCTTTTGATGTGTGTGAGTGGCGTTTGTGTGTTCGTGTGTTTATGTGCGTGAGTTTGAGCGCCCGTGTGTGTATGAAGGATGAAGACAAGGATAAAGAAGAAAAAAATTGGGCGCGGTTCGTGACACTTTTGATAAGGTACTGCTCGAACATTCGCATGGTATTGATTGGAGAAATATTAGAAAAATAATGGCCAATGCAGCCAGCTGCTAGAATTTCTTCTGTCGACAGCAGTAGAATTCGGCCGAGCTACGGATTTTTGGAATTGATTTTGAAGCCTTGAAGCCTGTGCCAATTATGATCAAAGAATTACTATTCCTTTGGATCGTCCGTATGAAATTCTCGTTCATTAAATGTTTTTGTCCTCTGAAGAAAATTTTGGTTTCATTAATTGACCAGAACGCTATATGCGTGTTTATATACTTGTGTTACATATTTGTTTTGATCTGATGTATTTGTGCTGTTCTTTTCGTACTTTTGATTACTGAGTTTCACAAGGGTTGCATTACGTATCGATGTATTGAATTTGAGGTTGTTTAAACTGGATGTTTAGTGAACAATTTTGTGTAATGAACAATTTTGTGTAATTTTGTGAAATGAGTTCACACTCATTTCGTACATTAAATTGGTCCTCGCGAAAGTAAGGGCCACTGAAATATTTGTTAAATGACCAGCTGAAGGGTTTCTCACACGTACATATGATCAGTATATATATGAAGATAGTTTATCTAATAAATTATTACCAATGTCTGATTTTTTTGTCTGTCTTTTTCAGTGTAAATTTAACCTTCCGGTTGTAGCGATCCTGAGCTTGCTCAGTCACTATTTGGCGATAAGAAAGACCTCGTCTGCGTGCTTCGCCGCGCGATTACGTAACCCGTCGCCTTATCAGCGGTCGCTGGAGGGGTGGCGGGGGGAAGACAGTTGTCCCCCCCCCCCTACGCGGAAAAGAAGGGGTTGTAACCGCGGTGTCAGGAGAGTGCGCAGAATGTTTCGAGAAGCGGCAGCGTGAGGTAGCAGCGTGAATTTGGAAGCTGATGGTGTGGGGGCCGCGAGCTCCAGTTAGCGAGAAAGAGGTTTGGCCCAGTGGTGGCTAAATTCACACCGCAGATGCGCGTTCGACGGAGGCATCTGGTCTTGGAGTAAGACGTGGTTACAGAGAGAACCCGTGCTTAGGCCCAAGACAGAGCGTCGGCAGCCGCATTAGTTCGCTGTGAGTTGTGCCGCTGGTGGCGAACGCCACGGCCACCGAAATAAGGTCGGTGTTAAAGACAAAACAATTTTATATGTGATACTATAAAAAGTAATGAGAATTTGGAAGCAATTGACTGTAGAATACAGGTTGAAGTGTTGTTCCTGTAGTTCACTGGTCAGATTGTTTAATATTTTTTTGGCCATTAACACTCTTGCATAATGTATGATATACCCGACCATTGGTATTTCCATAATCATTGTGGACTATTTTCAAAAGATATTTGAAGTAGTGTGTCTTTCTAAGGGGAGAACATCACTTATTTATGATAGAATCTTGTCATGTTAATACACTACAAGTGCAGTTTCTGTCTTTAAATCAAAAAGAACATTTTGATGATAGTGTAAAATCCAAATCAAGTTAGAAACAATTTGGGTTATTTATGAACAATTAAAAGGTTATAAAAGTATATTTGCTATGAACTGTTGAATTTAAGTGAACTTAAATATCTTGAAATATTTATTGAAATTTGGATGCCTGTTGAGTAAAAATGCAACATATTTTTTAATTTCAACCAAAGGTGTAGGTTGTAATAAATGTTTCACATTCATGGTGTAAACACACATGTTTAGTTTTTTTTTTTTTTTCAATTTCTTTTGAATATTCTGTGTTTTTCAAAACTATGTTTATTCATTTTAATTGTACACAACATATGTCTTTGTAATTGAAGTGAATTGTTTTGCAAGAAACTACTATGTATGCTAATGAAGTGTATGTTGAGGAAGGGTTAATTGCAATTTTTGTAAACAGAAAGTGCTGAGGCATTTTGTCATCCGAAATGCCTGTGCTCTACCCTCTGATGTACTATTATGTGTACTCATCTCCCCAGAGATATCTTTGATTCAATTTGTTGGATTTCAATTTATTTTGTCACAGAAGATGTTGCTGTGATGCTAGTTTGTGCCAACTTTGAAATTCATAATTTCTGCAGTTGATTTTTCCTCAAAAAGTTTTTTTTTACGCTGTTCAGTGTTGTATTTTTTCTTTGTTCATTTGTTTATCTGTGCATGTTAGGTAATTTTGTAATTTGTGTTTCTTTTTTTTTTTTTTTTTTTTTTGAGATTCAATTATATTAATGTTTGTGGCTTTCAACTTTGTGTTTTTTTTTCAAAATTTCAACAAGAGCCAAATTACCCACGATAATTTCCCCACGGCCGACCTACACGAACGGTCACAACGGTGGCGCACCTATTTGAGTCACATAAGCGGGCGCATGGGAGCACTGTATGCTGCCTCGGGAAAACAGTGTTTTGCACCCTGAAGACTTCTAGTATTTAATTGAAGAAGGAAGAATAAAAACTCACAACTATTCATTACATTTCTAATGTTAATACATTCCATAAATAACAGAAATATGACTATTTTTATGTATAGAATAATAAAAAACTCTGTTTCAGAAAAGCTTATAAAAGAAAATATAACAAAGAAAAAAACAAAATCTCGAGTAGGAAAATAATTGAAATTAACT
Organism: Acheta domesticus; assembly: GCA_031308135.1. Classification (NCBI taxonomy): domain Eukaryota; kingdom Metazoa; phylum Arthropoda; class Insecta; order Orthoptera; family Gryllidae; genus Acheta; species Acheta domesticus. Next base: position 68,327,283 of record JAHLJT010008756.1, read on the forward strand.
TTTCAGGCCAGTTCTATGTGATTTATAAGCCCAAGAGGTCAAATTGGAATTTTACCATTAGAAAAAAACGAAAGATTTTATTTTTGAATCTGAAATAGAAAAAGACGAACTGGAGAGAAGTGATACAAGATTTTTTGTTGAAATAAGTAATCGAGCTTGAAAATCATCAAACTTACAGAAGAATTTATTATTCAGAGTCGAAATGAGAACTGAAATACAAGTACATATTTATTTGGGTTGAAGAATTAAATTTGATGAGTCGCAATTTGCTTGAACTGTAAGAAGAAGAGAAACACAATTGAATTTGAAATAGGAATAAGTGAAAAATAATGTATAAGCAGTTCATTTAATTCCAAACCATATGAACAGACATGTTTTTTCTGTCTGATTAGTACCAGAGAACGTACTCCTTTCAATTGTAAAGAGATCTCGTATTTCTTGACACCCGCAAGCATTCCGTCATTCAAGACATTGCACATTCCTTGCGAAGTGAGTATGAACCTTTTCCTGGAGCTGATTGTGTTTTGAGTAAAATCTCCCAACCCGATACACCTTATCTTTCTCACGTGATAATAAATACAGTAATTATGTGTTAAAACATTTGCAATGACAACGGAGCATTGTCTTGCTATTAGAACGTCTTCTATAGGTTCGCGAAGATTCACAAAGATTTGAGTTACTGCAGATTTTGCACCAAAGGGAAAGCGGCCGGAACACATCAAAGGTCTCAATCGTCCGCAGACTCAACGGCGAAAGTCACTTTTCGTTTCAAGTTTTAGTGTCACATGTAGTTTTAACTCGAGTGTTTGCACGAAATAGGTGCGTCCTCTAAGTGCCTTTCGTTTTCTTCAAAAGATACTCTTGAGTACAAAAACTAAAGAAACAGCAAATTCTCAACTGCAATGATTCGGCAGTCTTTCAGAAAAGGATTCTTGAATTTGGCGGAAAGTGAGCCGCCATTCAGAAAAAATCACTCAAAAGTTTTGGTTGGCATAATACTTTTGCATATCACACGCTTTGTGAGTCGACTGAATGGAAAGCGTACAGGCATCAATGAATATTTCATCACAGATTTTGGAAAGGTTCGTTACAAAGGATGGCGAATTCTGATACCTAAAGTAGTAATCGGATATCTACATCAGAGGTTAAGGAAGGCTTTATGTGTTAACAATTGAAAAGTCCACCTTACAACGACATCGGTAGAAGGAATGGTCCTGCTACCGGTACGGTAGAAGGAATATATAATTTTCTGTTTGTTTGCTTCCCAAATTAAAATTTCAATTTCTTAGACGTCCAATTCAATGACTAATTAATCAATATTACAATGAATTCATATGATGATGATAATAATAACAATAACAATAATATTAATAATAATAATAATAATAATAATAATAATAATAACAACATCACAGGAGAAAACGGGTTATGACTTACGAAATGCGATCTTGTGAAATTCAAAATGAAGAAAAGAAAAAAATCGTTTATGATCAGTAAAGACTGAAACAATATAATAGGTGAATTATTAATGATCAATTTAATATTTTCTATCTTTAATAAATTAGAGCTTAAAAAATGCTGTTATGTCTCAAGAAATACTTATTTCAAAGACTCTCGTGCAGCATATTGAAAAGTTTGTAAGTTTATTAACAATTTAATTATGAATATGATAGTTTTTGATTACCAATATCGTGGAATGAAAACATCAATCAACTATCGGATTGACAATATAAAATTTAACTGTAAAATGATATACTAAGATAAATTATATGTTAGTCTTTAGAAATACTCTCATTATTAATGTTCATTTGCAGTCTTTCTTTCTCGTCGCTTGTCTCTCCCTGCCATTCCTCTCCTCTCCCGTCCGTTCCTTTTCTTTCCTTTTTCTTCCTGACTTTAAGCTTCTACTTCTACTTTCCCTATTTATCTCGTTTCCTCCTATCCCTTCCCTTTGTTTCTACGTATTATCATCTCTTTCCATTCCTTTCTTTCTTATTCATCCCTTCTTTTATCTGTCTTTCTCGCTTACCACTTATTTCTCTCTCTTCTGTCTCTCTTTCACACACCCACACACGCACCCACCACTCACATGCACGTGAGCCTGGACTCTCACACATTCACCCGCGCACGCACGCATGCACACACACACACACACACACACGTGTATCAACCAACTAATTTGCTTGGTGAACATGAGGTATTGGTCACTCTCCTTTCCCTCTCCTCTCTCCTCTTACCTTCTTTTCTCATTTTTTCAGGTCTTCCTCTAGACATCTTTCTCTGTAAACTATTCTCTCTCTCTCTCT